>VXAL01016216.1:334703-611022 GCA_013399475.1 Chauna torquata | reverse complement strand
CACTGTGTCCGATTGGCTTGGAAATCTGATTTCCTGTTTGTTCCTGCTGTGTTTTAAGAATAGTGAGGTCTAACTTCTGCCCCAAATTCTTGTTCTGCAAGAAGCCACGTGGTGAAGCTGTGTTGAATTGAAAGTGTCTGCTCCCAGGAAAGCAGCAATACCTTTGTTTGTTGGGTTTGTGTATCGTTTGTACAAATGGATGCAGCCTAGGTGTTAGGTTTTTGTTAAATTGTGAACAGGGGAGTACTTTGACTGAATTCCGTCAATTTGTGGCAGTCCTTCCTCTGTCTGAAATACTGTCAAAATCTCAGTAATCCATATCCTGCCTCTAAAAACATGCATTCATTGAGTTTAAAATGATTTCCNAGTACAGAACTGTACTTAGAATGTGGAAGGAAATTACAGGGTAATAATTTCTCAGGCATGATGGATACGAGGGCAAGAGTAAATACAATAAAAATCTGCTCATTGATAATGGTTGCTACGCAGAGCAGAGTGATAGTCTTTGCCTTTCCTGTTTAGATTTCTTTGGCCAAATGTTCCTAATGTAGCCATAAAAAGAGTAACAATGAATGAATGAGGATCCTAGAACACAGAGATGTAGGAAACTGGGGGTCAGTCTCTGGCTTGCAGCCAAACATTCTTTGTACCAAAAAGGCTATATATATTCCTCAGTAGGTGCTGTACCTCGTCCTCTAGTCAGAAAATGGAAGTGATACTACTCTGTCTTATGGTCTTGAAGAGAGAAGTAATGCTAAAATGAATTCAGTTGTGATACGTTCCTATAGCAAGGGGAGGGAAGGCAGTGCGACTTGACAGATTAATGCTGTGTCATAAGTACTGCTAAATTTTAGATCCCTATCACTTACAAATCTAGCTCCAATGATGTTGCTTATTGTGGCTGGTAGGAAAGGTCAGGAATGTTTACCAACAATATATTGCTTCATTCCCACTAGAATGTCTGCTTCCAAGTAGTATAGCAAATGGTTGCAGTCAGTCAGATGCAGCTACTATACCTCAGCTCCCCAAACGCAGTAGCTGTTCAGAAATCCAGGTAGCTGTGGTACACGCTTTAACCCTCCCTGTGAAAACAATCAGTAACTCAGGGAGAGGATATCTACCGAGGCTGCAGCGTATTCCTGTGGGATATGGAAACTTCTCCCCTGTGTAACAGAGGACATGATTAATTCTGACTATGTTGACACAAGAAGGTTATTGGACAAGATTTCCTTTTGAATGGGCAAATCCGTTCCCAGCAGAAAACCGTTACAAAGATGTCAAACATACTGCTATTGTATGCTAAAAAACCCCACCAGACTCGCACAAAACCAGCTCAGGGCATGTGCAATTAAGTTAGAGAAGCATCTGTGAGCTTCTGCATTTTGTAGTATTACATAGTTGCAAATCAACATGGAGGAGACTCCTTTTATTCAAGAAAAAAGGTTAGCTCTGCAGCTTCCCTTCAGTCTCTGTTTTTTCGGTGGCAGCCGTCCATTAGTCTCTAAATCTCTGGAATTTTGGATCATGCTCCTCTGCATCCAAATACTCTGGTTCCCACTCAAGGAAATATGTAATCACATTTCACAGTTTAAGCACTGAAGAGAAAGCGACAGCATCAGAGTGTCCAGCCCGTTACAGATGCAGATATATGTGGTTAGACTGAGGAACTGTGCCTGGAAGTGCTTATTGCTCTCCATTGATTATGAAGAGAGGAGTAAATGACAGTGACAAAACATGGATGTCAGCAGCGTAGATCTGAGTGATGTATTCACTAGTAAGTGTGTGTTTGTATGTAGAAGCGTGTGTGTGTGGGCAGAATAAAAATGGGATTAGAGAACTATCTGATGTTTCTGGTCATGGGGTACGATCGTGGCCATGAAGTTTTGCAGCCCTCCCGTGTGAAGCTAGGGCCTCATCCAGCTTGTTCAAATTTATGTTAGTGTTGCCAGTCTACGTTTTCTCACTGAAAAATGCTTTGTATTTAAAGTCATTGAGTTCTAAAAAGACTGCTATAATCCTCTAGAAAGAAACTGAGGACCTTGACAAATCTGATGACTTCTTGCTTCAGCTGCAAGGTGCACATCATCTTGAACATTGTGCAATAAGCCTGTGCACACATAGGTGGGTAACAATTGAACTTCCATATACTTTTCCCCTTAGTGAGGGATGTAAAAAACAAGTAAGTGCCAGATATTACTCATAGTGCTCAAAGCACTGTTGAAAGGTATTTTGGTGTAGGGTGATGGATGTAGTATAGATGTGTAGAATTCCCACTTAATTCAGTAAGATTTAACTGTGCATTAAAACTGCTCGAGGGCGACACTAAGGTGAGGTCCACTTAGACAGCAGTTGCCTTTCTGTTGCTCTGTTAAGATCACTGAAGTCAGCAGAAAGACTTGCAGCTATTAAAAGCTGTGGAGAGGTAGCTGTTGCCTCTCTGTGAAATTCCAAAATCCAGCTTTAGCAACTGTCGAAAAGCTTTGCCTACGACTCATAAAGGCTTCTCTTTTTTTTATGATAGTTTCTGGTAGGTACATTTTGATGGACACAGCAATATGTCCTGGAAAGAATGGATAGCTGTGAATGCTATTCAATTCTGTTCTGGTGCCGCAAGAGGACTAGATGCATCTGCACAAAGTATTACAGCAGTTAACAGGGTTGGTATGATTGCAGGAACCCTCATTACTCTCTGGTTGTGTAGAAGGGTTTACTGCTTATCGTGGTCATAATACAAGAGAGTGCTTAACAGTACAAAGTTCCAACTAAGAAAAAAATTGCCTGTTCCTGCTTTCTCATTTGTATGCTGGACATCTAACTAGAATATAGAGAGGACTCGGTGAAGAATTAAGAAATTTTGTATGTTTTCTTGCTATAAGATGTGCTAGGCATGTGTCAGAGTTTGGAATGCATTAACTCTCTGAATCCTTGCCACAACTTTCTAGGAACATCAAGCCCCTTAAGAGATTATCTGTTAAGGCGCTGGGTGGTGTTAGGAGTCTCATGGTTACTGGAAGGATGGTATTAGGAATCTCACTGTTAGTACAAGTTCAAAAACTCAGTGCATAGAGCCATGGGAAAGAAACCACTTCAGAATATTTTTGGTCATCTGAAAGCCAAGAATTAGGCTATGGCAGTTTCAAACCAAGTACAAACTAATATTTCATATACATAAGTTCTAGATATAACCTGAACATCACAAATTCTTCAGCAGCGGGTAATATATTAAACCCCATGAATACATGAATCAACTAAATGGAATGTTGTTACTCATGTTGTTAGTGTGAAATCTGAGAATCTCCATTTTACTTGGGCAAGTCTTACTGATCAAGTAAGATTTTTTTTCCGAGTAAAATCTAAATTCTAAGTAAATTTCAGTCATCATTGCAAAGAATAAACAGGCAAACCTATTGGTCTTACAGCACTGCACAGTTTTAAGGCATAGCATGAGCACAAAACAGTGCAACTGGGGCTTTAAGCAGACCTTTAAAAGCAGTGGTTTTAGTCCTTAAGTGTTTAGTAAGTTAGTAAACATAAATGTTATTTCCAGCATTTTGCTTATTCTTATAAAATTTCATGGGCTTGCGGTTGTTTGCCTGATCTATGCAATCTTTTGTATTGTCATTGGTTATATCACTCTTTCTGCTCATGAGGTCTGGAGATGGAAACTTTATTGCTTGATTAATCAGTATTTTTGCTATTTTTGGTGTCAGTGTGGCATTTGGAGTTGGTTAGGGCTCTTTTCCTGGTATTAGCAATGTTTGGACCCATTTGTGTTTTGTCCTGTGCATGCACAAGATAACACCCCAGGCCTAAAGAGCCAGTTCTGATGTTCTCAGCAGTGTGACTACTGATATCACGAGTTTGGAATGTGTAGCTTTAAGCATTGACTTCAGTGATACTGGAGCTCATCTGTAAAGCCAAGCATGTGGTTAAATGCTAGTCTGATATTTTTTCATCAGCTTGGGAGTCAAAGTAAGTATTTCTTGCTGGTACAACTTCTTTGAAATACAAGAATTTAACCCTTAGTTCTTTGACACCCGCAAGGCCCGTCCTCACTTATGCAGTTAACCTGCCTTCAGGAGAAGGGTCTTGGTGACTGAATGGTTGCGTATTTACAGCAAGTCTTTTCCAAAGCAGAGACTGCTTTTGCTCTGACTATATGGGTTTTGGCTCTGCTCTCAGTCTCACTGGGTAAATACTCAAGAATTAATCCCAATGTCATCAATGGAGTTATTCTAGAGTTTCTTATATTGCATCAGATATTTTTAAAAATTCATTGTTCTACCTTTGGGCAAAGCATAAGGAATCCAAATTGCCTTTGCAATGTGGAGAGGACTGTTGGATCATTTTTCTCATGTAAGTGAACAACTCACTGGTAGAAGTTGTATATTTTCAGTCTGCCTCTGATTGAGCTTGTCAGTTGAGGCAGTTTAAATACAGTTTATTCAACAATAAAGTTAAATCTCAATTTCTTTTTTTTTCTTTTGAGTCTCAGAATACTTGGTACTTCTCTAATGGAGCTGTTTCCAAATTAACAGTATGAGGCAAAGACCACAGATTCACTTTGCTGTCTATTTTGGGTGGTGGTGGGAGATAGCATTTCAAGATGTAGAAAAATACCAAATGATTTGTTAGACAGTCATCATTTTAAAATAGATCTTCTGCTTTTGAAGGCCTGGTTTAAAGCACTTGCAGAGAGGATAGGATGATCAGGTGAAAGGAAAGATACCCCTTAATAATATTAATTTGCTTTCTTTTAGAACAATGAGATCTTAAAGATTTTGAGGTGTCATTGGCAGTCAAGGAACTTTTCATTTTGTAATGACTTCCAGCATATTCATAGTCCATGTTATTCGGCATTACTGGTCTTATGCCACAAACTGCGTCTTAAAGGGGTGGGGGAAGGAGCATGTAGGTATCTACTATGTTGTGAAATTCCCAGCTTGACTTCTAGCTGCAGATAGAAACCTAATGGAGTAATATTTTGATAGCTGTAGAGTCCATAGAAGGACTAAATCTTTACCACAGGTGCCAAAACCAAGCAAATTCCTGGTTTTCTAGGTGCAAGGGGTGAGTAGGTGGAGGCTGGATACAGCCTTGTTGCACATGTCTAACTGCATGGTGTGTGAATAAGTGAAGTTTATTTTGAAAGCACAAATATTTAGATTGGGCACACTGAGTAAGAAACCCTGCGATTGATGTGTACCTTTGTGCACTAGCTATGTGCATACATATACATTTGTATGAATGTACACATGTACGTGCATATCTACGTAGGCTCTGGAAATGGAACCTCAGTTTTGTGCTTGTCTTGGTTGCCAGTCTGCAATATGATTAGGAGATAGTGTGGCTGAGACTCCAGATTACTGCCAGAGGTGGAGCATTCTGTTTTCCGAATGCTACAATGCGTGTAGTTCAGTACTGCCTCTTGGGTTGTGTCTCACTCTTGGCCTAAGAGTGCAGTAGGGTGGGATGTGTTGTTCAGCAGCTTGATGTTGCTCACTGTTGGTACCAGCCAGGGGGACTTGCTTTGCCCCAAATCAGTAGGTGGCTGAACAGCAGGGGAATTCATACGTTGCTATTTAATGAGCATCATACTTTGGAATCCCTTGAGAATGCTGCTTCCGTAGCCCCATCTTGGTTGTGACCTGAGATAAAACACTGGACCACCACTCTGAAGTTCAGCTTGAGCTAAAAGACCAAGTTAGAGAAACAAATACTTCCTGGTAAACGAGCACAAAAGGAAATGCATAGCATACTCAGACCAGTGGGGTGTACAAATCTTGTCAAAGCCAGATGGTATTATTGCACATACTTCAAGGCTAATGTAAACCTCAAACCCGAAAGAACCCCAAAAGCTTCACGTCAGTGGGGAGAAATGAGTGGAAAATATATGGTGTAGAAAATGTCTTTTATCACAGTCTGATTTACCAGTAGGATGCCTCTTTGTCCAAGACTAATCATCACCATCAGTTCTACCTTTTCTCCCCAGAGCTGTTTACCATTTTAAAAAAAAAATTTATTTCCAGAGCTATATGTAGTAACAACAACAACGAGAAAGGCAAAGAAAACTGGCATTTTACCCTTCAGATACAGAGAAAAGGGATCTGTTAGTGGTAGGGGATGCTATTTTAGAAGCATTACCACTGTCCCACTTATTCACTGATCCATCCATCTACCTTTCAAAGATCTGTAACAATGGCAGGGAAAAAAGCCTTTAGAAATATATGCGTGTCTTGCTCCTGTTTAATTGGTGTGTTGGGTGACTGAGCTCAAAAGACTTTTTCCTTGTCAGTCTGTGTCCCTGTTCCTGCACTGCTGTGAGAGGCTGTGCTCACCATGTTCCTGCTGTGTGTACACAATGCTCAAGCACAGCTGCAGAAGACTTTGGGTCCCTCTGCTGTATACTGCTGTCACTGACAGCAGGAAGAAAGATGATCTCTGTTGAAAAGCATAGATGCACGTAGTACCTTTTTTTAACTCTGCAGGAAAAGGTGTTGTTTATTTCCAAGTGCAGAGAAGAGTTTAAGTGCTTCAAGGGCCAGAATCCCCAGGCTGTCTAAGCTCTGCTCCACCTAAACCTGCTAAGGCTGTTGGCTGATTTTAAGGCTCCATGTTGCGGGGGCAGGCTATGAGTTTGAACAGCATGAAGCTTGATCTAGTTTACATTGCCCATCAGCTAGTTCTCAAGGCTGGAAGTCGCTGAAATTCAGTGCACAAATCCTGACCTTCCTTTTTTCTAGGTAAACTTTAGAGCAAGGAAAGCAAATGGCTTATGAGCATGTGCCAAAGAATCCCTACAGAGTTAGATGTTCTCTGGCTTTAAGGCAGAGACGTACCCCATTGTGATAGTTAAAACTATGAAGCAAAGCAAGTTGTCTAGCGTCTAGACTGGAAACCAAGCTAGTGGGGAAGTAGTGAAATTGTGTATGACACTGTTTGCAAGTTTGGGAGAGAATAATCTTCTTCCTTGAAGAAGGGCAAGAAACAGTATTAAGTTTCCTGGGAGGAAGACTGCTGTGAAAGTGAGCATCATTGCAGTTTGCATGCTTGAGGAAGACATGACTACAGTTTGCTGTGAGCTCCTTAACATTAGCAATATTTTCTTCATTCCGTTGCACTGAGACTTTATAGCTGCATTATTTTGAAATCAATATAATATGCAGCCAAAGCAACCTATGGAAAGGAAGCATACTTTAATGTGTAGACTCGGCCTTTAATACCTTTAGACAGCGGTACATCCCATTGGAAGTAGTTGGTGCCTGTGTTGTGAAAAGCTGAATATGTGAAAGGGAGGCACAAATGTCCTTCAGGTTACTCACCTGCCTAAAACTTGTCCATTTTTTTTAAAGCTACAACACTTCCACTGCACACATATGACCTTCATAATGGTAAATACTTAACAGCTGTGAAGAACTCCTGACTTTCACAGGTCACAATTCGAGCAGAACAAACTAGTCCTATCCTTGCATGTGCATCTCTAAAAAGGGTGAAAGTGTGCTCTCTGTGCTTCACCCAGTTCTTAAAGTGAGCCAGTTTTTGTCTGGGAACAGGGCTGAAATCTTCTAATGCTCTCTATCCAGTAATCAAGAAAAGGTATTGATTCTGGCTCGCTACTGACGTGAGTTAGATTTGTTCTTGACTCTGGTTATCAGTGCTGTTCTCTAGTTGCTCTGTCTTTTCTGACCTGGTCCCAACTTTGAGCCACCCTTTATCACGTCCCACATCCTAGTTAGTCCCAAGCCTATCATTTCATTTTGCTTTTGACAATGGATTACAGCTGCACAATAGAAGTGTGAGGAAAAGGAAAGAGCTCAGAGTGAGAAAGTAATTATGGAAGAATTGTTGCTTTAGCACATCCATGACATCCCCCTCCCTTCTCATCCACATGCACCTTGCTGTCACTGAGAGGTTGTAGGTCAAATGACCAAGTTTCAGGGAGCAGTGAGAGCGGGGCTGTTCCACAAGGAACGACAAGCCATCAGCCAAGGGAGACCACAGCACAGGCAGAGGCAGCACCTTCTCCAACAGGGCACAGACGCACAGTACCTGCACTAGGCAAGCTGGTGGTGGTAACAGGTTCCATTAACAGCCCAGCCATCCTCAGGCAAAGAGCAAGCCAGGTCCAAGGCCAGTCCAGGAAAGCTGAAAAACAGCTCAGGAACAGGTACGCTCACAGCAGGGTGCCCAGGCCAAAACTTAAATAGGGGTCCTGGAGCACAGAGCAGAGGCTGTAAGGGCAGGCCTGATGGGGCAATTAAAGCCTCTTGGTGCACTGAGGTCCCTGACACTGAGCTGAAAGACAAAGTAATGGTCTGTCGTTAACAGATGGGCACTCGCTTTCCTGTCTCCTCGTGGAGCACAGTGCTGGCTGGCATCGTGAATGCGGGGTTGTTGCTGCCTTGATTTGAGTGAAATGAAACTACTAAAGCCGGTCTCAGCCTGACCGTTGCAAGCAATTTATGATAAAGCAATTGTGTTGTTTTCCAAAGCATCATCACAAGCCAGTTTGAAATCCAGGTTTGTCATCCCATTTCTTTAACTGCTGTTTCCTGGAAATTCAGAAGATGGAATAAATGAAGAGCACATAATAATAAATTACTCTTCTTCAGGCTGTTTGGTGTCTGAAATGCTGCAGACAGAAAGATGTCATGTCATTGTTAAGGTGACAGTGAAGGATGATCCTTCCCCCACCCTCAATTCTAGCCACGAAAATTCAGCCGTCGCATCTCCTTAGTCTGTGATGTGTGCCAACTGTTGTTCACTAAGCAGCAGTGGAGAATTGCATCTGACCACATATGATTTACTAACGAACTATTAGGAACCTTTTCTAAAGGAAATAGAGCAACTAGTTTCTACCCTACTTCTTACATGCAGCAGCTTGAGATGGGACTGTCTCTTTTTTAATTCCTAATTATTTATTTTTGAGGCATACAAATAGCTGACTTTTTTCCTAACCCCTCTAGTGTCTTTTTATCTTACATGCTCTTCCAATGGGCTGCAGCTAAGCTGTCCCTTTAGATGTTGCATCTGGGCTTCCGCAGGATACTTTGCTCCAATTCAAGACTAAAATATTAGGCTGTTTACCAAAAGAGAGATTCCATATTTGTCAGGTGCTACAGCTGAGGCACGGGTCCTTTTGGTCCCATGCAGGAGAAGCACTACAAAGTTGCTCATTAAGGCAGAAGCTATGTTTTCTCAGTTGGTGGCTTTGTGAGGTGCTGCTTAGTCATGTTCTTGTATCTACAGTGGCTATTTTAAAACATATTTTGTATCAGGTTCCTGAGAGTTAAAGACAACCTGACAACATTTCATGCCACAGCTGGTCATCTTCAGGTTCCCTACTTTGGCCCATTCTTGGTAAGAGAGCTTAGTGCTAATCTCCCCCTAATCCTGCAGAAACCTTTTTTCTTTTTTTTAATTTATTTTTATTTTTTTAGCAAGCTGCAAAGGGCTGTGGTCTGTAGAGGTGGAATTTGAGATATAGATGCAATCAGGAGCACCGACTTCCTTAAACCTGACAGGATCTTCTCAGGAATGATCACTGTGATTCTCAGCCTCTTATTTTTGACTATTTTTTTGGTTTTGGCTGCTCAGAAGAGTCTTTGAAAGAAAAGATTTCTTCCACAGGTATGCCGTGAGCGTCTTACAAGCTTATCAGTCTTTCTCTTCCTTTTTGATGAGAAGTGAGCCCTGCTTCTCCCTTCACTTTGCTGATGAAAGAGAAGGCAGCTGCTTGAGTTACAGCTTGCATCCTCCAAAATAAAATAAACCAAACATTCCTGTGTAGGCCAGTACACAAAGTCTTGTACCAGTATGAACTAGGCTATAACTGATGGCCCAAGAGCAGAGGTGCGATATCTTTTTTTTTACCAAGATGTAATTTCAGAGAAGATATAAATAGTAACAAATAGTTGGTGTTCTAGTTAATAAAGAAACTGATTTTCCATTGTCCAAGGAGCAGACATCGGTTTCTGTAGAAATCTAGCAATCTCTGACCCAGAGAACAGATCTCTTCACTATACATGACCTACATTGAAAGGTTTTCTACAAAAGTACAGTGCCAGGGACTTTATCTTAAATGATTCATGAAAATCAGGAAAGAGTCGATCCCCAGGAAGGTCTGGTAAGTATTTCACAATTGCAGCAGCATATTCACAGACTATTCCTGTTGTTCGGTTACCATCTTTGAAGTCCTTACTAGTCCGTGATTCCTTTCTGACTTGCCCATAACCATCCTGACTGAGTCCAAGGACAGGCGATTCTGTCACTCTCTCTATTAAGCTCACAGCATTCACTTCTGAGCTATCACAACAGCAAGGATTACGTGACAAGCAAATGAAGAGCCAGTCAGATAATGGAGTTTTTAAAATGGGGATTAGTGGTGCTGAAGATGTAATGGCCTCTTTGATGCTGTTACTATCTATAGCACAAATCCTTCTCAGTCTCTGGACTATTGACCTGACACACTGAAAAGGTTCCTTTGCAGCCCCTATTGTCCAAAGAAGGGGAAAAGCTTTGGGCGCAGACATCTTCAAGGCACAGGAAAAACACAAGGCCAAGAGATAAGCTTGGTAATTTGAAGGCATTTTATTTTTTTCAAGCGCAATCCCAACATTTTAGCTGAAACTGATATGCTGATTTTATCTGTGTTGCTTTTTCTTTAAGGCTTGCACTCAATACTTTGTGATTTCTAAAGATATCCTGAGCTGATCTCCTCAGGGCCAGAGCAGCAGCCTTGCAAATCAGCATCTGTTGAAAAGAACTGTCTAATGAGATCTTGGAAAAAACAGTTGTCCCTGACACTTCAGCTGTTGTACCTCTTGGGGTGTCTATAGGCCTCTCATACGGTATGATTGGAGATACACAGTTACTACCCAAAAATAAGCAAATAGCTAGCTTTTGGAATAACTGGATTGATTGTTCTTGGTTTGGGAGATAATGGTTAATAGCAATGGAATAACGTGTAGAAAGGTGAGAATTCTTAGCATTTGTCCATAGCATAATGCTAATGCCCTGCAAAGCTGTTTGAGCTATGCGTAGAGAGCCTTTTCTGAATTCTGCAGACATGAGGTGTTTGCGCTTTCATCCTGAGATCTCTTGAGTTCTTTACAAATAGTTTATCAGGTTCTTAATGCTCTGAGGAAGGTGGAGAATGTAATTCTCCCTCCCTTACGTTACCAAGATGAAATTCTTTCCTGAATTAGGATAGCTGATCTGACTGTATAGCAGAGTTGTGAAGACTGCCTGCAGGAACTTAACAGGCATAACTGTTCCCCACACACCTACACACGCGTGCTGCCTGTTTTTGTGAGAGCGCTGTGGGATCTCTGGCAATTAGCAGGTGTTGGACCAGATTCAATTTGCTCTAACTTAAGTGAGTGGAAAAAAAAACTCAGGGGTGAGGCTGAAGGCTGCACCTCCACAGGTGTTGCCTCCCTTGGTTTTGACTGCTCCTCAGCTACATTCAAGGACAGGAGCGTGGGGATAAGAGTAGTGCGATTCATTCAAGTGCCTTTTCATACCGGTGCCTTGTCATCGCTGTCACCGTGAGTCTCTGTTACGTACCAGATGCTGTCACTCAGTGTGTGAACAAGCCTCCCGCTGGTACTAACGCGCTTGCTGTGTCACGCTACCCGGGTTCAGAGGCCACTGCTTCCCATTTCTTGATAGCTTGGTGTTGCTTGTTTGCAACTGGGGACTCCAAAGAGTTCTCCACTGACTTGTAGTAGATGAAGTGTACTTCTGCAGTGACTTGGGAGTGTTTTCCATGGCAACTGTGCTTTCCCAGTTCTGTATGTCACAGCTGTTTAGGCATGTGTTTAGGCATTCCACAGGTGTAAAATGTTTTCCTCCCATTGTTCGCACTGCTCATGTAGCAGCAACATCTCACTGTCAGAAAGCTCTCTTTGGGCTTTAGCCAATGCTGCCTTTACTCCTCCATTTCCTTTCCCTTTCTTCCCGTTACAGCGCTTCATAACAAACTAAATTCCTCTCCCTCCTTGTACTCAAATCCTTCAGCTGTTGGTGGTGGTTATCATGGGCACCCCGTCGTTGCTGAGCCAACCTATACATATTACATTTTGCAAACTTAATCTTTCTTCACAAGTCAATCCCTTTGGCTCCCTAATCACTTGTATTGCTTTTCTTTGAACTCCCTACAAAATCTGTTGATGTCTTTATGATAATAGGGAGCCCACTACAGAACAGTGTCATGCATATAATTTCACCACACTGGGAAAGAAGACATTTTAGAGCTTCCTTGTTTCATAGCTCAGTGCTGCTGCAGTCTTTCCCTCAAAATTGCTTTATTTTCTTTCTTTTTGCTGATGCATTGTAGCAAAAAGTTACTTCTAATTTTCTGTTTGCTTTAAGGCCTCAGGCCTTGCTCAGGGTTGCGTATAGTATGCAGGACTTGGGGAAGCTATTGGGCTTAGGTTATTTGAAAGAACAGTCCGACTTTTTTTTTTCTTAGCTTGTGTGTGGTAAGGGTGTTGGTCTTATTTGTCAGGGTAGATAGAGCTACTGGCAGGAGTCCCTCGAGGCATACCAGTTTGAGTGGAACTAAATTCACATAATGAGTCATGGTCAGAGTTGAGAATGGAGGACAGGAGCTCTGGTTACTGATTTTCTCTGTCAGCCTCTGACCTCGCACCTCAAGATACACAGGCATCTTCCCAACCGAGGAATGGCCCATATCTGAAGCTGCTTGTTTTTACCTGCCTCTGGCAAGCTAAGCAGAATTACTCACAACTTTGTTCATGATTAGCCACAAATTTATATTTATCTAGTGTGCAAGCACACCAGACTGGTTGTCTGCGAGCCCCTGGGGCAGAAACAAAACTTATTCACAAAAACAGCTATACGCATTGTAGATTCCACTGTGTGAGCTGGTCTGTTTAGGCTGGAGCTGTTCTAGGTGTTATCTGTGACACAGGTGGTGACAAGGTGCAGCTGTACGAATGGAAAATTAGTTGAAGTATCAAAGTGTTGTAACAGATACAGCATTGGTATACTAAACTGGGTTGTACTCAGGGGACCGTGGCCCTACACCTGCCTTCACTGAATGCCTGTGTGAGCAAGATTAAATTACCTTCCCACTCGGACCCTCTGTCTGCTCTCTGACCCTTCATCTAGCACATGAGCCCTCTGGAACAGCTGCCTGCCAAGGTATGTTTTATGCAGCGCCTAACACAGCAGGGCCTGGTTTTAGCTAGGATTCTCCTATAAATCACTGTAACGAAGCCCATCACAACAGAACAAACTGCAGAAATACAGTACGGTGACAGCCCCCTCGCTAAGTTGTTTGAGCTAAAATGGGCCTAAGTTCCACAGTATCTGGTAAGGACAAGACTGCCAGCAAAGCGAATACAAGTAGTCTAAAACACGTAGGAGCTGAGATGTGCTGGTACAAGAATAGATAGCCGTAAGCTGGCCACATGTAAAATTTAGGCTGAAAAGTAAGAAAAGAGCTTTCTAAGGAAAAGAGCATCAGACTGGGGATGTTCTGGACCAGTTTCCCACTAAGGAAGCTGGAGGCAGAAGACCTAAGTTTTTCTCTTAATTATAAATGCCCTCTTTAAAGTTCATTAGTAGCAGGATGTAGGGTTTGCTTAATACTTTATTAAGACATAGGTGAGTCATGAAATTTAAGGACAGATTCCTACTCCACATCTTCCTTTCTTGCGGCTACGTGAGATCTTCATCCGTTCTCTGTGCTTTTTTAGTTTTATTTATTCTTTTTTAGCTTTAATGTCTGCAATTGAACTTCATTCAATTAACTTGAACATGAGTTCTAAAACAAATTCATGAAAGAAACTAAGCTCAGATCAGGGAGTTTGTCCTGTCTGTTCTAAACCCTAGGAACTGTGGCTTCGTGGTAAGGACTTTTAGCAGGACTTTTTTCTGGAGCACATTGCTGTAATGGAGATAACTTGTCCTTTGCCTGTATCGGTCCACTTAAGGAGGTTTGCAACTTAAGTGTACAAGCAAATGCGCATTCTTTGCTATCAGTGGGAATCGAGCCCCTGCTCCCCTGCCTGCCACATTTGATTTATGCAGCACGCTCCCCAGGACTTGCCTGTTTCTTAAATAGGTCAGTCAAAATGTAAAGTGCAACCTTAGCTAGTTATCGCAGGTGAGAAGATTGGAGTCTTGGGTTTCAGCACAATCTGCTGATACAACCTGGTGGGAAAACGACTTCAATGTAAAAAGCTACTTTTGTGAAGGAACAAAGCAGAGAGGAATTTGAATCTACTTTAAAGTAGCCGAGAAACTTGGCTTGGGATCTACCTGCCTTTGTCCCACCAGACAAAGCATTTGCTTTAAAGTATATAGCAGAAGAATGGAGCCCAACGTTTCTTGGACTGTAAAATGGCAGGAATTCTACCTGAGAAGATCAGTGGCATGTCTCTGGCAGAGGACTGCTGAATGTGACATCCCGTCGGAGCAAATCACAACCTCGAGGCCCAGGCAGCGCATGCTTGTAACAAGCTGGGCTTACAGTGTCTTTTTCCAGAAGGTTTTGCAGGGTAATGCTGGCTGGCAGACAGCACAATCTTACCTTGTACATAGACCTTGCACTTGAAGAATTAACACAGTATGTGGAGTGGGAAATACAGTCTGCATCTGTTGTTTCTGTCTTCTGAGGTGCTCCTCCTGCTTTGTGCTTTCTCACACGATGGCTGGTCCTGGAAGGAGAATCACAGTTGCTCTGTTCTGTGACTGATCTGGGGAGTTACTGAAGATAGCAGAAAAGAGCAGACAGGTTAGTTTTTGCTGGAGAAAACAAAAGTATTTCTGTGGAGCTCTTGGGGACAGTAGAATTTGCCTAGGTCACGCAACTGTCAGAGGGACAGCTTGTTCTTTGTGGTCTGATCAGATACAGGCAAACAGGTAATTCTAAGTCAAGAGAAAATTTGTGTTCAGTAGCTTATTTTGAGGAAACGTAGGTTGGTCTGTAAAAAATGGAGAGACTGAAATCCTCTGTTTGGAGAGCACATCCTGGTAAATTTGCTTCTGGCTTTAAACCCTTTCCCTTTCTTGTAGGGAGTAACATATGCTGCTGAAATTAGAGTCCCGAGAGTGCTTTAGGGTAGTATCCAATACTGCCTGGTCAGAGCCCAGTACAGAGTGTTCTTCAGGGCTTCCAGTACTTCTTTCTGAAAACATCTCAGCAGCTTTCCTGACAAGGCATTCCTTCCTGGTATCTCTACCTTAGCCTGCTATTTTCTGTATCAGAGCAAACCTGATCAAAGGTTACTGCTGTTGAAAGAGGGCAGCTTTATTTCCCCAGCTCTCTCCTACACTGCTGCTTTTACTGTGTCTGGTTCTTGTCAGGTGCTTTAATAAACTGATAGTCTGCCAGGCAGCTGCCGGACAGCTAAAGAGGCAAAACAAACAAAAACAAACACACACTTTTTCTGGATTAGTGAATAGAAATGTTTGTAACGGTGCAATGGGTGCAAGGAAGGGGGAAGGGAGAGCAGAGCAAGAGGGGGAATAAGACTTCTCCCCTTTCAGCATCTGTCAGCTGATAGATCCACGTTTGAAACCCCAGGTATAGTTTTATCCCTTTGCTTTCTTAAACATTAGGAAAAACAGAAAACCTAGAACCAAATTTCATGGCTCAGAGAGATCTTTCTCCTAATTACGCAAATATATCTAGAGGGTAATTATCACAGGCTACAAAGCACACGAATGGAGTCTCCTTTGTAATTCCAGTTCTAGGTGTATTGTGGCAGTGTTCAACTCTTAATAGTCAGTATTCTTCTCCATGGGTGGAGTCTAGCTAGGCCTGTGCTAAAAGGAAGGAAAAAAAAAACCACACACACAAAAACAACCAGTATGTGTCGGTGAAACCCAAGGGCGATGGCTGTCTGTATGTCTGTACTGCTGTTAGAACTTCAGAATGTTATTCTGGATGCAGACTCTTCTCTTCTGCTTCATCCTTAGCTTGGTTTCATCTGTCTGGAAGTGGCAGCTGCAAGGTTTTGATAAATGGCTTGAAAGGTTTTCTAGCTTCGCTGTGCATGTCAGCCTCAGAAATTCAGTTACGTAAGGAGCTCCTCAGTGATTCACAGCAGCTCTCTCTGCTGGAGCTGCAGAGTCAGCTGGGAGCACCATTCTCCTGCTCTCTAGTGGTAGAAGCACAAAAAAGCCAAAAATGTTCTGCTTTTTCAGAACAAACTTATATGTGCACGCCTTATTCTTACAGCACAGGCTTGAAAATGGCTGACAAGTTCCAAGTTGCTACATTGGAAAATGGAGGAGTCTCTCTACTATCCAAAAAAGAACAAGTAGTAGTTTGATCCATTATGTATGTGTGCACTGGGATACCAGAGTGTCAGAGCAATTGTTACACGGAATCCTGGAAGTAAGAACTTCTTGCTTTCCGGGGAGTCTTTGCAGAAATAATTTTGCAGAATGAGAAATTCTCACTGCCATTAGCAGTAGACGGCCCAGGACACACAGATGCTCAGTTTGGTTCCAGCCAGTAGATAGCAGCAGTAAGCAGACTCACGTGCTGGTTTGCTGCCGCTTTGTGCTGGGATAGCCAGAGCCAGCACTTGGTGAAGCAACGGTCTGCGTCCTGCCAGAGTTGAGCAGGAGTGTGACATGGTTCACCGGGGAATAAAAGTGGTGTGTGAGGCCGTCCTGCATGCTGAAAAGCACTGGCAGCCTGCTGCAGGAGATGGTCATCAGCATTGTCTGCCAGGGACATCTTGTAGGCCACTCCTGGCAATTTGTGGTGTCAGGTAGATGCTGCTTCCTCCCTGGGAGGGCGGAGTATCTAATCATAGCTAACGCCCTTTTGTAAGGGTCTCTAAGCAAATGCATACTTTCTTTTCAGGCTGGAAAACAGAGAGATGGTAAAACTGGAAGCAAAACAAGGAATAAAGTCCTCACCTACCTCCCCGCCGCTTATCTCAGGGGTGCCTAGCTCATTTAATTGTGGTCCAGCAGTATTACACATCATCTGTGATCCCTTGTGCTGGCATAGCCACCCTGATCTGTGTCGAGTGATCCCTGTAACTATCACTCCACCTGAGACTGGGGTCATGCAGTAGGAGTAGTAATAGCAGGGAGGCTGCAGACTCTTTGGCTGCCTGTCAGCTAGCGGAGGGCTGGATACCCTGTCCTATAAACACACACCTATAAATGTAATGGAGTCCATATTAAATTAGAGGTGGGTCTTGATTTTAAACATGCAAACATTTCAGAACAGTGATGTGTAGAATTTCTCTGCTGTCCTGTATAATAAAATAAACAAAAAGTTCCCTTTAAGGCTTGCTTTAACGCTGGCAGCTCAGAGCAGATGAGTCAGTGCTGGAAAATTGCAGATTATTCCTTTTGCCTTCCCCAACCATTCCGTCAAAACTGGAAAATAAGGAATATAAGCTTTTTCCTACAGAGACCTGCTGACATGTGAGTAGGTTTGATGCCTGGGTAGGCAGTCCTCAGCTTAGCTGTCTCAGTTGATAAAGTACCTATTCTAATAAGTGTTGCACAGCACCCTCTTCTGCTGAGAAGATGAGGAGTGGAAATTCCTTGGTCTGTCTCTCTTTTCCTGTCTCTGATAGGCATTTATATACTGAAGAACAAGGTAAGTATGAAAACTCAATTACAGTAAATAGGGGAGAATCAATAAAGGAATGAGAAGCTGGCAGCCACACAGATAGGGGTTTATCTCCGGAGCAGAATCCTGACACATGACATTAGAAGAACACAGTGCTCAGATGAATGATGAAGATTGATATTTACGATGATGACTTGCAATTGTGCTATTTAAAAAACTCACCTACTTGGTAATGAAAACCTGCTGGCAAGATCTGATCAAAGAGGTGAAATTGCAGGAAGAGTAAAATAAGATCAGTAAATCAAATGCTCTAAATCATCTGTGAGGCACACTACAATTAGGGTTGAATTCAAGAAGTCAGAATTATTGGAACTGCAAGCATAAATCCGTGTCACACGTGCTGCCATTTCTTCTGGGAAATGTATGCTCACCTCTAGCATTTCCAAGCTGACCTCTGTCAAGGGCAAAAAGACAACTGTCTCCTAACAGAAAGATTCCCATTGCTGCATGTTTCAGTTCAACGCAGGCTTTGAGGATGCTCATCTTACTACCTTAAGAAGGCTCCCCGCTTCTGTGTCTTCCCAGCAACTTTCACATCTACTCACGTGAAAGATGCACAGTGTTCATCTGCGTAAGTGGCCCAAGGTGCATACAGCTTGAGAGGAGCAGAGAGACCAGGTGGCTGTTGGAGTCTCGGAGACCCTAGCTGACTATGCTGGGAGACTGTTCGTTGTTACTGATCTGAAATGCAAAACAACCTTGAAATGGTAGTGTTGTCTTCCTTTTCTGACTACAAGCCTTGTCTCTGTTTTTAATCCCACTTGCTCTGTTTATCTTATGAGAACTTCCAGCTCCTAATCATATTCTTGCCAGTGTACAGTACCTGCAGCACAGAAATCGAGAGTGAATAAGGTTCTCTGAATAATGCAGTATACAAGTCAAGAGAGCCAGGAAATACATAAAAGTTAGAATATCTACTCAAAGTTCCAGCCTGGGATTTAATTTTTTTGTCTGAGATGCCTGCTTAAAGATTCATATCAGATGGAGATGGAAGCGGGTCCTTCCAGTTTTAATGGTTGTGGCAGCTGGTAGATCAGGCTTAGTGAAAGCAGTCGTGCTTTGGAATGCATTTATAGGGAAATGCTTAACAAAAGCTGCTTTGAGTTCAGTGACAACAGCTTGATTTTGGTTTTAAGAGGCAGCGTTGAACAAGCGCAAGTGCAGAGAAATAGCTCGTTCCAATGGGCTGATTATAGGATGAGGAATTAGGAAATTCTGCATTTTAGCTCCTGGCCTGCCACCACTTTGCTGAGCGGCCTTGGTGAACTCTTTTAGATTCTCTGTAACAAGCATCTTGCTTATTTCATCTGGGGTAGCATTAAAACTTGCTTCAGTGAATAGTCACAAAGGCTTGCAGTTTGATATTGTACAAATGTGCCTCGCTTGGAAAATTAAGCAGTGCATATGGTTTCCCCTCTCTTAATTTTTAGTCTAGGAATATACTGGCAATCTGCATTGTCCCAGTAGCATACATGGGAGTGGTAATGTGTGACTTTCCTGTTCTTGCTGGGGAAAACACAGTTCTAAGAGCGCTTCTGTCTAGTTTTCTAGATTTCAGAAAATTGTCTCTTTCTTCCCTTTATAAGGAGGATCAAGAATGAGAGTGGATTTATAAGGAAAACTCCTCAAACTAAGTTGGATTTGGGGGGGATTCTTTATCTTTTTTACTTTCTTCCTTCATAGTACAATACAGGACAGTACTGTGACTAATGAGTAGGAAATGACAGCAAGACTGTTACAGGTTTTTAATTCTGGGTCTGGCACTGACTTCGTTGTGGTAGTCTGGGCGAGACAATCATGTTTCCTCCCTTTCCCTAGAAAGAAAATAGGCAGAAGGTGCTGAAGTGAATTTGTGCACCTACAGTAAGGAGCATCTTTGGTGCAAAGTAGCCTGAACTTATTTCAGTAGGTCCATGATTTTCATTCTGTGTATGCTAAAAAAACTGCTAGAGGGAACTTAGTAAATGAATGCTTAGTTACTATTCAGTCCTTAGAATGGCTCCATCTAGTTCTTTAAAATGCCAGTTTATTAGTCATTTTACTTAGCTACAAGGCATTAATAAACATGAAAGGCTAAAGGTGACTTTATCGCGCTTGGAAATCCATGCAGTATAGTTGCACAGACTGGGAAATCTCAATATGTTGCATACATTTTCTACAGGAGAGTTTACCGTTTGTGGGTTTTAATTGGGATTCACCATTAGACGACACTATTCCACTCCCAGAAGGATATCTGCAAGAAACAAAGAGATAAACTCGCAATGGATTGTCAGGGGTCTTCTTAGAAGCAAGCCCATATTGAAACTGGAATTGTGATGGTCCAGCTTGGCAGAAGTTCTCAGTACTCAGCCCGTATTAAAAAAAAAAAGTCCTTATGGCCCCCTGTTTAGCGTAAATACCATGAGTGATGTTCATAATGATGCAACTCATTACAAAATTTAAAAATAAGACTTGGGAATCCAGAACCTCCTAACACTGTCTCTTTAAGGTCATCCTGCCTGTAGCTGGGAGCTGCAACTTCTGCGTTAACATCGTTTCTGTGCATGTCTTGTTGGAGTAGTTACCCTGTGGGAAGTACTCACATAATTAAAACAATAAGGAGGACATGAATTCAGTAGAGAACAGACTAATATGACCGAATGAAAAGTGTCCAGATTCCTTTCCTGAGAATCACAGGCCTACTTTCCATTACTCCCATTTCATGTGGGCACAAGCACCTGATGCATGTGTGTGAACCATCAGAGGATAGTGAACCAAAGTCCGTATAACGCTGTCGTTTCCCATGTAGGCATGCTAGGAGTTCCACCAAGAGTGTGAGAGAAGCCTAGGAATAGGAAAAAGGTATTATCTCAGCTTCAGACACATGTGACTAACAATTCACCTCCAGGCTGATTTTAATCAGAATGCCAGAGCTGGCACTGAAAAGCATCAGAAGTGCAAGCAAAACACAGAGCTGAACAAGGAGGATGGTAGGATTTCAACAAGAAGAGTGTGGAGAGATCTTGGCTGACTTGCAAAACTATGTAGTGAGATAGGGCTTGATATTAAGCAAGCATTGTTGTAAGCTGGATCAAATAATCTATGCGTGATTCAGTATTCTCGTCTTGAAGCTATGTCCTTTGAGTACTACACCTTCTGTGTAGACTAGGATTTACACAACTAATGGTCAGACCCGTATTCTTACCGTAGTTCTGCTCTGGAGAGCTGATTTCCGCTCCAAGCAGTGGAGCAGCGTGTGTATGAAGGCTGGTTGATGCTTATAGAAGACATTGGCGGGGTCAGAACGGGGACATTTCCAGTCAGTATTGCAAGTTGTGTGCGTCGCAGTGATAGTACTGGCGGCTTGCAGAATGGAAGGTAGATCTATCTGTTCCTGTTTTATAGTACTGGTTTTTTAAAGGATACATACAGAACTTGGCTGCTAGCCTATTAAAGTGAAGTGCAGGGCAGCAAAAGCCATGAATGACTAGCTATTTTTCCTAGCTTAGATGGAAATATTTAATAGACAAATAGATCACTATAACCAAAACCACAATCCTGAACTTCCTAAGACCGGAAACATGGGCTTGGATAAATATGATCGAGTTCAGTCTACTGGAGAAGAGCCAGTGTGGTCTCTGTAAAGGGCCGACAGTTTCCAAACCTCTTGGGCATCTCTGAAGGGTCGTGAAGAAACAGAGTCCATTTGAATTTCCAAAATTCTTTGGCAAAGTCCATCATACAGTTTTGGAGGAAATTAAGCAGCCAAAGAGGATAAGGAAAAAGTCCTAGCATGGGTGAGTACTTAAATAAACAGTAGAAACAGATGGTAGAAGTAAATGACTGAGCCTCACAATAGGAGAATGCCAAGTGAGTTCTTCAGAGACTTGTACTGGGATGTAGGCAGTTCAGCGTGTTCACAAATGACCCAGAAAAAGGTACGTTATTGGTCATTTGCTTTTCCAATTTTCCAGATTTTAATGTAGGAAAGAACATTAGTAACATTTACTCTAGCTCCCTACATGGCATGATTCTAGTAGCTGGGATTGAGCTACAGCAGGTCTTTAAAAACAAACAAAAACCCACTAATCTTGTTTTGAAAATTTTCTGTGATGGAGAATCTGTGAAAAACTTCATCATATTCATCTATAGGTTAGTTGCCCTTGATATTAAAAATGATTAGCTTAATTCTGGCCTGAATGTGTGCAGCTTCAAATTCCAGGCAGCATCTCTTTTGCAACTGTGTCTGCTGATGTGAGGATTCCTCTGTGTTCGGGTCTCCTCCTCTCCATATGGGTACTTCGATTATTTTCAAATAATTACTTTTTCCTTTTGCTTAACTAAAAAAAGATTAAGCTCCCAGGATCTTTCCTGTTGAAGCATGTCTTCCAGTTCTTTTCCACCAAGCAGGATCTTTAGCCTTGATCTGGCGCCACCGTCTTCTACCCCAAGAAGCAAAGGCAGTCCAAAGTACAATTTCACCACCTTTTGAGAGTCTTCTGCACTGGGAAGGCCTTCCAAGAGACGGGAAGGGCAGAGTCACTAGAGCAGCTCTGATACCGCCTCGTGTAGAGCGGGGAGTAAGTGTATAGTTGAGGACTACATGTTCTAGCTAGCTTAGACGAATAAATCTGCCTCTTGTGAAAAGCTAGAGAAGTCTTCAGACTACTCAAAGTCACAGGAAGATGTTTTAACAAGTTCTGTGTAAGCCCTAGGCCTGATGGGAAGATCAAGTCATTTTGAATCTCATGTTCTTTGGGTCTCACAGCAAGACTCAGTCTTCTCTATTTATTCCACTCCAGCCTTCTCCTTGCTAGAAAAAGTTAAGCATTCTGTAGTACTGAAAAGTGTGGGTGGCAAACACCTGATCTGAACCTTTTCCCGTACTGAGAAGTTTGAATTTAAAAAAGCGACAATAAAATCGCAAGCTTTCCCTCCATTACTCGTGAACAGGGGAAAAAGTGAGTATTTTTATAGCCACACATTTCTAAATAAATCCTGTCACCTAATCCTGTTAAGTGAAACCTCCAAATCCAAGGAAGGGGAAGTCTGTTGCACCACTGAACCAGGGATTTGTGAAGGGTTTTGCAGAGTGGTGAAAAACAAAGAATTAACAAGCAGAGAAGTATACAAATAACATATACAATTTTTCTTTGAGCAGACTTTGAACAGCAGCCTGTCAAGCACCCACTGTGACATGAAGTTGCTTAAAAGGGGGGAAGTGGTATTTCTTGGTTTTGTCCTTTAAGTGTTTCCTCGGGGGTAGGATATGCACTGAGATGTCTCCAGCTTCAGAATGCTGTTTAATCTGACATCCCTCTGTAAGAGTAGGAGGAGAAAATGATTATGGTGTCTAGGTTTGCTTTACTTAGCTGCTTATATATATACACACACATACACAGTTTTTTTTTTACAGCAGTAGTGAACAGAAGCAGCAGGCAGAAGTAAATATATTTTGCTAGTAACTTTGTGCTAGCCACGGTAGGAACACACATGCCCTGGGAAGCTAGACAGACAGATTCCCTGTGTGACCACAGGCAATTTTTTTATGCCAGGCTCAGTGGCGGATATAGGTGCTTAAAGGTTATGTATTGCAGCGTGTAACTGCTGGGGGCCTGTCCAAGGCCGGGGTGGGACGCTGCGCTTTGCAGTCCTGTGTGCTGGCAGGGAGCGACCTAGCCACAGGGGGAACGCTGGCAAAATCAAGTAGCCACAAATCGCTTCTCCCCGTCATCTCACCACAGTTCAGGCATGTGTGGGGCTGCATGCACCTTCACATCATCTAGAACCCTCTCAAAAAGATTTAAGCTTTTTTTATTATTTAAAAGAAAAAAAGATTCACTCTTTTATGGGAAAAAGAAGAAAGGCCAGGAAGCAGCATCTAGAACTGCTCTGTGTTGCCATGCCCTTGCATTATCCCCCTGTACTCAGCTTTGGTGAGGCCGCATCTCAAGTACTGTGTTCAGTTTTGGGCCCCTCACTACAAGAAAGACATCGATGCCCTGGAACGTGTCCAGAGAAGGGCAACGAAACTGGTGAGGGGTATGGAACACAAGCCTTATGAGGAGCGGCTGAGGGAGCTGGGATTGTTTAGTCTGGAGAAGAGGAGGCTCAGGGGAGGTCTCATTGCACTCTACAACTTCCTGAGGGGAGGTTGTGATGAGGAGGGGGTCGGCCTCTTCTTCCACATAACTAATGATAGGACTTGAGGTAACGGCCGCAAGTTGCGCACAGGGAAATTTAGACTAGATATCAGGAAAAACTTTTTCTCTCAGAGAGTGGTCAAGCACTGGAACGGCCTGACCAGGGAGGTGGTGGAGTCACCGACCCTTGCGGTTTTTAAGAGGCGCCTGGACAAGGTGCTACAAGATATGGTTTAGTAGCTTAGTGGGTAGTATTGGTGATAGGATGACGGTTGGACTAGATGATCTTGAAGGTCCTTTCCAACCTTGTGATTCTGTGATTAAGCAGTGCAGAGCAGTAACGTTAGATGCAGTGTAAAGTTTTCTCATTGATTTCACTGAAAAAAGCTTCAGCACTCACAGAAGGGCCGGGTGAGCGGGATCCCTCCCCCTCCCAAAAACACACACACAAACACAAGACTACCATCCTCTGAGACGAATTTGTACAATGATGAACTGATACTATCAAGGCAATGGCCTCAAGTGTCTGTAGAGCTTTGTTTAAACTCTTACACAAAGGTCAACGAAGTGTTGAAAACAAATGAAAGCACCGGCTGCAGAAATTAATCAATAGGGATTCCTGGGCGGACTGCTAGAACTCTGCGTGGCACCGAACACAGCCCTGCAGCTCAGCCCCACCAGCATCTCGACATTTGACGTTGCTTCAGCTGGGCCAGCTTGCGTGGCACTGTGGAAACTAAAAACTTCATTAGTCCTTAGTCTGTGTGGCTGAGAACTGGGGATGTGCCTGCATGATAGGTATTAATCAGCGCAAAAGCGTGCTGCCTGAGTAGGTGTGGCTGGCAAGGAGCACCCAGGGAAGGAGAGGCACAGAGAACAAAGTCCTCAGTGAACCTTCTGGGTTTCCTGGGTATTTCATCTTTGTCAGGTGTACAGCACTTGAACTTCCTAATGAAAGGAAATACAGATCTCATTATTGGCCACTTGGGTGGTACACTGGTTCCTAAAATACCATTTAAAATAGAGAACAGGAAAAGTGCTTTTTCATTTTTTTTCTTCTACACATACACCCTTCTCGTTCTCAAAACCAATGGGTTTTGCTTTAACTTTTTTAAAAAAAAAACCCTTTTTGGTAAAGATAAGGTCTTCAGAACGTCAGCTTGGTTGAGAACAAGCATGACCATAAAGAGGCTTAGAATGGAAGTCCATGCCCCCTTAATGGTAGCGCTGCAGCACAACTTTAACACACAGAAAAGCAAATACAGTGCAAACAGTCCTCACTCTGCCCTCTTTCCCTGTTCTTAGTTTCTTCTCTTCTGCTTTGGATCCACCCTTCTCCATCTGCTGCCTTTTTTCCCTGCTCTAACTCCTCTCAGCAAAGGTCTCTCTAAAACTGCAAAAGCAAAAAGGAAATTCATGGCACTGAACTGGCATTTGAGGAGCACGAGATTGTTTACTCTGCTGCTATGTTCTGTTCTTCTGCTGTTTTGACTGGGACTGGGTTACCTTCTTCTGCTGTGGCTCTGAGATCAACAAAATTTTCTAGATGCTTCAGTAACATTTAAAATTAAACAAAAGAAGCAAACAACAGAAACAAAGGGTTGATCAGCACAAACACAGATGTGCATGTGTAGACAGGCACGTGCAAACTCAGGAAATAATCTGGAGCTTTAGGATAGCTGTGACATCTTTCTAGCGTTGAGGGGGTTACATGCGGTATCGCTGAAGGGCTGGTTTCTAAAAGCAAAGCCCAGAGAGAGGAGGCCTTTATTTTGATCTTGTAGAATTATGTGCAGCCTCACCAGCTGATGCCTTGTCCCTTTCCTCTGTTTACCTGCTGGCTCACTGAGGCACTCGGCCCTGCAGGCAGTCGCAGACACCACTGCTGGGCAACAGACATGGGGGTGGCCCAAATCGCTCTTTTCTCTCCCAAGAGTATGGGAGTGTCTCGAGGACTCAGACTGGCTTGACCTGGTTGCTTGTTTGTAAGGGGTATGCTCACACCAGTGAGGAATGAAATGCAGGCAGAAATGCGGAATCTCCCTTCCCTTTGGCCTTGTTTTTATTGGCAGTGAAATTCTTTTCCATTAGAGTTGCTGAGTGGGAGAGGTAACTACCTAAAGTGTACCCCCTGTGGGTAGCAGCGGGAGCAGGGCTATCGACATAAGGGGTGATGAGAAGGTGGGATCCTCTGCTTGAAGCTCTCCTACTACCATATTGTTCAGACATGCTGACTAAGCTTGTTTTCGTGATTATGCTGTCATCAAGAGTTCAGAAATCATAAATAAGCATGAAAGAGTTTGTTTGTTCCCCAAGGTCATGAAATGGCTTTTAGCTGCTTGCCTAAGGAAATGAGGCTTATACAGTCATGCTTTGTATCCATCAGTCTGTCAGTTCCCTCCTACTAATATTTCAACCTGTTTGATGGTTTAAGACAAATTTGACAGAGATTTTGTCTCAAAGAGAATATCTTCCCATGCATTTGTGAAAGTAGATAGCTGGAGTAAGGAGAGAATTCCTGTTGTGTCCCTCTGAGAACAGGAGTTATAGGATCATAGAATTAAATGATAATTTAGGTTGGAAGGGACCTCTGAGGACCTTCTGCTCAAGGGGTCTTCTGCTGCAGCCTGCACACCGGCATCAATAAAGTGCTCGCCCTCAGAGAATCTACATACGGCGGTTTCATGAATCATGGAGGGAAAGTTTGTATTGAATCCTGCGCCGTAGACATGGGAGACTGCAGTCACAAAACATGAGTTTATGGGACATTTCTTTCGTAGCCGTTTTGCTTGCGGAGCAACTAGTTTCTGATTAGTAGACAGTCTCTCACTGAACGTTATTAAATCCTCTGCCTGTCTTCAGCAATTTGCCACAGGGAGGCATTGTTAAGGTACATTCCTACAAATTACGAGTTCTTAAATACTCCGTTGAGGGAGAGCTGTGTACATCTGACAGGTAGCACGGGTGAGAAACTGGTTTCCAGTTGTATCAACAATGTGGTGTCGAGCTACCTTGAGTCGCTCGCTGAGGAAGAGAAAGGGTTGAAGTCGGCCCTGACAGAATTCAGATCACCAAGTGCAGAGTCTGCGCTTCCCAAAGTTGGGCGCTGCCGTTACTGGAGACAGTAGCACGTTCCTCATCAAATCCAGCACTGCATGATAATCAAAAATAGTACAGTTCATGTGGACAGAAGATACATCGGCGGGGACAGGCTCATGAAGAGGGATCCATTATTCTATGTGAAGCTACAGCTCATTAAACACTGGTGAAAGGCTCTATTTTGAGAAGGAGTCGTCTGATAGTCGCTGAACTGATCCAGTTCGAGCAAACCTCCCCATGCTGTCTCAACCCTCTTCTGAATAATTCTAGATGAGGCTGGAAAAACAAGCTAGTTCTCAGTCTTTTGATAGAAATTTGATAGAATATACATTTGGAAAACAAATGTTACTGAAGTCCAAGATACAAGCTTAATATGAGCATTTCAATGTGAATATTGGAAAACTCGTTAGTAGGGTTTAGACCACAATGTAAAAATGTAGGTACTCCATAAACTTAAAAGTGACTGTGACTAAATCATATAGTTACTCTGATCTCAGCAGCTTCCCAGAGTCTGTGTAATTTCTCTTCCTCATAGCTTTGCACCTGGTTACTTGTCCCTACGTTTTCTACTCGGGGGATGTCACAGGTCGGGTGGCAAGATGCTCTTGGTAATCAGTCTGTTCCTAGCTGTGACTTTTAGCTACTTGCTTCAGTGAGGATTATCAACTTTTACAAAAGTTCTAAACATCCTGAAAATCCTGAGGGTTTATTTTTTGCGTAGTCTGTGACTTATTTCCATAGATCCCAACATGACTGATTTTTTGGATAACATTTGCTTTTTTGCAGTCCAGTGGCAAAGCTGTTTGTTAGTTACAAGCACGTTCCCAGCAACCCACTGGAAATACACATCCTAGACAAGTGCTCCTATTTTATGTGGTTATAAGGATGAAGAGGGTGGGGTTACTCCAGGTTTGTTTACCAGTGGAAGCTGGACAGAAAATAGCTTTCCAAATATTTCCTGACACAGGCTTTTCTTTTGTACCTCTGCTGCTGCTGCTGCTGCTGCCTCTCTGTGCCAGGTCCTGCAGTCCGTTGTTGTTAGAGATCTGTTTAGTATCTCTCTGCTCCCACTGGTGGACTTGGAAATATTCTTTTTCCCAACCCAACCCAGCTCTTGTGCAGCGAAAGAGGGCTTTCTGCTTCCATCCTGACTTCCAGGGCAGTGGAACTCTTCCCTCTCCCTCTGCCCTCAGAAGTAACTCTCCAGAGTCCAGCATCCTGGCAGGTATCTCACTTCTCGTTGCTCAGTGGTTTCCTTATCCTGACCGGATGCTCAGGTGCCTTCTTCTCTGTGCGTTAAGTAGGTTTCAGCATGTGTACCAGCTGCTTAGGCCCCCGCTTTCCAATTCCTGTTGATAGAGCAGTAAGAAAGCACTGGCTGAATTTCAACAAGTCCAAGCGTGTGAGAGCACGCTTGTGTAAGTAACAGGGCTGAGGAGTAGATAGGGTTTGTGTATTTACGGTGGATATTTGCTATCTTCTAGGTATGCTACCAGCTGCGGGGTCAGTGAGTGAAGACTCTACCACTAAAGCTGTGAGATGGAATTTCCGCGTTTTGTAGTGTTCAATATTTCATGGATTTTCAAATGCCAGTTAAGAGTTAGGAGCTGCGTACTAGGAACAGTACGCAACTTTGAAGAGACTTGCTCCAGTTCCTCCAACCTATACCACATGTTAATTGACTCCTTTATTATCTGAGAGGCCAAGGGTTCAAGGGTGATGCCTGAAACTCTCACCCAAGCAAAGATAGTCCTAGCAGGCCAGCGTGCAGAAAGCTTGCGCTGCTGCTTCCTGCATCCTGAGCTAGAGGATACCAGTTTTTATGGCTCTCAGTCTGCTCTTGTATAATCCTAAGCTCGTTAGGAATGTGATTTTTCACATTTGCATTGCAGCGTTGTATTTGTATTAAAGTAGCACCACATATATATGTACAAAGAGTTGACAAAATCCCCTGAGAAACAAGCGAATCTTTGGCTGCTTCACCTGCATTCTCCCTGCTAAATCTATTCCTTTTGTATCTATGCCAGGTCTTGGAGCAGTATCTGACAAATATTGTTAAAAAAGAGATCACTTCCCTCAAAAAGAGCTTTCCCTTTTCCTGGCAGGTGGGTTCTCTATACCCCCTTTGAATGTACTGTGCAGCCAATGATAGGCAAGGCTTAGTCCAGCAACAGTCACAGCTTTTCTGAAATGTTCTAAAAACGTGCCTATAAAGGCCCATTTGCTAACACGGAAAGCACTGCCATAATGCTGATAATAAATAATGTCCATGGCAGTAGTTTCATACCACTAGACAAGGATAATTCCCAGCCTCCTGCACTTAATTCTTGGAAGGCTCTCAAATGAAGTATCATTACTTTGAAGTTCTCTGGATACCAAATTGTCATTATATTTTAAGGACTTTGAAACTTCCTCTGAGTTTGGTGTCTGTGAATCCCGGAGCCAAGATTTTGGAGGTATTTAGGAACTCACACTTGCAGACAGAGCTACACAAGAATTCACATTCTGGTTTTTAGTGTTTGGGGCTATATGTTCAACAAGGCCTAGATTTGATACAGCACTTATGTTCTCGTTTCAGGTTAAGCATTTTTTTTTTTTTCCAGAATGAGACTATGGTATTTGTTAAAGCGATGTGCTCAAAAAATTGCTTCAAAGCAGATGCGATACTGACGAGAAGCTTAATGTTTTACAGGTAGTTCTAAAGGTAACAAACATAGTCCCAAAACAATAGTTTAAAAAACTTCTCTGTGTTTGAGGAATCGTGTGCCTCATGCATGGACTGGATGCTGGTGGCTGGGGGTGCTAGCCAGAGGTCTAAGCGTGGGGTGTCTGCATGCTTCTGTCATGGCGCAGCAGTGTGCCAGGCAGCCTGACTCAGTCCTTGCACCTGATAATTTTCTTTCTTAGCTACAGAAGTGATAAAGGAGCATTCTGCTGCCTGGATGCTCTGGTGTGTTCTCTCCCCACTTCAAGTAAGAGAATCTTATTTTTATCATCAAATCAGGCAGCACTCAGAGAATAATCCCAGAAAGACCAGCAAATAAGGAGTGTGGGTATTTTCCAAGAGCCGGCTGGAATACCTATAGCTGAAAGAGGATGAACAGCTTGATTCCTTGAGCATGTCCTTTATTGCTCTGTCATTCTCTGGGAACATTAGGGACTGTGTTTAAGAAGCTGCATCAGTTTCAGATGTTATGCACCTCATTAATCAAAACACATCCTTTTGGAAAGCAGTTGATTGCAGCTTAGGCACAGAAGTGCTTACACCTCAGCATCCCTAGTGCCTAGAGAAGGAAAAGAGTAGAGGAAGAAGACCTTTAATGCTATCGCCGGCTTAGTTCGCATTATCTAATCTACAGGAGCGTTTGAAAATCAAGATTTATTTCCCCAGAAAAGCTTGTTCTGCCAGAAGTTGTGATGAAAAGAATAATACTAAATAATATTTGCACCGGGTAGCTTCTCTGTAGAGTATTTCAAGTGAGTCACAGCCCGTCTAGGTTGTGCCAGGAGGTGGGAGGAGAAGAGGAGCAGGTGAATGCTTCAGAGAAAGGATTGAAGAGAAAGCAGGCAAGCAAAGATGAAGAAGCATGTGCTGTGTGTATGGTGAAGTCACTGCTGATGGCTGCGTTTCCTTGAAGAAAGAGCTTAAGTAACATCCTGCTGCTTTAAATGGCAGAGTTACCTTAGGCCGGTGACAAGTGACTCCTGGAGGGGGAAAGGTGAACATTTGCTTATGACAGCAGAAGCACAGTGGTTCTCAGGGAATTGGTGAGGATTTCCTCACTGCTTGCAGTGGGCATTCGTTGCCTGTGTTTAGCCTCCCTGCTGTCTGCAGAGTTCACGTGGTATCCTTTTTCTGGGAGGTATGATTTTAGATGTATAAAACAACAAGCATTCTAGAAAGCCGCACATATTGAGTCTACGTAAAAAATATATGCAAACAGTCTCGTATGTGTATAAACAGATTCTTAATTTAACTCCACTGGTTTCAAAGGCTTTACGTTAGGAAATAATTGGCACCAGTTTATCACTCTAAGAGCTTCTTAAGCATAATAGAATAAACAGCCATTCCCAAAGAAGGGCAGGGCAGGGCTGATTGCCACTTCTTTTCTTCCTTTTCTCAAAAAAAAACAAAAACAAAAACAAAAAACACAACCAACCAAGGTAGGGAAAAGCCTGATTTTAGCTTTTTTTCTATGGCTTCGGCCACTGCGTTGCATGAGGTGCACCGTAGCCAGCAGTGCAATGAAGGAGGATTCCCCCCCGGAGCTGTTCTTTCCACAGTGCAGGGTGAGCCGCAGAAAGTGCTGACTCAGGTGCCCACCACGAAGTGGGCTTCCCCGTGTGTGGCAGGGAGAGCCCACACACCCCACACGCTCCTTTGCCATCCCAGTCCAGCCTCCCTCATTCCGGTAGGGGAGCTCTTTGAGATGCAGCTTGCTGTTTTTTGAATGACTTTTACGGATCCAACCCCTCAGGGGAGAAATAGTAGCATTTTGCACGTCTAACGGGGAAGCAAGGCAGCAAAGGAAAAGAACCTTCCAAGCCTTCTTCGGTGGTTTGCAGGCAGGTAAAAAACACAATGGGTTTCCCAGCAGGCAAACTTCTGCCAGAAAAGACAGGCATTCCCCAAGCCCCTGCTTTGCATGCAAGTGAGATTTTCAAGGTGAAGTGATATTTTTCCTTTAGATTTGGATTGCCCCTTCCCACATCCCCCCCCGTGTCTTCACAAGAAAACCTGCAGCAAAGCACCAACAACTCCAGAAGGCGAACGGATCGCCAGCATCTAAGAGAAAAAGGAATCTTCTTGCTCCTATTATTTTTATGATGCTGCTATTTTTAAATTCACAGCTGCCCGGTGGTTTTTGCTGTGAAACCAAGGATGGCATTAAGCCGAGCACTCGCTCAGCTAAAGCCGAGCCGCGGCTGACTTGTGGTCAGCGGCAGGAGCTCTGCAATGCCCAGGCGCCGCGGATCTTACAGCCCGGCAGCAGCAGCGTTGCGTTGCGGCGTGCATTTAGCCACACACACCCTTGGCAGCCAGACGTTGCCCTTTTAAGAAGCCCGGGTGCTGGTTCAGGTAGGCAGAGCCTGTGTGCAGTAGTCGCTCCTATGGCAACCCAATAGAATGGGATCGCTTCATGAATATTCCCAGGAGCCGGGGCTGCATGAGGAATAAGTGATGACAGTGATGTAAGCAAGCAGTGGCTGCTGCAGGTTGCAGTTCATTGTGTTATTGGCCGGCAGGTTGAGGAGTTTGAGGCACCCAGGCTTGCGCTTCGCTCTCCGGATGATGTCTGCCCGCCGGGAGGCACAGCATATTTGCATCTCGAAGCCAACATGGCAAGGCGGCTGCTGCTGCTGCTGCCGCCCTCCCTCGCCTTCCAGCCAGAAGTGTGTGGCTCTCCTCTAGACTTCTTGCCCAGTGCTCTGGATCTGAGCAGCCAGGGATTGCAGTAACTCACCAAGGGGAGGCAAGCAGCAAGTAGCCAAATCGGGACAAGGGAGGAGGCGGGGGGGCTTTTTCGCCTTCCCTCTTTTTTTTCCCTTCCGTTCTGGATGCAGAGCCCGTGCTTTGATGCAGAGCCTGTGGATGCCACAGTCTGGTAAGGAGATGACACGCCAGTCTCCGGTCCCTCCTGCCCCTTGAGCTGGGGGCAGGGGCCTGGGGATAGTGACAGTTCCCCTCCTTCAGCAGAGCCGGGGAATCTCTCCCTCTGACTGAGCAGCAGCAGCAGCAGCAGCAGCCATGGACAAGCTGCCCCCCTCCATGCGCAAGAGGCTCTACAGCCTGCCCCAGCAGATAGGACCCAAGGCGTCGATCATGGACGAGGAGGAAGACAGCGACAAGGACACCCGGAGGAAAAGCATCAGGCTCAAGCCACTGCCTTCTCCCTCTGCTGGGAGCACCCGGGCACTCGGGGGAGACCCCGGCAGAGGGGGAGACCCCGGCCTCCTGGAGACGGAGGCAGGCAGCAAGGGCACCAAGACCAGCACTAACGGGGACTGCCGCCGCTTCAAAGGGAGCCTGTCCTCACTGACTAGCAGGCACCTCCACGATGCAGCCGAGGAGAAGAGGCTGATCGGTGGCGAGGGGGAGCCGGCCTCCCCTAGTGAGGACAAGAGCCCCCCCAGCAGTGGGGAGACGGAGCAGGGACTGCCAGCGCCCCTGCCACCAGCGTCCCCCCCGGAGCCCCAGCAGCAGCCCCCCCGGGCTTGCTCCTCTACCTCCATCAAAGTGGAAGGAGGTGGAGGGTGCGACCAGATCACCCCAGATGAGGAGCAGAGGCTGGGCCAAGCTGGTTTCATGCAGAGGCAGTTCGGGGCCATGCTCCAGCCGGGGGTCAACAAATTCTCCTTGAGGATGTTTGGCAGTCAGAAGGCCGTGGAGAGGGAGCAGGAAAGGGTTAAGTCTGCCGGGTTCTGGATCATCCATCCCTACAGTGACTTCAGGTACAATCTCCCCTTCCTGGCCCACTCAGAACTAGCTGGCCTGCCCCTTCCCCTACCCTGTCCAGCTCAGACCTTTCTGCACAGAGCACACACCCAGAGATAACTTTCCTTGCTAATTTCCTAGTCAGAGGAGCTGGAGGACACATCCAAGATCTGCTTCAGTCCAACAATCTGCAGGTTGCATTTATATTTAAGCTTAATTTTAGTGTCCTCATACTATTATTAATTTTAATTTGTGTTTTTAAACCAAGAGACATCTCTCACTTCAGCTTTTTGTAAGGGAAAGCCTCTCCATAGTCCAGTGTAAATGGGGAAAAATGTTCCCACCTGATGCACAACTCTAGACTAAAGCATGGTGTCTGCTGCTTAACTACTCCTACGTCTCCAGCTCAAAACCTGCGGTCTGCCTGATGAATGTTTCGTTTCCCGTTTTAATACCTCAAAGTGCTCTCCCTTCTCCTTCCCCAAGAGTTAGGGAACGATGCTGCTACTGTTGCTGTTCTGTGCAGCTTCTTACCGCAGCATCGCTTGTCAGGAATTGGTATGTGCAGAGGGTAGCAGCATTCCTTACGAAGGAACTGAAGTCCTTCAGAGTCTTACAGACAAAAATTTTCTCTTTCACATCTGCAGATCCTTATTTGCAAAACAAATTTGGATAGGGAATAGTTAACATTGTCTTTATGAGAGTAATGGCTTTCTTTCACTCAGATAGCAGCATTTCCATGAAGGTTAATAAGGAAATGAACTTGTAAACAGTAGAGCCAATTTTCGTATAGTTTCAATCATGTAGCTGGGGGGGTTGTGTTTAGGCATTTCTGAGTAAAGTATTGTCTACTGCACAGGTGAATTGTCCTCTGCAATATGTATGCAAAGTACTGCAATCAATAATTAATTACTTAGTGCAATCAATGGCTAAGGTTTACTGCTTCAACTTTAATTACAACTGGCTTACGTCTCATATTTAAAAGGACACAGTAGAAGAACATTATTCAAACACATAGCTACCAAAATACATGATTTTATTGAATTCTTGGACTCTTAAAGAAACATTGCGTTATTCACTAAAACACAGTTAGCAAGATAATTGCAGGAAGGAGTTGCAGGGTGGATTTGGGTGACAGAAACCTTGGGCCTACCTTTCAGGGGTTTAACAAGCTCATATGCTTAGAAGATTCAAGACTGGCACTGAACAGATTCCTTGATACTTGCTTGGATTAACAAACATTATTAGAAGGCTATGTGCATTGGAAGACTGCACTGTCGTTTAAATTCAGTGCGGTCAAGTGTCCCAAGCATACAGCTGACTGAGCATATGAGGGTTTCCAGTAGCTACATCATGATACATAGTCCTTGTAAGTGCAATCTTATTCAAACCCAGATTGGAAAGAGTATAAAATTGCCTCGCTGTTGCGACTGGTCAAGTAATACCTCACAAACACAGAGAAATGTGAGAGTGTTTAGCTTTAAAAAGAACAAAAACGATTTCATGTTCTTGGCTACAGATCTATGTATATTTGCCACAAGCCTGGAGTTAAAAACTAACTGCTGTGCTTTCTTGGGTTATTCTAGCAAAGTGTTCTCCGTGTGTTGCATCTTAAAGGAATTTTGGATTTAGTCTCTGGATCATATTTGGATTTATCCAAAAATAGCCTTCAGTTTGTATATGTTTTATATATGATGGATTTATGCCCTTCCGTCTTTATGTTTCCAACGTAGAACCAGACTGGCAAACTTCAGTAGAGGGATTCTAGCAGTGGCTGAGGTAGCCACCTTGCCCAAGGTGAGATGGTCCTAAGAGTTTATTTTTTGAGGATTCCTAGTGAACCAGTGCTTATTCCTTAAAACGGCACAGCAAATTATGAAGCGAGTTTTTATTTGTGAGGTACTTGGCTATAGGGCCACTCCTAGCCTTACTCAAAGGAATGAAATATGCAGGCAAGCTAGACTCTCCCAAGCCGGGTGGTCATACAGAGTCTGCTAACACCCAGATGTTCGCATGCATGCAGTTATATATGTATGCATGTATGGCTTGTTAGTATTAATAATAAAATCCCCCACAATGTAGCTTTGCATTTCTGCAGAGAAAGCAAAGTGAGTTGGGTATCTGTACCCTGGTGCAAGACATTGTCTGCTTGGTGTCAGATTCCGGGTAGGCTGATAGCTTCCCGTTTTGTGTTTCTTCTAAATTGATGCTAGAAGCCTAGCACACAAATATGTGCTTTCTGCCTACTATTATATATCAATATCAGATGGGGCAGTGGTACTGATTGTACAGAGAGACGTCTGAAGAGGCCAGGAGGAGTTGGATGCACTATTGTATGGTCAGTATGTGCATTTTCCGGGGAACTTTGTTCACCCCTGTTTCTAGGTCACCTGCAGCGTATCTGTTTGAATATTTCTGCTGCTTAGAGAAAATGCGCGGACTTTCATGAAAAATAACCTATAAACAATGGCTGCATTGAAGGAGAAGAGTGGGAGCTTTCCCAGATTCTGTTCGGATTTTGTATTCCCTCCTTCTCTGAGTGCTACTAAAGCATCTCCCTTGGAAACAACTCCTATGAATATGAATAACATTTCTTGACCTCCGAAATGCAGTAGATTGCGCCAAAGAGCAGGTATGATCAAAATATTTGCAAGAGCTATATCCTCGGCCCAAAGGACTTTATTTTCTGCTTTGCAAATTACGCAGTGCAAGGCGATTGCTCCTTGCTATAGACGGGTGCAGATTCAGGAGCATTAGGATGTTGCGAGAGGCATGAGTCTCCGTTATCCAGCACTTGGCATAGTCACCAAAGCTACACTGCTGCATTTGGTGTGCAAGTTTCAAGTTGGTAAACGCTCAGCCCCGGGTCTTGTTTTCCTGTCTTTTTGGAGAAAGCAGTTTCACCTCTGAGACTGAGGTGCATCACCAGGCGTTTTGGTAGAGCTCCAGACCTCATGACTCCTGTCTAAGTGCAGCTCAAGATGTGAACTTTTGAATTGAACACTCTGACCCTAATTAGTGCAGCTTGATTCTGCTGTAAAATTACATTTGTGTAATTCCTCTGACTTCGTGGAGTTACTCTCCCTCGTGCTATGCGAGAGGCGTTCTGGTTTTAGAATAGAACAGAAGCTTTCATCGTAGTCTCATTAAATTATCATTTTAGCATCTAATATAGCTGATTCCAGTGGCAAATCTATGACCCTCAAAGAGTAAAGCAAATTAATATAGATTAAGGCTCTGTTGATTTCTGCTTTTAGTCCATTGTGAGAGGAAAAGACACCAAATGACCTTTGTGAAAACCAGACTTTGTGTCCCTGAGTACTCATGACTAATGCAGTGGACTAGTTCTGGAAGCACTTAAAAGGTGTCTTAGCAATTTCTGATGAAAATAAGAATACTAGCTCCTATTCTGAGGTTCAAACGTAAGCTCTAGTTACTGGAATTTATTTGCATCTCTGGTTGATCGCACATCTGTGCAGAGCCAAAGTGTATGTCCTAGATCAAGATTTATCTGAGGCTCTGAGAGCTTTTTCAGTGAATAGACAGAATTGTAATTTATTGCTTAGAGGAAGCATTGATCCGGTACAATTGGTTTAATAAAAAAATTCCACGCAAACAATGATCTATCTGGTCTGTAGTTGACTGAAGCATATTGGTTGGAGCTGCTATCCAGAATTGCTTGCAAAACAGTGTAGCATGCTGCTTTTAGAAAGGCCTGAGAACAGATACACTATCTGAAGGACCAAAATAGCCCGAACAGTGGATGTAAATAGAACTACACATTATTCGCTGCCCCGTAATCTATTAACTTCTTCACAGGAAAAAGAAGCTGCTGCTTGCTTGAAAACAATGGAAAATATTCCACTCAGTAACAGTCCCAGCTTCAGATTTTGGAATTTTTCTTCCCACTGTTCTCCTTTACTTGGAATATTTGTCTGCAAACAGACCCTTTTGTTCGTTTCCTTCCTCTGCCAGATCCCCACATCTGCTTGGGAGCCTGGGGAGATTTCTGTGGCACCAAAAGAAATAGATGTGGAGGTGCAATGTATAAGGTAGGGGAATTTCTGAAGAACAAAATCATTTGCTCCCTTCGTGCCGATCCAGACCTCTAAGCAGTGTCAATCAGACTGCCTTCCCTTGGGGAATCAGTGGGATTTATTAATTATAGTACTGACCACTGACCGCAATAGCACTGGTGGGATTGAGCAAAAATGGAAGGATGTGTGCTTCCCTTTTCCACTCTCCTGAATAGAAGTGATTTCCAGAGTGCTTCATGGGGTGCTGCTCTATCTGTGGAGATTGTTTTCGTTCGTAAGCTTTTCGCTATTTTGTTAAGAGGGTAAACAATTTGTGAAGCATGCGGCATGCTAACTGAGTTTGGCAGTCCGCTTAGGTGGGTGTTGCTCTTCCCACTGTCAGACAATAACGCTCTTTTCTCTACCTGCTGCCCAGAATGCTGCTTCTTGTGCCCGCCTTCGTGCCTGTCCGCATTCAAAGGCTGCCCACAGTGGCAAACTCTGATCTTGTGACTTGCCCACTGCTCACAGCAAAGTAAAATGAAAGCTAACCATTGTGTGAGCCGTATGTACTGCAAATTGAAATTCTGGTTCACTGAAACCTCACTGAAACAGGTTCTTAGAAGGAAAGGCTGGGGAAGCAATTGTGTGAGCAGCAGAACCTGTGCCGGTTATTAGAAACAAACAAAAAGTGCAAATCAGGCACGGGTTTATTGGTGGGCAGCTCATGTATTTGCCTGTCTTTTCTTGTTAGTGCCGATGGCAGTTGCCTCAAAAGAGCGCGGGGGCACTGCTAGCTGAGGAAGGGAGATGCTTTCCTGAAGTCAGACCTTGCTGTCCTTACTACAGATAACTTTCCTGCCAATTCCCAGGGCACTTTTGGTGGAGCAGAACAAGGGAATCCAAGCAAGAATGATACGAGGGATAATCCAAATCCCTCTGAACAGCGTGGATTAGACTTCTGTTGTCCTCAGTGGACTGTGAATCAGACTGCAGGAGAGGAAACATGCTTTTGTGACCATGAACTAAGAGGACCAAACTAGTGCAGCCATACTTCCCATGTCCTTGGGCAAGTCACCACAAGCTTCATGCCCTGGTTCCCATGTGGTGAGGCAGAGGATAAAAAATCCTGTGCCAGAGAATCGTTGTGGGGATATAGTTCTTTGTATAAGACATGTTCAGGTACTATAAAAGGCAGCATTAGAGAACAGGAAGGCCTCGGTAAATCAAACACCTCAGTGTATTAGCATAATGTGTTTTAAGACCATAATCATATAATATTATAGTATTTTTGTATATGTTCACCTGCAGAAAATGAGATGAAAGTGTGAATAAATACTAAAGCAAACATTGAGATTTAAGGAAATACCATAATTAAGATTTCCTGCACAAACTTAATTCAGGCCCTTCGTGCAAATCTGTGCCAACAGGGGAGCACATCGTCTCTCCCACAGAAGCCCATGCCTCATTCAGTGCACGCGGGGACGGTTGTTCCTTTGTGAAAAGCTATTTAACATTTTCTCCACCTCTCTTTGTAAGATAGCATACCGTATTTATTTCATCTTTTTCAGATCCTAGTCTGAAAAAATAGAGGGTTTTTTGACACGTAAAAAATATTCAACTGTAACAGCAATAAATGTCCATTTTGCTTCCTGACACCTTGGTGAGGGAACTGGTACGGTCTCATCCCCAGTCTATAATGAGGTGACAGACTCATGGAGAGTGAGGTCTAGAACATTCATTAACTTGGTGTAGTCAGTTTGAGGACCCATTTTGCAGGCTACGTTGCTCTACACAGCTTCCCTTGTGTTCAGTGCTCAGCCTCTGTGGGTGCTCAGTAAGGAATCAGACATCGCTGCGACCCAGAAGACGGGCACAGAGGTAACGAGTACCTGTTTCAGGAGTAACTGATGCTTTAAGGGGAGTGGGACATTCTGATTTGGACTGTTTCTTAGACTTGCTTGGTGAGCAGCCAGTCTGAGGAAGAGGCATGCCGATCCCACCCACACTCTTCCCAAGCCTCCAATGTTTTTCAGTTTTTCTATTGTTGTAGTACAAAAACAAAACAAAACAAAAAAACAAACAGAACCCCCCCACACACACACACATAGCTGTAACCAGTGACATAGTGTTCTCTTTAATCATCACCTAAGAATATTTTTCTAATTCCAGCTTTGGATTGAGCTATTTGCCTAACACCTCTGCAGGAACTTTTTGGCAGAGATGGAATCTCCAGGGCAGCGCTCATCTGCCTTAGCCATCATATCTCATTCTGCAGTCCCTTATCTCTTTTACTGCAAGCCTTCCAGATTGTGCAAGAAATGAGTTCCTATGGAAAGTCTCTTCCCCAACGTCTGCCTCAAGCCCTTCCTCTCATCTTGAGTGAAGCATGACTTCTGTAGGAAGAACTATTTTGAATCATGTAATGACTGTAACGTAATACATACATACAGCTAACCTCCGTTCTGCTATTTCATAGCCCAAGCTTTTGACTCTGCAGTCTAATTTTAATATAGTGTTTTTGTACAATTGTTAAAGTTTTAAAAAGCAAATCAATCCCCATCTTCATCATAATAATACCTCTGGGTTCATTAGCAGCTATGGATCTTTAAGAGGATATGCTGCACTGCCCTCTGCTCTCATTTAAGCAATGGCCATAGCAGGTAGTTACAGCCAAACAGCGATGATGCACCAGATTCTTGGGTAGCTCTCCAGGCTTCGAAGGGAAATATGCTGTGTGTATTACAGTCTCCGTGTTTGTGTTCTCCCCAGTACCTAAGCATGATGCCTTCTGCCTCATTCCCTCCGACCTGTTGTTTTCCCTACCCCTCACCTTAAGTTTGTGTTGTTTATCTCACCAGTTCCATCTCCATTTTCTAGGCTTCTTGTAACATGTTTCTTGTCCAGCCAGCCCTAGGTCCTACTACCCAGCTTTTCATTAGATTACTCTCTTCTACCTCAGCTTAGCTTTTAGTAATGCTTCTTTTCCTCTCCCCGCTACTTCCCCAAGTTCCAGCTGCAGTACGTTGCGCTTGGCACCTCACTCAGTCCAGTGTCAATGGCATTTCTCTCACACCAGTTCCTTCCCTTGCCAGTATCAGCCCTTATCCTTCTTTTTTTTCCAAATGGATCTCCCCCACATTTGTTTCCTCTCCTTCTGTATGTTTGTAGTAGCTATCATCCCTTGGACTCTACAAATAATCTCAGTTTTCTCAGTCTCTGCTTTCCTTCCTGGTTTATCAGAGGGTCATTTTGCCTAGTAATTTCAAACTCTTCCACTTGATCCTTTTTTCCATCCTTGGATGCTCTCAGCCCAGCAATGTTTAGACAAACTCTACCTACCCAGTTTTTGTTTCTTAAGCTTGAATGACATCCATACTTGAAGCCAAGCGTTTCAAATGATGAATTTGGATAGAAGCACAGTCTCCACTGCATAGGTGTGAAACAGATTTTATTTGAGGCAAAAATGTGTTCTCCAAAAGCGTTTGTAGGTAGGCGCGCACAGAGTCAGTGTAGGACGTTTCAGTACTATTATAAGCAGGTAGACTTGGCTTTCCAGTACGGTGTTATTCCGGTTAGGTAACTGTGCTAGTGCTTTCTGTTGCACTCAGGTTTTTTTTTCTGCTGTAGCATCACTGCTGCAGCACTGAAATCCATTTATTATGCAGATAAAAGAGTGATCTCTGTCTGAAGATAACACAGTGTCATTTTAACTTGAAACCATTGAAATTTGTCTTTGTTTCTGATGTGTTATGAGCATCTCATTAGCAAGCCTATGAATCCCTCAGTTTGCTCTCGAAACCAACTATCTGAGCTCTCATATCTGCCAGAGCATAGATTTTGTCCTTTCTCTTAGTTTTGAAAGCTGTGTTGGTGCCAAGGCAGTTATAGGTCAATTGAGTTATTGTTGGTTCTAATTGGCGCTCTAACAAGCTATTAAATCAATTTATCTACAGATGAATGTCACTCAAAAAGAAGGTGCCAACTCCTGTTCTGTCTTTGAGAACGTGAAAAAACCACACTTCCGTTGATGAGAGTAAGGGAGAGGCCATTCCATAGGGAAGTGGCTTGACAGAGCGCAACCCAAAATGTTTGTGCCGCGTGGTCTGTGTCAGAACAAGGTCCAGGCTGTTCCTGTGTTCGGAGGGCTGAGACTATTTCCAGAACTCAAGACCAAGAAGAAGAGTTACAAGTCACCAAGTCTGACGAATGCTGTTATATCCCTTCCCTGGTTTGTATCAGAGCATGGCGTCATTTCCATGCGGAGAGACCTGAGGCCTGTTCTCCTCCCTTACTGGCTCTCAGTGTTCCTCGTGCGTTCCCGTGGCTGCCGACACCGGGGTAGTATCCACATCCATCTTTCAAATCAGGCAGTGTCTGGCTGGTGACACCATTACCGTTCGGGTGTGGAGTGGTATATATCCGCATGAGATTTACTTGCCCTGTGTTGTAAAGGAGTCAGAGTTATTATGGTGGGTAGGCTTGATTTAAGTTCTGTGCAGAGATGTTTAGATAACCCCTTTGTCTAGCAGCAATACCGTGCTCATTCCCACGTTATCTGAGCATTTCTTAGTGAGATGGTTGTAAAACCAGGCGCTTTTCAGCCTGCAAGTCAGGTCAAGGTTTCTTGACCAAGCAGCGCTGCAAGTTTGCCCAAGGGTCTCCAAGTCAGAGCTGCTTTATTTATGACAAGCGGTAAGAACTGCTCAGGTATCCTTGCTTAAGTGGGCAATTTTTTTGGTGATGTACAAGGCAGATGAGAACGCAGCTTGGCTCTGTGCGGCTCTACAGCTCTGCAGTGCTGACAGCACTAAAACCTGGGTTTTGTCAGCAGACAAAGCAGTTAGGACTCCAGAAACACAGAAGAGGGAGCAGATGTGTGCTGGGCTAACAAGGTGCTATTATAGAGACCTTTTTCTAACCCTTTTGCTCGTTGAATGGTTTGCTACCTGGGAAGTCCCTTTACAAATTGAAATTATTCATTCTGTGCAGTATATTCACAGTGGCTGACATCAAATATGGTCACCCCGTGCCTAGTTTTAGTGCCAGACTGTAGTAAACCAGGCTGTTAACTCCTGAGGAGACGCTGCATGCAGCAGGGGAAGACGGTGCGAGTGAGAGCAAAGCAGATGAGCATCCAAAGAGGAATTCCAAGGTCAGCTGGAGCGGCCACCACTTGGACATTATAGGGGCACAACTGCTTCCCCAGTGATGCGCAAAAGCTAATCTCATTTGTGGTGACTCGCCCAAACGTGCTAATTAAGGATTTAAATCTTTCCCTCAGTGCATGGTGAGGTTGTCTGCGTTTATGCATCTGTTGTTAAAGAGCTTAGAGGCAGGAGAGGTGCTGCAGGTTGCCAGCTGATCCTAGTGCAGGAGCAATAACTCCTTTTTTTTTCCTTTTCACAGCTGTGCTCAGGCTTCTTGTACCGATCTCTCACCTGGAGATCAGTAGTTGTGCACTGAGTAACTCCTCATCCTGCACACAGCTCCAACGAGACTGTATGCAGAGGGTCTCCGGTGGGATTCAGTTTTCCTGGTCAGAGCTGCAGAGCACTGCTACAGTGTGATGTCTGGGGGATGGAAGACCTGCTGAAGCGCAGTTGGATTTGCCTGGGTGTGGGAAAGAAATGTCTTGCAAAGTTATCAGCACTCCGAAGCTTGTGAGAGAGATAACGGCTGCATTCCAAAGACTCGGGGACTCCACATTAATAAGTCCCTTCCTCCCAGCCACGGCTTCACACGTGATTTCAGGGCAAGGTGCTAACTCATCACAGCGCTAACATCACTGTTACCCTGTGCAGTGTCTCCTCTGCAAAGGAGTTGGTGTGTGCGTGCGTACGTGCCTGTCTGCGGGGGACAGGAGGACGTGGAGGCCCCACATTATCCCGCCCTGCTCCGCGCGGTCTCTCACCCCTGTCCCCGTTCGCGACTAGGTTGGAGGGATGGTGCGGAGCCCGGGGGTGTGGGCTGAGCGAGCGCAGTGACATCTTGCTCTCTGCAGAGGCACTGAAGTTGCATTAGGCGTGGTGAAGCGGTGCAAAGGTGACGTTGCCTGGCGGTGTCAGGGTTTGGACTAGCTCTCCCAACAGGCAGAACGATAACAGAAACGATAATGCTGACTGACTCTCTGCAGCCTTCTTAACAACAGCAAACCAGCTTTCATTAAGCACAAATTCGTGGTGCGTGATCTTCCCTCTTTGCTTTAAAGCACTAATGCATGCACAAGTTATACTTTTATTGATAAAAAGAGGAACATTTGTTTCCATCCCTGATTTTCTGTGAATTACTGGAATGGGGAGGAGGAAGGACCAGTCTAGACCACAGATCATGGTCTGTTCTCTTTGATACCAACACAAACCCATTTGTATCACTTTCCCATGCTCATTTAGCTGCAGATACTCTTTGAATCATGAGCAATGTATAACAGGTAAAGGGACAGACTGGAAGGCAGGTCAGGCATCTGGTTTGGACCCTATGAGCAGTCATGAACAAAACACTCTGTGCCTTGATTTCTCCAACTTTGACAATGGAGCGATGGTACTGCTAGGAGCCACGGAAGATGCTGTAGAACTCTTTAAACATTTAACATAACAAAAGATGCCAGAGCAGGTGCCAGCAAGGGTATGGTTAATATTTACAAAGCAGTTTCATGAGAATTTCTTCATGGTTATGCTTTTCTGTATAGTGCTGTAGATTTGGTTACATCTCTTGTCCGTCTGTTATTAGGACCACAAAAATGAGTGGATCCGTGTACTGTTAGGTGATTTCGGAATAATGGTTCCTTTGTCTTTTTTAATAAGGAAACTGATTGCTAACACCTTTACAGTTCCATGTACGATGCTCTATTGTGTAGCACGCTTAGAACTAGGCTGGAAAAACATAGGAAGAAAGCCTGGATGGGGAAGGGAGACAAGATGAATTTTGCATTTTGAGTCTCTAATGAGAATTATGGAGCCCCTGCATGGGGTTTGACAACGTTGTAAACAGAATACGTTCCAACTTTTCATCACCAGTCACGTGTATTGTAAGGTGTGCTGCTCTTTTCTTTGGGATGTGCAACAACCTGACTTCAGTAAACACTCCCGAATGAAAGGTCTGGCACAGGAGCTGACAAGGTGTCTGTCTTTTTCTCTGGTGCAGCAGCTTTAGATAACAACATCCAAGCTCACCAACTGCTGAATCTTTTGGATGATCTGTTCAGAACCTTTCCTTTTAGTGTAAAACCAGGTCTGCTTCAGATCATGTCAGCCCTGGTTAAGGTGACACACTATATACTGTGGTTAGAGAGCAACCGAGGGGCTTGCCCCATGCTTGGGAGTTGGAGCAAATTTCTGGGTCAAAGGCATACTTAAATCAAGCCCCAGATTTGGCAGGGACTGTTGGCTCAACCCTGACTGCTTTGGAAAGGATCTGGTCCGCACTTTTGCAAAACACTGTGTAAAGTACCGTCATTCGGAGCATGTCAGTGAATTCCTGTTACGACTGGGCTCCTCTGCTGCTGCTTTGCACCACGGGCACTCCTCACCTACTCCTGATCTGTCACCCAGAGGGGGTGAATTCCTCTGGCTTCTTGCTGGCTACATACATTGATCGAGAGGTGGGCCGAAGCATAGACTTCCAAACAAGGGCAGCTCTGCTGGTTGCGTGCTCCTTTTGCAGCACAAGCAGGAATTTAGGCTAGCGGTGGAAGATGTGGGTATGGCCTAGGGCTCGTGCTTTTGAACAGGAGATCTGGAAGCCTCATCTGCAAGTAAATTCACCCAGCCAAATCTGCACTGCAGACAAAAAAAGATTTGCCTTGACATCATCTGCCCTGTTCTGAGATCCGCAGTCAGTCAGGAGACCAACGCACAGCTCCCAGCCTCTCTGGCTCAGTAGAATTAAGGCTAAGCTTCATCATGAGCTAATGCAAGCTGTTCCCACCCCAAATAATTGGCTGCTGGATGGTTTTGTGTCTGTCTAAGCATTACTGCATGTGGGTGGATGCGTTATGTGTGTGTAAATGAGTCTGCTTTGGAAATTAATACATAACATCGGGGGTGCATCTAATAATACACCACCTCGTGAGTGATGTGCGTGAGAGAAGTGCAAAACAGAGCTGAGCATGTCAAGCATCTGTGCAAGGAACGCTCTCCCTGGTACCACAGGAAGACAATTCCCATATCCAGGCTACCAGCGTCTCTTTTTCGCTCTTCCTCCCACCCTAAAGCACCTCAGATGTCTTTCCAGTCCTCTGTCTCCCATAGCCAAAATTAAAGAAGAAAAAAAAGCAGTGACATTTCTCAAAAGCTCAGTCCTCCAGTCAGCGCAACCCTCTTTGCGGGGCAGAGCATCCCATGGTGGATAGGAAATGACAGAGACGTTGACTTGACGGCGGAGAGGAAAGGCAGTGTCCATCCACGAGCCTCGCCGTTGGAGACACTGATGTACAGAAGTCATGCCCGACTGGAGGAGTCAGGAGCTGTAACCCTCTGGGACTTAGGTTTTGGCAGCTGTTATAGGGTATTATTTTCACAAGGCTGAGCTGTTCCTAAACACTTCCTCTAGTGTAATCATAACACACACATTTTCTCAGTAATGGCAGGCCATCAGCATTTCTTTCTAGTCCTTAGATAAGATGTACAGAGACAAGCTGTGAAAGAGCTGAACAAGATGCCTTGACACTAGTCATTCACATTCCCTTAGCTTGCTTTCTGTACACATCCTAGTGGCTGAGGTTTTCAAGCAAAGAGCACCTTTTTCCAGTGAGGACCGGTAAGTGGAAACTTGTACCTGCCCCAGACTTGGATGCTAAGATCTGTAGTCCAGTTAGGAGAAAAGACGCGTGGTTGGCTGTACCTCCGGTTGCAATGGTTCGAGCTGGAACATAGCTTTCCTACAGCTGGTCACAGGAGGAGGGGAGGGAATTCCTCACGGGCTCTTTGCCCGCTGTTTTTCAAAGGAAAAATGTATATGCTCCTGGTTAGCTCAGAAAGAGTAGGGGAAGATATTCCAAGTAAGACAGCTTTGTAGAAACATAAACTATGCTGATCATTCAAAATCCGTGGCTGTTGACAGAGCAAACTACTAGTCTTTATAGACAGCCAGGTAACACCGCGAGTAATTCCCACACAGCTGAAATGGTGCACTTCAGTTTATTCATACCCTGCCCCGAAGCAGTAGCTGTGCGTTGTTCTGTGGCGTACTGCTTAATTGCTGCGTTTCACCCCTTTTCTATAGTGCTGGATGAAATTATTGCTCCACACACTGGGGCTCTTGTGGATGCAGAAGAATGTGTCGTCATTTCTTTGAAATTAATTTTTAATCAGTAAACATACAGAGCCGAATTCCTTGGTGAGAATCCACTGCAGCTAGCGGGGACACTGGGAATCAGTTTCTCTCCTTGGAGCTGCTTCTGGCCTCTCCTGCACACGTGGCTAAGGCACGTATGGGTACCATGTCTAGCAGTGTCTGAGACCTGCTGATATTGCACCACAGTGAGAGATACAAGATTGCATTCACATTTTGGTGTTTGCGGTGGGGATCTTCAAAGCAGGATTTAGTGAGGCTGGCTCTCTGTTGCTACAGTGGAAGTATTTTAGAGCACTGAATTTTCGCCCACAAAACAGCTATTTCTGATTCAGTGATGTCTTTCATAAAGGAGATCCCTAATTTACAATGGAATATCTAATGGACTAAAATGGTTTTGGATATACTTGAGAGCAGAGCTAATCTGCTATCTGCTTTTCCTGGACTCCTGTGGAAAGACCTTCTGCTCCGGCTTCTGAGCACAAAGAGAGAGAATCAAGGAAAGGCTCAAAAATTCAAAGTGCTGGGGATTTGGTTTAAATTTTGAACTTTTGAAGCAACTTCTCCTGATTGCAGTCTCCTCTGTGCCAGTCAGGCCTTATGGGGGCAACTGAACTGAAAATTTCAGAGAACAGGTATCTTAATGAACGCTGGTACTCTGTTTAAGCTCACCTTCCAAGGCAGTTACGTGGCCCCGCTACTGTAGCATGCAAGGGCTTTGCAGTTTTCAGATACATTCACCCAGCACTCCCTGAACTGGGGAGTACATTATCTCTGTGTGACAGAGGAGAATCAAAGAGGGGACGATCCAGATCCTTGCACGTTCTTGGGCACCTACGCCCCAGTGGAACCAGCGAGTGCCGAGGATGTTGGCTTGAGTGACTTGCTGAGCATCCTCCCAGGTACCCTAATCACTGAAACATCTTTTTACTTCTCTTTTGCAGCCTTTCTGTGATCTATTGAGTGCCAGCCAGTTGGGCTGAGTCATATCACGTATATTTCTGGTGGGATGAATTTGAAAGAATGGTGAGGAAAACCCTAGCTTTTGCTACTACTAAGCTTTATTGAACAGAAGGATCGCATTAACTAAAAATTAAAAGAAGAAAAAAACCCATAGAATTCACCTAATCAAGCATTATTGAAATGCACCAGTTCCTGGCTGGTTTACACAACGCGCGAGCACATCCCTGCCTCCTGCTGAAGTCAAAGGTGAAGTCAGCACCTGCTGCAGTGGCCTCGAAATTCCAGTCTGCATGTGTAGAATTAAAAAAATACAAGTGTATTTCATGTTTCAGAGAAGAAGGCCTTTGAGATTACGTTCTTGGGTTGCTTCTTGAAAAAGCTGGAATTTATTGAGACATTGCTGCCATCATAGGTACCCAAAACAGGGCAGGGAACAGACTTGCCTCTAGGCACTGAAAGCAAAGGATAAGACCTGTCTTGTCTTTTACGACACAACACTTGGAAGCCTGGGATAGTCTTTTGTGGTTGTAACTTTCAATATAGCATGTTTAGGTCCTGTTGAGGTTTCTTCTTCCAGCCTCAGGACCTGAAGTACATCTTTCTAGACTGGAGGGGTGCGGAGCTGTGGCGTGCACAAAGTGGCATCGCTCATCTTTCACTTGCATGTTCTTCTCCAGGCTCTAGGCGTGGATAGACCCCGTCCTCACCAAGCACTGCTGATAGAGTTCTGTGGTGAGCTCCTACCTTGCGGTATTGTGTCTCCCTCAGGAGCAGCGCTGCTCAAAACTGCTGTCCGTCTGCAGGCCTCGTCCACATGAGGCAGAAACTGAGAGAAAGGAAAGATGATCTTTTTGCTCTTGTTCTGTTTTCTGAACGCTTTTGCATGTTGCTGAGGGCTATCAGCTTATTTGTAGGCAGATTCAGAGTCTGTAGTGATTGATGTAAAACAGAATCAGGTAGATTTAAAATACACATTTACACCTCATTTGTCCATGGTATCTGCACCTTAAACGGGCAGGAAAGTGCTCAACTATTACTGGCTTGGAATAGATACCTGCCCCACTATTCTTTTGGTAATTGTTTAGTGTGTCAACAAAACTACTTGCATGTTTCAGTTACACCTGAATTCTGTGGGAATTACGTTGGTTATATGTCCAAAAAGCTTTAAAGCGATTGTTACTCCACATTCATTGTGTCACGTGTCTGAGCCCTGTTGCTGAAGTGCAAATACAGGTGCTTTTTTTTTTCTTCTGGTTTTTCATCACTATCAAATCTGCACTGTCAGCTACAGCTGTTTGTAGAAATAGCTTTGTAATATTTCTGTGAAATAGCAAGGATATTTATTCCCATTTTATGTCTGGAAAACTAGTACACAGGGAAGCTACATTATTTGCTAGAGAGCTGCCCACAGGATCTGAACGCGAGTTGTGTAGATGGCACAACTAGTTCCTAAGGGACAGGACCGTCCTACCTTTTCCTGCAATGTCCCTCCAGCTGAGGGTGGACACTGGCAGGCTGAAGCCTCCTTGTTATGTATTGCTGGAAAATGGGCTGCATCAACCTGAATATATTTCTGAAACAACTTGTTTCTGGCATGTTGTTCATTCTAAAAATATATTTATTTCTAATTGCTGAGCTGAATGCTTAATGAATTCTTCCTTCCCAAGAACAATTAATCAAAGAAATGATTTAGGGCTGGCACTTGCTCCCCCAGGGCTCAATGGCTGTGTTCCATTGACTTAAATAGAGCAGATCAAGCCCTGCCCATACTGGAGAAGATTTATCGAAGCATTTTTTAATGGTGCCCATCACTATTTGTCTGGATGCCTCTGACAGAGAAGTACTGTATATATTGGAGCAGCACTCAATGTTATGGTAGAGTTACAGCAAGCTGCTGTGTTTTACAGCCAATGTTTGCCTGTTTTGTATAGTTTTAAGGAGAGGAGTTAGGCAAGCTCCCCTCGATTGTAGTGGGCGTTCTGAACGGTGAGGGAGGAAGGGGCTGCAGTTACAACTTGCTCAGGAAGGTTTCTTGACTGGAACAAAGAGGTGGAGAGGACTGTGTGGGTCACTGAGACCCTGCAACATGGCTTAGAGCTTTGATAAAGGAGAAGCCCCACCACACAGCAAAGATGTGCCCTTTCTAAAATCAAAAGTCAGAAATTCACAGTGTGTCCTGGAAGGTGCTGGAGCAATCCATCAATGTCCTGAGTCTTGGCAAGAGCGAGGTATGTGCTAAGTGAAAATGCCCAGATACGCTAGCACATGCTTCCTTTGCAGGCATATTACGTAGCATGCTCCATGCCCCACAGGAAGACGAAAGGCCAGAATGGCTCCTACCAGTCTGACATGAGGAGAAAGGCCTTACGTGCCCCAGATCTGGCCATTGAATTTTCAATATTCTGTATAAGTGGTGATTTAAAACATCCTCTTTGGGTGAAGAGTGTGTCTGACTGCATCATTTCTAGGGGAGAATATCTTTTAGATGTCCAAAGTTTATGAGTTTTCCATTCTCCTTTCTCGGATCGTGCACCAAATCCTTCTCTTTTTTCCCCTATCTCCTGCTTCCCTTAAGCTTCTGCTGGGTCTCCTCATTTCAGTCAGTTCAATGCAGAAATGTTCACGGGGACAACAAATAATACTTTCTCAGAAACTGAAAAGGGCTTTGGAGCACAGAGGCTCCTTGCATAAGGAACCGCCTTTCTGTGGACCTGAAGGGCTAAGTCCTGAGTTGAGCTGAGTGCCCTGGAGCGGATGTTGGGACCCTTGGCCTCTCCTCTCCATTCGCCTATGGACCTGTGTGTGAGTGAGGCCCTGAAGAAGTGACTGCCTGTCCATGCCTCAGTTTCCCCAGCTGGCAGATGCTGAGACCTGGCCACCTGCCATAAAGTGTTCAGAGATGAAAAGGCAAAAATCCCTTGTGAGCTGTGCACTGTTTCAGTACGTGCAGTAATTAATTCAGCACCCGATGTTTGGAGGGGATAGTGGATTCATGTGGCTGCCTTACATAAGCATAGCCTTAGCACAATATGTTTCTCTGAGACCTAAAATAATCAGAGGCAACTGGACACTTTTTCTTCTTAACTGTTGCATTTTTAAAAGGTGATTCATCTCTTGCCTGGGGTCTTGGATACCTGAGTAGCCCCAAGATCCCAGCAGCATTAGTCTTTTTGAGGATTCATTGTGCTCTGGTCCAGCCTGAATAACTCGATGCAAACAAGAGTCTGATATTAGCACACTGAAGGAGTTTGGAAGGAAAATATTTTCTGCCTTTGAAACTGAAACACACCTAGTCACTACCTCGTTATCCTTTTGCATGTCTTAGTCCCCTCCACCCCATCTTCTCTTCCCCACAGAAAGAGGCTTATGCCTGGCACTTCATGCTGAAGTTTGTCTGAAGCAGTAATGCCAGCATTGCCATTTCCCACCAGGGCTGAACGTTACGATGTAAATGAGTGTTCTGCTGTTGATTTTCATGGAGTAACACTGATTGGTAGGAGCCAAAGTTTGGAAACAGTACAAAATACATGCTCTGTCCATCCAAATCCATGGTTCTTACACATTGCTCCTTTGGCATTTCCTCAGCCTCTAACACTTGAAGCCATACTTCTGTTCACAGAGTAGCTGGAAAATTTGCACCAGAGTTGGCATCTGTGTTGGCCAAAGTGTTTTTGACCCAGAAGCAATACCTGTTAAAGAAGGCATTTGACTTGGGAATGTAAGTTGGGAGTGAACTCTCTTCCAGGTCTACTTATCCCTGTGCTGCAAAACCACGAGGTCTGTGGCAAAGTGTCCTTTTCAGGGACAAAAGCTACCTGCAGGGAACCTGTTCTGTCACTCGGGCTTTCTCTCTCCTCAGTGAGCATGTGGTTTAGGAGGTTTTGGACCTTCAGAGTAAAATAGCTTTGAACACGATCATTTCAGCAGACCACTGGGAAAAAAAAAACAACAACTTTCCATTACCTCTCTCTGGCAGCTTTTTGGATTTCCATCCCGCCACTCAACAGGTAAAAGATTGAACTTTTTCCCCTTGCCCCATCTGGCATATCCAGGGCTGGTGCACAGTGGTGGGAAAAGCGTGCACAGGTGCTGAAGTCTGGCGGATGCTGTTGCTTGTCCCAGAGATAAATCCAGGTAACTTTAAAAGTTGAAGAAAGCATGTGAGGGAGCACACGTGCCTCATCCTGCTGGCAGACAGAGTTGTATCTCGTTGAGTAAATCGCTTCATGCAGCTGAACAGCAGCTGGATCAAGCTCAGATTTGATCCGTCCACAGGCCCAGGAAGCCCTTCAGTGTTCGCTGGTCGTTCATCGTAACTGGATGAAAATGGCCAGCTACTCAAGCAAGCTACGCATAAAGTTGTTTCTAAGGCTGCTTAAGCCCACAGGTAACATGGTGCAGAGATGATTATTTTGATGGTGCATGGTTCAAAGGCTGCAGTGGGTACCCCACACCTCGGTACTTCTGTCTCCAGGAGCCTCTGTGAGAGCTTGGGGACGTTGTAAGAAGAGACCTTCTGTTTCACCCTGCTGTCCATGTGGGTAGAATGGGGTGGAATCGTGATTTCTAATCAACACCAAGCTGCAGCATAGCAATACCTGGGAGGAACATTTTTAGCATCTCGGGTGGCTTGAAGTCTTTTTCTCAGTCTGGCAGATGACTTAATTGATTGCTGCATGCAGTTGTCACCTCTCTGTGGACTACCACAGACCATGTGAGCATGAATTTGTCAATCCGATGCAAAATAGCAGCTAGCAGAAAACAGAGCAGTGTCCCCTCCACTGTCCTCCACTTTCTAAACTGTGATTCTGTGATTCTGGTAGATATGTGACTCATATAAACTCTCTGCCCTATTTTAGTGTTTAATTTTAGTAAATTTGGGTTCCTAGTGGCGAGACTGACATCTGCATCTCAAGTAAACTCATAATATGTCAAGAGAGCTATGTCCATACAAAATAGTTAACAATCCAGCCTGTCATCCCTGGAACTTAGCGAGATGCTGTGTTGGTGGAAGATGCACATTATCTCTGTTGGTGTCACACGTGCTCTACCACTCTTGGAGCAGTGGTTACTCTGAACAGGTATACGCACATCCATACATCTGTAGCATCTCTGTATATGTGAAGTCTGTACCTGCAGCACTGAGTCCTGTGTGAGTTGCTGTTAATACTCTGGCAAGTAAGCATGAAAGATAAGATTCAGAGAAGTAGGCTCTGAAATGTTTACCAGTATGTCTCCGAGAAATTGCAGTCTGAGCACTCTGAAATAAGACACGGTCCCTTCCCTTCGTATACTTGGGTACAAATTAAAACTTTGGCCCAATATTCCTACTTTTGGAGACAATTCAGAACTCCCTAGTGCAGATCCATGTTTGAAACAGACTTGCCCAAACATCTGAATTTGAGTCATGCTAGACCTTGGATATGGGCCAGAGCCTGAACTTCATAACGCCACAATTTATGCGTGTCTTTCTGCTTTAGTCCTTTACATTCCACAACATACTCATGATGACTTGGAAGCTGCAGCCCTTATTGATCTGTCCATTCCCTACAACAACATATGGCATGTTTCCGTGGCAATAGGTCACCTTAAAGGGGCTTCCTTCCTTTCCTCAGTTTATTGGTCTTTTTCATTATTAAATCCTCAGGAATAAATGCACACAGAGAAGGGTCAATGTTTGGATCAATGGACAGCAAACAAAGAGGAACTTTTCCATATTCATACAAGGGAGAGATTTCAGAAGATCAAACAATGTAGCATCGCCAGGCCCTTAGCGTGTCAGTCTCATGCATAATGTATGCAGGGAGCTCTATGAAATCAATACACATCTAACACCTTAAAAACCTTTGGGATTCAGCATGGGGGGCAGAGGAGGGGGAATCAACGTATTTATGAGTGCAGTAGGGTGGAATGTGAGGAGAGGGTTAAGCTGTCTGGTTTAGGCTTTCTGCCATGAGCACGAGGGTTCCTGCAGTTTTGGTTAAATGCTGCAAGTAGAAAATTGTACTTAAGTCCTTAACTCTGGGGGAATGTGGTGTTGCAGGTTCCTTCTGATGAAGCTTAATGAGAAGGGCATGGAGAAGAGCACATCTTATGCAGTGGTGTGGCTGTGAAGGAGGTAATCCCAGACCACCAGCAGCTGGTGTGTAATCTGTCTGCACCTCCCCTCAAGAGGGAGGCTGAAATGATCTAACGTACCTGCAGCAAGGAGGGGAGCCCGTCCAGTCAGGTTAGAGCCTGGTTTGCCAGCAGTTGCACTGGGCTGGTTTCCATCTACAGGAAACTTGTGCTTGTAAATCTCCCACTGAAACTGTGCTGTATTATCTTCCCAGTGGTATCTCCAGCCACTCCTGGCAATGAATTCCCACTGCATAACGATTTGTATCTTTGATCACCTCCTCCTGGGCAGCGGTGCGATGAGAACAATAAATTGGCTAGGTCTGGTGTGAAAATGTTCTTGCTTCAGGCCTTCAAAAAAGAGAGGGAATAAGCTTTCCGACAGTTAATACCCACAAAATCTCTCTGCTTTTGCAGCTCATTACAGGGGAATTCTCCACGAGCTAGTAATAGCTGTGTCCAGGCAAGTGAGAAAATATCACTAATGCTGTTTTTAGTTGCAAATGGGATGTGTGCTGTATTGGCTTCTGTACTCCAAATTTAGAGCCAGAACAAACAAGATCTCTTGTGGCTACCTCTGTTTCTGTCTGTGCGTTTATTTTTACCTTTCTGGGGGGATTGGAGTCTAAGTGCAAATTTAAAATACCACTTAATTTGTTAGGCAGACATCTGCATGCAGGAAGGCAGCGTGAGTTCAGGAGAGTGGTCAGTTGACTGCTTTGAGCAGAATCCGCTGTGACTTTTCTTGTTCTTGTGACATGTTTGTGTTTGAGCATTGTTGGAAGTGAAATGCAGGAGCATATTGTTTCTGTGTGATACAGTATGTCTGGAGGCTAAGGAGTAGGTGTAAGTGTTCCAATACATTTGCATTTATTGAATGGCAGATTGCACATAAGACTCTTGAAAATGTTTGTACAATTTCTATTAAGCATACTGCAGGATTAGTTGATGGATACTGACTTTACAGATTAGATGTCCAGAAGTCTCGTTATTCCAGGACACGTGCAAGCCAGGCAGCAGCGCTGCAGCCTCAGGAACTCCTCTGTCCTGACATGCCTCAGACTGTAACGAAACGACACCCTGCAAGGCTTGTTCGGTCTCCACGAAACCGAGCTTAGTGCTACCACTTGCTGTGTAGTTCACACACACCGTACGGCTTTTGGAGGGACTTGAACGAAAGATAGCACTATCTAGTGGTTAGAGTGCTGTTGTCCTAGCTAAGCCACTTAAAATCTATCATCAGCTCCCCTAGCTGAGTGAAAGTTAAATACACTTAGGAGAAGGGATGTCAGCAGGTTTTTGGGTAAGGTTCCGTTTTTTTTCGCATGCTTGAACAGTACTTTTCTTAGTGTGGCTTTGGTTCATGACTGGTGCACTTCAGCACAAAGAGAAGAAAGTACTTGGGGTTTCTGAGACAGGAAAACGAGAAAGAAAATGAAGTTGTTCCAACATAGTCACAGAACGTCAGGACTGGCTGCCTGGGCTGATTCACAAAGCTTGTTTTAAACTGACCAGTGGTGCTAGATGGAGGCCGTACAAATGCCTCTGTCTTGGTAAATCTGGTTTTTGTGAAGGAGAGCCTGTTTCGTGGTGGCTCCTGTGGCAGCTCCTGTAGGCAATGCTGGGTGTCCCAGCTACCCAGAGCCCCAGGGAGTGAGATTTCCCTGTGCAAGGCGAAGGCTTTGCCATTTCTTCTTAGCTAATACTTGAAGAAAAAGGCAACTCCCCTGCTGATGAGCTCACATTGCATTTTGTGGTTTTTGTCCAGAGCCGGTAGGAAGCACAAGGTCCAAGACTTCTTGTCACAGCAAGAAGAAAGCTGCCCGTGGTCTGCTCTGACCGCTCTGGAGGCCACCAGGAGCTGGCCGCAGGGGCTCTGCCAACAGCTACCAAACTCCTCCTCTATTCAGAGCACTGTGCTGTTGTGGAGTTCAGACAAACACCTTCCCTAGTAGATTGCCTCTGCCCTAAGGTCTTCTTTACTTGTCCTCTATTCTTTTGAGTCCTCCTATAAAAATCTCTCTACTGCAAATCTTCATCTCTTTAAGAAACCTGGCAATAGAGTGGGTGTATTGTGGGTACTATCAGAGAACTAATAATTTAAACTAACTCATATTAATATAACGCATTATGCTTTGTAAGGTAAAGAAAGGGAATAATTCATCGTGTGCTATGTTATAATAGGGTAAACGCATCAGTGCCTCGAACGTTGCTATTACCACAAATCACCGGATATACCGTAACCGGAACTCTTCTGAAGCTAGGCATCCATATTTTCTATGTACTAATTCTGAATAAGTTACTTAAATCTTTAGTATCTTATAGTCTATCTATTGATAATGTAGGATGATAATGCCTTCTTAGGTCTGTTGGGATTTAATTAATGTATGAGCATTGAAAAATGCAGGCTGTTGATTATCGTTTAATAGTGAAGTGTTAGATTTAAAAATTGATGGTAGAGAAGCAATGAAAAAGCTAATATGCTACCTTGCTTGGACTGTAAATGCCATTTTAAACTATTGCATAAGCAATAGCTTTCTTAATTTTCCACTCACCAAAATCCATGTAATTATATCTGAAGATGATAATATGGGCATGTGTGTTAAACTTGAAACACGGTATGGAATTCTGCAGTGTTCAGAGGGGATTAGGTGAGCAATTATGTAGATCGGAGATAATCTAACTGAAAGGCTAAATTGAGACCTTAGAAAATATCTTGCCTCAAGTAAAACTGACAGTTGAATTCTATGAAAATTTTGTCAAAGGCAGCACATGAGTTTTAAGAAATCTAGATGGAACGAAAGAGCTCCAAGGCATGCACCTCCTTTGTAGCGGGTGCTGTACGGCGAGATATCCCTAATCGTGCACCTGCTTACGCAAGCACTTAAAATTCATGACTAGCGGATAGTCCTGTTGCTCCTGATGGGAAAGCTAATCACATGCAGAATTGTATCCCATCTCAGTAATTCCCTGATACCCCCTTACTCTTCGACGCCCAGATGAGGCATCATCTTGACTGTGGCACCTAAGTTCGAAAGAAAGATGAACAGTTCAGATTAGCAGCAGTCTCTGCCTCCTTATTGTCAGCAGGAGGAGACAGCTGGAACATCTTCATTAGACCCAGAGGTGCAGGTAGTCTGGCTGCAGCCCTTAACCACTGTGTCAGCCCTGGGTGTATCTCCACTGCTTATCTTCTGTGTGCTCGCACAGGCAACGGCTGGCAGGGAAGCTGAAGCTGGTGCAGCTCGTGCTCTGTAACAGACAGGGACAACCACAACTGAAGGAGAAGCAGCCAGCGCTTCCGAAGCTGAAGGCCAGGGGATTCTGCGGGAGGCTGGGACAGAGCAGAGCTCTTTCTCTCGTGCTGTCGTAATGCATGGCTAATTCTCAGCGCTCCCAGGGGTTTTATTCGGGATGGCAGAGGATGCATATTATTTGCATAGATTGGTCAGAAGGAATTAAAACTGTTTGTCTTACTCTTTAAATAGATTCCCCTTATCATTTCCCATTATATAGCACACAGAATATTTCTGTAAGTCATTTTATTCTTTTTTTTTTTTTTGGTGGGTTTTCATTTCAAAGAGGTTTTCAAGTGCACAGGTATTTGAATAAATCACTATAAATAAATTCACTTCTAGCAAGTGAATTCTTGGACTCAGTAGCTGGTTAAGTGTCCTTTGGTGTGTTTAGGAGCAGTGAATCACCACATTCCTGCTATTATCTCTGTGAATAATGCAAACTTTGTATCTCTCCAGTAGAAATACGCCTACTCATATGTGGAAGAAGTAATGCTTCCAAAAACGAGGAAGGATCTCTTCCAGCTTCTTTCTCTTTCTCTCTCTCTTCTGTACTGTTACCTGTGTGAACGGCTGCTTTCTGGAGTAAACTTTCCTCCCACCCTCCACACTGACATCCGCTAATGCTCTTTACAAAAGATGATTTCTATTTCTAGCCTGACTAGCAGTCCTGGGAATTAAAGTGCGGCCTCTTTCCTGTCAGGATAGTTGCTGGTGAGCACAGCAGTGTATAATTCAACATGCAGTCCAGAGGGGGAAGGGAGCTGCCACTCTGCAGAATAGGGCAGATTTTCATCAGCTTTTTAAAGGAATAATGTAGCAATTCCTCTCCGTGCAAAGCAGAGGATCGAGATGTCATTTGCGACTCAGTAGGTGGCACTCTGTTTCTTGAGTCAGCATCGAGCCAGTGCGCCTGCCCGGGCTTGGTAGAGCAACTGGATTTGTCTTTGGTTTTGGTATTAGCAAGATACGTTCATTAAAGATGTGCTCTTGTAAGGTTAGGAAGGTTCAACATGGTGTCTGAGCTAAATTCTATTGCTGATGAGGACATCCTGGCTCCCTGGCATTTTCGGTTAGATGCATTTTTATTTTTGCTTCCTTTCTATGCACTGTCAGGCAGCTCCTCAGTTCAACCCTGAGTTGGCTGCCTTACAGCAAAAGCTGAAAACATCCAAAAAGCTTTGTTAATTTAGAGGTGAGGTTGCCCAAGTCTGTTTTCTCTTGACAGTGCAAATGCTACCGAGCAAGGCGAACAGAAGCTAAGGCCACAGATGTGCCCCACTCAGGGGCTGTCTTTGAATGCTAGACTGATGCAGCGACGCTGACCAGACTAACCTCTGCAATCTGTTATTTTCAGTCCAGTGGTCACTATCCCTCCTGAGCTCATGCACTATAAATGGTTACACTGCATCATAGGATAGTTTTGAAAAATCGAAGTTTATTTAATAAAAAAATTACATCCGAAAGCAATATTCCTTGCCTGCTGTTAAATTATGCTCTAGACAGAACAGAAAGCTGATCCAACTTTCTCGTCAAAACCCACAAACTAATACCTACAAAGCGTTCATGCTATCAAATCAACCGCGTGACACCAAATATGTTCAAAGAGCATATGCTCTTGAAGTGTCTTTGCCCACACTAATTCTCACACACGTTCTGTTAGAGCTAAATAAAATATTAGGAATTAACCATTCAGAGGTAACAGTGCATGTTAAAATGTGATTTTCAGCTCTAAGAAGTGGCATAGACTAGGATGTAATATTAAAAACGAGTGTGTTCCAACAAGACGTCTGGTTTATGTAGTGCAGGCTCTTTCCCATGCTGTGAGCTACTCAGTCGCACTAAGTCAGCTATAACAAAACAAGACATTCATATTTATTAATTTTTTATGTAGGCTCTTGGAAATGGGAAGAGAGGAAAGAAGAAGACAGCATATCAGAGGAAGAAGTCCACGATACAAATCTTTGTTAGACCCTTTTTCAAGCCATAAGAATAGTTTCCAGTCTGGTCAGACTCAAGAATCAAGTTCAGGTGCTAGCCCTTACTTAGCATCAGACTTCAGTGGACAAATCCTATTCTCTCAGTTTTGCCACGTGGCCTCTCTATTTGCGAGACAGGGATAATAACTCTATCTGCTTCTCATGGGTGCGGTGGAGCCAGTTTCATCACTGTCAGCTCTGTGGAATCCCTGGGTGAAAGGAAGAACAGCAATAAGAAAACACGGGTTATTAATAGCTGTGCTCGCCCTTACATACATCGCATGCACTGTTACTCACTCTGGCCAATAATTTACAGGGAGCGAGAAGTGTTCCTCAGTGCAAATACAAAATGACACATGGATGGTATTAGACCTCTGAGGTGTTGCAGTCCCTGAGAATCTGTTCAGTGTAAATCCAGCAAAGCCACCCTGAGCAGATCGTACTCACGCGTAGATTAAATGTGCAGGAACTGTGGAATCTTAATAGTTAAATGTTAACTTCTAGGAAGTTTATGTTGTAAAGGCAGGTGAATTTACTCTGCTGGCATACTGTGTACACCAAATTTTCGGTGGGTTTCAGCTTTTTCCACCTCTTTCCTAGAGCCCAAAGGTTATCTCCTCCCTGCCATTTTGGATGCCCTTTTATTAGCAGCCAGTGCACCAGATACAAAAGTTTACCTCCTGTGTTTTGTGGGTGATGGCTTTAAAGGCCAAAACTGAGGGGAGTCTGCGACAATAATCTCGAGTCACTAGTACACCCTTGAGGAGAACTGTGGTTTAAGAAACACGTGGCAAACCGTGCTTCCCCATGGACAGCTCGGCAGTAGCATGTCATCGGCACCTGCAGGTTGGGACTGAAGGACATGTGTGAAGGGAGTTTGAGGTTCTTAAAACTGGACTTGCAAGAAATGCTGTAGATCAGGATGCAGGACAGCTGACCGTGGTATGACCACGCCTGACTGTAAGAGACTGGGGTAGGAGGCAGTGCAGGAGAAGTCAGGCAGACAGCATGTTACTGGGGTTGTGTGTGCAAAGCTCACTTGAACTGTGAGCAGTCCTAGCCGCTGTCGTCATCATCCCCACTTGCCACTTAGCACTGAAATCACCAGCCAACGTAGAAATAAGAGGCAGAAAAATCCAAAGATCTCAGAGGAAAGCCACTTACCTTTGCATCTGTGCACGTCTGGCCATGTCTGTCTCATGCCATTAATTTGAAACTTGGGAAAAATAATTTTCTTTGTGCATATTTCCTCCTGTATCCCCTGTAGGCAAATTAAAGATGGCTGGGAGGTTATTTATTTTCAGTAATAACGTACACGCTGCTTCCAGACTTCCTGCTATTGTGTGATTATCTAGATTAATTGACTAGGAAAGATGCAGCATCATCTCAGGCCCTTAATAAGGAAGACCGTAACATGGATTTATACAGTATTAATGCATATTACCATATGACATGGCCTTGCTCCTAGAAGCATACGGACCTATCTCATTGCTGAGTGTCTACCAGCGCCTACTGTACTTTTATACGAAGTGAAGGATTGCGTGGTACCTTGCCTGCAGGGGCATGGCACCTTGAGAGCGGGAAGGAGATAGTTGATGACATTTTTAGAATCCTCGTTAGCGAATAACTTTGCTCACACAAAAGCCAGTCGCCATCAGCCTCTGCTGAATGTTTCTGAGAATTGCAGGTGTGCTGGTTTGTGACCCTGTCTGTCCATGTGTAATGGCTGGGATCTTAAATATGCTTCGAGGTGCTTCAAAGTGTTATGTTCTTATCAAGGAGAGAGAATCTATGCAGGCAGGGCTTTTGAGGCATGTTCTGCCCTTTTTATTTTCCTGCTGAGAGTTTAACAAATCCGTGCAGTTGCTTCACTACAGCGACATTGTTCTGCAGCAGTCAGTCTGGTCCACAGCACAGGCTTGGGCTGAACAATTCTTACCAAAGCTAGATTTTGAGGATCTTTGAGGCAAATCCATTTTTTCTAAAACATTTCCATGATTTTGACTATAATTGGTCAGACAGATAGACAAGCAGCGTGGGCATGTCCTTCGTTGGCAAACCCAGCAGTTTCCTTCATTGCATCATTGTAAATCCAGAGTTACTCCATTGCCTTCACTGATGTTGAGATGATCTGGCTTAAAGGAAGGCGCAATTCTCTCCCTTGTGTTTGAGTCCTGTTAACTTGCTGTCGCATTTTTATGGTCTAGGGAGTTAGGCTTATTTGGTACTCAAGAGGTTAATAATAAGAAGAATATAATCACCATGCTAATTGGCATGACTGACTGGAAGAACCACTGCAGCTTTCTGAATGTTTCGTCTTCAGGTGCAAGCAACCAAACCTGATAATCAGTTTGCTCTGTGCACTTTGTCCATTTGCTGTGACAAGTGCATCTTAATGTAAATTATTTATGATACCTCGCAGGATAACAGTAACAGCCTTGTAGTATACAGTGTAGAGCTGATGAGGTCTTGGCAATGTGAGACCAGAGTGCGTTGCCATGTGGAACGTTTGGAGGGGATTGGAGCACCACCATGTTGGGCACTGAGGGTCCTTTGTGAGACTCCTCAACAAAGTATGAGATCCGGAAAAAAATTCAGTCCTTACTCGGGGTGTGTTGCAGCAACATCATGTGATTGTGTATCTTTTGCACTAATGCCTGGGGAAAATCTTTAAAACCCCCGCAAAAATAAATTAGGAACCGTATTTGGACTGTGTGTGCCTTCAAAAACAAAAATGAGTGTTGTTGAAAGGCCCACTGGATATAATATTGACTTGCCACCGAAGTGAAGATAAGTTTCTTGGAGACTGTGCTTCATGGCACAGTAGTTAAATGTTGTTGTTGCTTACTTTAGAAATGAAATAGATAATTTCCAGGCACATGACTCTGAGCTTTATTGATCATTTCTGTACAGGATAGGAGTCTACAGAGTGTGAACTAAATTCAAATGCCCAGACTCAGTGTAAGCTTGGTTCAGCAAGAAATCTAAACCAAACGCTATAGATCACAGCAATTCCTAGTTCCATCCTGATCCCAGTGCTATCAGTGCTAGCTACTTCCAGCGAAGGGTGAGACGGCAGAAGCAAACCTGATGATTGTATCCCCACATGGCTTTATTGACATGCTAACTTTGAGCCCTTCCACATACTCTCTTTTCATAACAGTCGCCGAAGTAACTTCAAATATCTCAGTGTCTTCTTGGCCCTGTAGGCCCAGTCAAAGTTTTCCAGAGAGCATGTCCAGCCACGTATCCAATTTCTCTGTGAACCCTCTCAGCCAGAAGATGAGTGTCCCTGCGATATTAAGCACTTAATTACACTAGCAGCTTGCGCACTGGGAAAACATTGGGCAGACTAGCAAAGTTTCGGTAACAAGTGATAGTAGAGATGTATAGAGCACATCCGTCCCGTTGATGTAGGCTCCCTGTTCTCCCACTCCATAGCTGATCTCACATGTCTCTGTCTTGCTGTCCAGGTTTTACTGGGATTTGACCATGCTGCTCCTGATGGTAGGGAACCTGATCATCATCCCTGTGGGCATCACTTTCTTCAAGGATGAAAACACTACCCCATGGATTGTCTTCAATGTGGTTTCGGACACGTTCTTCCTCATCGACCTTGTCCTCAACTTCCGAACAGGCATTGTGGTGGAGGACAACACGGAGATCATCCTAGACCCACAGAGGATCAAGATGAAGTACCTGAAGAGCTGGTTTGTGGTGGATTTTATCTCCTCCATCCCCGTTGACTACATCTTCCTGATCGTTGAAACCCGCATTGATTCTGAGGTGTACAAGACAGCCCGGGCGCTGCGCATCGTGCGCTTCACTAAGATCCTCAGCCTCCTGAGGCTTCTGCGGCTCTCCCGGCTCATCCGCTATATTCACCAGTGGGAGGAGGTGAGCAGAGGCTGTGGTGCACTTGCATCCTAAATCTTGTCTCCACTTATGCTGGTGTTACACAAAGGTGCTTTCACTGAATGCCCATTCTCCTGCCTTATTCCAATGTGAATACTAAAGAGTTGTGTCTTGAGCGTAATGCTTTGCTTTTAGCAGGTTCCCAAGAGGGCCTTCGGCATATTGTTATGTAGTCACTTGAGACTGTGCTATCTCCTGCAGGGTCATAACATATATAATCTGGGGAGGTGACAAATGGGCTGAGAGGGGAGTAAGTACAGGTGGATCCGCTGCAGGCAGTGTGAAGTTGGAGACCTGCCTGTGAGGGGAGCAGTTAGCCAGACAGCGCGGTGTTGCCCTCTCAGAGCCCCAGAGGGTCCAGACGCAGCGCCGAGGAAAGGTCTAGAGACAGCTGATTTGCAGAACCTGCAGCGTGTATTTACCCAAGCAACTTCTTTTATATGCTTAGCTCTTGAATAAATGGCTTGGTTATATATTTATAACCTTCTTGCTTTCTAAATTCTCTGACATGATGTTAAGGGGAAGAGGAAAGAAGAACATTCTGCAGACAAATAGGGTCTGTTTAAAAACATAATGGTCTGGTGAAAAGCAAGAGTCCCGCTACCCTGTGCTGTTGCCAGGGGAGTTCCAATATGCAGGACGAGTTGTCAGGCTTAATGCGAGTAAAGCCACAACCTTACAAGTAGCTTGAAAATTAGTTATTTTTTCCTGTCTCTGTGCTCTCCAAAGCAGAAAGAAAGCTCCCTGCAGCTTTCTCCACATGTCAGTAACATATTTTCAGGACAAGGAAAGCTGGTCAAGGCAATTTCAACTTCTTCCCCATTCTTTCTCCTCTGCTTTGGAGCAGAGGCTGATGCAGAGCATGATCTAATGCAGAGCGTGCTCCTGGGAATGTGAAGGGGAAGCAACCATGCAAGTCATGGCTAGATCGCACCGAGCTGTCAGAACACTAATTCATGATAGAGGTGAACCGTTTCCTCCTCCCAGCATCATGGACTCAGAGGGAGAGCATTGGTGCATGCTTTACAAATTTCAGGCTTCGTCTTTGTAGCGTTGTACTTTGTGAATGTTTCACTTACAGCGGAGCACAACAGCTTGCTGAAGTTTGGGACGACATTGTGCAAGGTGCAGTGCAGATGTGTAGGGAGAGACAGCTACAGCCCTGTAGAATTCACTGCTAGGTTAATTTGCTTCGTAGCACAGACAGACAGGAAGTGCATTGAAAGATGGAGACAAATAAAGCAGAATTGTCTTTCCCGGTGTAGCTCAGTAGCTCAGAGACTGAGCTGAGCAATGAAATATCTCCGGGTCAGTTGTCTCATCCCTTGGTTGCCTTGCTTCCCTGTCCTCTAATCCGAGAACGCTCGGAAAAGGTGAGTTGGTGCTTAGGTTGTTGTCAAAGTAGCACCTTCATACCGATTTACATGTAGCAACGCGAGTGCAGAGCTCAGCACTTGCTCACCTCTGCTGCTTGACTTCCTCTCCATAAAGTGGATGAAGAGGAGTTAAATATATTTGCTGTTGATTGTACTGATTGTTTTTAAAAAACGTAGTGAGATGTAAGCAAACCAGCACCCTTTGCCTGTCTTGCTTCTCACACAGTTTCACTGAGCAGCCATTTGTAGTTTCGGCCTCGTAACACAGACGGGTGGGGCATTTTGCCCTTTTGCTGGCTATCATGGGTACCAGAGGACAGCACAGCCGGGCATGCTCCGGATCCCTCCTGAAAAGCAGACTCCCTGGAGTGATGCAGTGCTGCAAGTGGAAGGGACAGATGGTGTTGGATTGCAGTTGGAGACTGCAATGCAGACTCTGTTATGCATTGCAGAGCCCAGCAGAGCAAATACGATAGTCTTTTTTCAAACAGGGCTCGACCCAAGCAGCAGTTTCCCAGAGAGAGTATGGTACTAGGAGGTTTTCCACCTTCTTGAATGGGGGAGGGAAGCAGAGGGAAGGGGCAATCCCTTGCCGTTGGTGCAGTGCATGCTACAAAGCAACAAGGGGATGGAGAAGAGAAGTGCTTCTTCATCTTTGCGTGGGAGTAAGCCGTTGTGCTCCCTGGAACCATGCTGACAGTTCTTGGAGCAATCACTGCTGCCACGGGAAACTTAGCTCCTCGCTTGTAACTACCACTGAGACGCTGAGTCCTGTATGAGGAGGAGAGGAGGATGCAGTATACACAGAGATGTCAGTCTCCTTGCTCTGCCTCCTATACGAGCATTACATCTATGCATTAGTGTCACTCTGAGCGAGTACAGGGATAAGTGGTCACTTCCTGAGTTCACAGTGAGCCTCTCTGTTTCTTCCCCTGCAATTGTCCATGCTCTGCATGAATTTATCACTCACCCTGCAGTGAGGAGAGAGCAGCCTTCTGTAGGGCTGCAATGCTGTAAAACAGCCAGCCACTCATCAGTTCCAGATCAATGCTAGTCATGAGTCTGTGGGCTCGAGAGCCAGTGGTTTGAAGTGCCTGCACCATTCTGTCTCAGCAGCAGATTACTGTGACATCCTCCCCCAGATCTGAACCGAGTGCTTTGGGGCCTGCGGTGTGGCAAACACCCTAAAGAAGAAAAAAAAAAAGAAAAACAATCCATTGCGCTCATGTACACCGGAGTACGAAAGTAAGCTTAATTCCAAATGTAGCTGTTTATTTGCATTATCCATTTTGCGTGAGTGGTCCAAGGAATGAATTTACCAGTAGGGCAGAATATAAATAGAGTCTTTCTGAAGTGTCTGCTTGTATCTGTCCTGCAGTCAGAAGTTTGATTGCAGTGTAGGAAGGCATACTCGCACTTGGCTTGGGCCTAGCATACCTGCATGTCATATTACAAACTTCAGCGTCTGGTGCATAAGCAGAGTGCGGAAGGAGAGATCCGGGGTGGATGGCGTAGTCTGGGTCTGGAGCTGTACTGCCAAGGTGAGAACAAGCACAGGTACTGCTGTCATGCCTTGGTCATAGCCATGGGAGTAGTCCAAAAATGGCCAAACAAGAGATTGTGAGGTTACACGTGATCCCTGTGCTTTCTGGAGTGGCTGGAAGAATGGCTGTGCTGGAACAGGGGTTACTGGACAACCTGAGCTCTGGATACGGCAGCAAAAAAATTTAAAAAAAAAAACAGAAGAGACTGCAGAAGGCAGTATTTGCTGACTGCGCACGCCCAGCCTAACCCTGCTTTGCACTGGCAGGCTTGGTGGCACCCCAGGGGAGCTCTTGTCATCTCGGCCTTTGAACCACTCCAACAGCTGCTCAGAGTATCCGGGCAGGTTTGTGGTTCTTGGCCATGTGAAAAGAGGGGCACGCTGTGGCTCACAGACACAGGGAGCTGGGCCTTCACGGTGTTGTCTCTGAGAAACTGTTCGGAGAAAGCAGACTCTGAACATTAACATCCTACAAACCTTATCCCAAGGTCACCCAGAAGAAATAATAAAAGCAGAATAATGCCATGTAACCCATATACTCAATCAAAATGCAGTGCAGATTGTGAGTGTTAAACAAAAAATCCCCTTAGGTTTTCATAGGAAAATTGATTGAATTTTTTTTTTTTCATATGAGCAATTTGCTGAGCTTTCCCTGTTTTATGCACAATATCTACCCCAGTGTTTGGTGCCAGGATGCAGTAACCTACATTTAAGATCAAACTATTGTGACTTATGAACAAGGAACATTTACTGGGACAACAGTAAAATCCTGCTCCTAGAAATTGGTTTTCAAATAGCACGTAGGCTATGCTAACCAAAACATTTTTATTTCAGAATCTTATGCAAGAGATTATGGTGGGAAGGAAAGGGACTAACTGGTTTTGATATATATCACAATAATAAGAGATTATCATAAGTGAGGGGTTTTTTTTTCAAGATTTTTGTCAAAAAAAAGTTGTAATTTTTACTTTTGGCAGCTGAAACCTGAAGAAAAGGACGATTTGGTGATTTTCAGACTGTTCAATGAACACCTTCCTGGATGCTGTCCTTTTCTTCCCTTGAGTTTCCATATTACATAGAATTTTCAGAATGGAGGAAATGCATCTTCTCAGGTCCGTTACTGGCCATGGATTACGTCATCTGAAAGATGACGTCGCTTTTAGGAAGATTCAGAGATACTCAGAAAACTGATTTAAAGGCTGGAAGGCTTGCCTGGAAGGACTAGGAGAAAGCTTCCAATGGCTAGGAGACTGCGGCTCCCAGTTGATTTTCATTTTCATTTGAACATCGAATTCCCCTAGGTTCTTCTGACCCATTTGTAGCCTTCTTTAAATTAAATTAAATTAAATTAACGTGGCTAGTGGCCTAGGGGATGTAATGATAGTCCAAATCCATAACTGACTCCTGAGAGGGGAGGAGCTGGGCAAAATTATTGTACTCAAGCAGCACAGCAGGGTCCCATTCCACGAGCAGTTCAAAATAGCTGAGCAGATTTTTCATCAATATGATTTGCAATTCTGTCGCGTTAAATAGCAAGGCAGACCCCTGAGAGTGACTCATTAAAACCTCTGGCCACTCTTGAGTAAAATCGGACTCAACAAACACAGGGAATGTGGCAGGGAGGGGGAGGATGGGCTGAGTTTCTTCCTTAGTTTGCATTACCTCATTTCTGAAGGCAGCATTATCATTTGTCTTAATGTCATCACAAGAGCTAATTGGAGTCCTAATGCCAGTTACAGTAATTTGCATTCTCCCTGCACAAAGTGGCCCAAAACTGGAGCATCTTTTCCTTTTAAAGGAAATCCTGGCTGCCCTGAAATTAATAGCAAAAAACTCTTGTTGACATATTAGAAGAAGGTGGCTCAAGATTTTACCACAGCATTTTACACTGAACTGTCTTCACTTGTGCAGCAGAAAATCCTTGCGGAGAGAGGACAGACAACAGAAGGAAGCAGATGTTCTCCGTTTCTGTGCAGACATTACATTTCCCTCATTCAGCTATGGGCAGCCAGTGACCCAACCCCTGCCCTGTGCCATGTCGCCTTTCAGGAGAAAGAAACGTTAAAAAAAGTTTTTTGGCAGAGTTCATCTTCGGCAGGAAGTTCTGCTGCCATAATTCAAATTAAGCTTTCCACCTGGGCAATGGGAATACACAGTTGCGAAGACAGTATCATAAAAAATGGGTTATAATGAATTGTAAGGAGCAAGGCAAATATTTGAATAGCTGCGCAGCTACAGAGGGTGCCATAAAAAAAGAAAAGCCTTTTTTTTTTTTTACAGTCACCTTCTGGCAGTGCTTAATGTGTCTCCTGTCAACAGGATGTTATGATATGGGGAATAGATGGTGTGAGGGGCTGGGAATAGGGCACGGAGCCATTTGTGTCTAGGTCAGTGGTTCAGATCCCACTTGTAGCAAGTGGAAGTCTTTTGCCATCTCACGGCTGTTTTGTCTGTGATCTGTTCTTAGTAGACTGGTGCCTGCATGATACAACCATCTGTGGGGCTGGCCCTGGTAAGCCTCAGGCTCCCTTTAGTAGCAGCAATGCGGTTTGAGTTCCCCCACGCACCTGACGAGAAGTCCCCACTGATCAGGGTGTAGGGCATGTTAGTAAGAGGGTCTCGCCTGGGCCCAGCCTCTTGTTCTGTGTGTCACAAGGGCTGTCAGTCTGGGCTCTTTCTCTGCGATGAAATTATAAAGGTTTTCAAAAGAGAGAGGCTGATCTCCTAATGATCTCTAATCACTGTGATAGCTGGTTGCTGCTCCAGCCTTTCATCTTCCTCTTCCCTCAGACTCCTCCTAGCTTACTCCTTACTTGTCCCTTCGCTGGGCACTGTGGTAAGTTCGCTTTTCTCTCGGAGAGCTCACGTCTCTGCATTTCTCTGCCAGCACCAGCTGCCCGCAGCTCGACACCCATATCTTGCCAGCTGCCTGTCATTTTTCTTCAGGCCATTGTTTTTGGAGGGGGCTTTCTGGCAGGCTTTATTGTTGCTGCTGTGTCACAATAACAGAGGGTCCTCAAAGGAGAGGTGCTGGAGTCCGGCGTGAGGAGATTCCTCCTGCAATCAGTGACATTTTCTAAGATTTAATACTGTAGAGGCTCCACACTTTATTGACGGGGCATTCTCCAGCTGCAGCCATGTAGGGATCCCGGACCCTCAGCGTATCGACACAGCCTGCCGCGCTGCTGCCACGTAGCATCGTGGCATGTTTATGGAGGTGCTGTGACCTCCATCAGGTGCATTTCTAGCAGGGAGAAGGGTCTGGCGAGCCCGGTACTCTGAATGCAGAGCTTAAGGAAAACTCCTGGGAGCCTTCTAAATGACAGAAAAATCCAGTGAGGTCAGGAACCAGGAAGGGCAGTGCCCATGTCACTCAGATGATTTGCGCCTAAATAGGGCTGTGCCCCATGGAAGAAGCACTGCGTGGCCAGCCGGGAAGGGCTGTACCCTCAGAGGAGCTGGAACTGAGCACCTCAGGCTGTGTGCGTGCCGCAGCCACCCAGAATGGTGCCCTACAGCTGAGCCTCGTGCCAACAGATCATACGGTGCGTATGTGATGTACACATACATACTGCTGACGTTAGGAACAGCCACCACAGCTTTTGAAGCCATTCAGAGGGAGATTCCCGTTACCATTTGGGTTGCTGATCCAATGCCAAATCTGTTTTTGTGTTTTAGCTGTGTGGGAATAGTGTTCTGCCAGACTCGCCCAATACTTTAAGGCCGGTGTGTCTGAGGCACATTACCCTTGGCAAGTGGGAGCAAATTAATTGCTCCTGTCGTTGAAGCTTCTCCGGGAAGGCACTATCGATTGCGTTCATATCAAGTGAAAAACTTTAATGAGGTAGCTGAAGAGAACAGCATTTCCTCGCCTCACTTTTCTTATTTAGCAAGACAGGGTTGGAAAGGACTGTGCCAAATCCATAAGTAGCGTGAATGAAGCAGGCGCTTGGCCCAGATAGGGCCATGGAAAAAGGAAAAAAAAAATGAAGCTGGGTAGTGGGGAAGGATGAAGAGGGGATTTGGGAGTGTAAGGAGGAGCAAGACAGCATGGGGTTGCTTTTTGCCATGACAAATTGATGTCAGTTGCTTCATCTCCCCACAGAGCATCCTCACGTGCTCTGAGGCAGTCAGTGGGCAAGGGGAAGCGCCAGAGGGGACCTGAGCAGCTGCTGGGCTTGCAGGCTGGGTGTCTAGACTCGGGGCAAAAGGGAGAGCAAAGCTCAGCCAGTGGGAGGAGAAAAATACCCCAGTCACAGGGATAATTAAGGGTTTAGGTTCTGGAAAAGAATCTGCATCTGAACAGTTCCATCGATACGCGTGTGTGGTCTCTTCTGTCTGATTGGTTTGTTTGTTGTCCCTGCCAAAGCTGGTGGGCACTCTGGGGCACCACTGCACACCAGATAAATCCCGGGTAGTGGGTACCTACCTAGTCCATTTTATTCTAGCAAGTAGATAGGGTCGGTGGGAGAGACCAGCCGATTATCAGCACACACCCCTGTCTGCAGACACTTACTACGCCCTGTGGCAAGCGCTGTTGCGTTGTGGAGCTCAAGGCAGAGCAAGAAGCCCAAATCCCTCTCCCAGACAAGGCTCGCTAGGATGGAGTGCAGCGTTCAGACCCGAGGCTCCAGCACCATCGCTAGATAATACTGCGAGCTGAAGAATTCGTATGCGTTGCCATGCAAACAAGGTAGCCAAGGGCAAGCTCTTGCCTTTCGAAGGTGTCGTGCACTGAGGAAGGAGGATAGAACGATGGCAGCCACGCAGAAAGGGCAGGACCCATCCTGCCGGTGGGGCCGTGCGAGGGCTCAACCGGCGGGGAGGACCTGACCCTGGCCACACTGGCTGGGGGGAGAAGGAACGCTTTTCCACAGGGCGGCAAAACCCGAGGCCAAGCTTTGGCTCTGAGCAATTCTCACTTCCACTCTAGAGAAAAAAGCTGCCAGCCACAGTGCAAGACTCTCTGCAGCGCACTGTGTGTGGGGAACCAGAGGTGGAAAGCCCCAGCCCTGAGAACACGTTTGATTTTCATCCTTTTTACTTCTTGCCAGAAATATGCTAATACAATGCAAAACAGCCTTACTTTTTCCCCTAGTTTGAGGTGAAAGGAGGAAAAAATCTTTCTGGGGAAGGACAAGCTTCACTCCTGAGCAAGGCACAGAGAGGTGCGAAGGTTTAATGGGCAAGAGCCTTATTGATGAAGTTATTTTCTGAGCACCGCTGTGAAAAGAGCTGTTTCGAAGACAGTTTCAGGACATGCAATTATCCGGTTTGCCAGCTTAATGCATTCAACTTAACCTCATTTTTATGAAGCAGAAATCAATGTGGTAACTTTTTCAGAGCTGAGAGATGACATTTTTTTCTTGCTTCTCTCACAAGGATGCATATTTTTAAGCTTCCTCTCCTACTTTAACTCCTCCCTCTCCCAGTTTTGATTAAGCAGGAATACCCTAAGGGCCAGAGGAAGGGATGAGGCAATTCCCACATTCCCAGAGTCATATTAGTGTGGAAAGTGTTTATGCAATCTCTTTGCAACACATGACAAAATCCTCCTTATTGCCTTCTTGGAAAAGGACTTGGAACTACGTCTATGACCTCAGTACAAGAACCTTTTTATTCATTTCGTTCCAGCGCCATGTCACCAGGAAAGAATTCTAACATGTTGTTGACGATGCTGATCTTCACCCCAGGTTTTCATTCCAAGGAACGAGTGCCCCCCATTCTCTGCCTTTCCAGCATCTGTCACCTTCCCTGCTCCTGCATGGTCAGGGATATTTTGGTAATTATTCCTCCCTTGTTTCTTCTCCCCTTCCTAAGCAAGAAGTCCTGCAGAACAGCAGCTGCTGGAGCTGTGAGCTGGATAATGTCTCTGCAGAAGTTCTTCAACAAGAGTATACCATAAAATTGGAGAGAGTAGTGGTAATTGCCCTGCTTTTGATGAATGTGCCTCCTCTCAAGTACTCCTACCCCTGGCACTTCCTGAAGTGGGTTGCACCATGCACATGGTATTTTAGTCTAGGAACACATGTAAAATCCTTTATGTGGTCTGGACAAATGAACAAAAGATAAAACTTTACAACAAAATTCTTCAGCTACCCCATGGTTCTCTTACATCCAAGAAAGCAAAAGTGCTTTAGTTCCCCTCGATCAGTGTCCCATGACTGGCTTTTTTATCACAGAAGTTGACAAGAGCATTTCATTGAGACCCACTTGTTCCAAGCTTTTCGTGGCAGCTTGACGGCACAATGGTCCCGAAGCGCAGAGCAGCCCAAGCCCCCCAGGGCTCCCGGAGCAAGTCGCAGCGCGTGACTCAGCAGCGCTGCCGCTGGATGCGCTGCGGCACCGGAGGGACGGATGGTGGCAGCCGGCCACGCGCACTGTGCAGCCCGGAGCTGGGTCAGCTGCGGAGGAGCCTGGACTGCGCAGCGCTCTCCGTTCTCACCTCTGCGGTTCTCTACACGACCAAGTTGGTCAGAGGCAGAATGCAAGAGTATATGTGTACGTGTCCAGAGGGAAAGGGGAATGAAGGCTGTGGACTTTGGCTTTTTAATCTAAAGGGAAAAGTATTTTTCCTGGCACTGTAAAATGGCAGTGGAGGCCCAATCTACCTTGGCAGAGGCATGTAGCAGGCAGTCCCCCGCTGAACTGCTGGTGATTGTATCTCTGCCGTTTGCTCACCCAGTATTTATGAGGGAGAAGCCAGAAATCAGGGAGGGCCTGATCATGGGAAACATTTGGTCTTCTGTGACAGCAGCAAAAAGAAAGTGAGAGATGTGATCTGAAAACAGAAACACCTGAATTCTTCTAGCCTCCTTCTCGGCTTAGGATAAGCCATGTCCCTGTAGTCCCTCAGTGTTCCTTTCTGTGAAGTGAAGATAATGATGTAGTCACTTCACACGTGATCTTAAACAGCTGCACTTCATTCAAGCTTCTGCAGTGCCGTTAGGCCTGGGGTCTGCTCTGACATAGGCCCTGAGCAATCCCTCTGAGATAGGACGTAAGCATACACTTCTCTGCTACGTGCCTTTGGCAAGTCCTGCCCCTGGGCTGGTGGGACACCCTTCCTGCTCTTTTCTAGAAGCAGAGCCCGAACCCAACGTGGAACACAGATGTCTCTGTTGTAGCGTGTGGCTTTTCATTGTACTGTGATGTGTCTAATATCGTCTCTCTTGACCTGGTTACTTGAGGTAGTGAAGGTAGATGAGCACGGAAGAGGATGGTATCTTGGTTACTCTGGATCTTTGGTCCCTAAGGTGCAGGAGAGGAGGAGAAAGTTGGTGAATGTGTTTCTCAAGTTTGGATCCAGCCAGGATCCAGAGGAAGGATGGATGGTCTTTGCAGTGTGCAAGTGGATTTGGAGTAGAAGGAGACGAGCCTGAGCGGAAGTCTTGAGGTAAGGGCCAGAACCTGAAGGTGGCTGGGGACAAATTGGAAAAGAAGTGGCTTGGTGCGACACTGTGGGCAGCGAGCTCAGGGAGGGGAAGAGCTGGGTTCTGCAGAACTGGGGTGGTGCACAGAGCCCTACCCCGGGGAGTCTGCCCTCGCGGAGAGTCAGGTTAGGTCTGGCCCCACTCTCGGGTGGTGGAGCCTGCGGAGGGTGAACTGTCAGAGAACCTCTCTCTGTGCTGGCAGTGACAAGCAATCAAACAGGCAGCAGCAGTGCTTCCTTGTAAACACTGGGAAGAAACTGTGAGGATAATGTCTCTTAAAGCAGCTGACAGGCCAGCTCTTCCTCAAGTCCCTGAAGGGGGCGGAGAGCAGTTAAGACACAGCAGCTGTGTTTGCTGTTTTTGTTTTGTTTTTGTTTTTTTTCTTTTATATTTTTTTTTTTCACCCAGCAAACTGCCGGGTGTTAATTCCTCTTGATTTGCTGTGTCTCAGTGCAGCCCAGTTTGGAGAGGCTGTCCCTCGAATAGGGTTGATTAGACTCCTCTCCAGTATGTTGCACCCAAACATCCACTAATTCCACTTTATCCCAACAGTGTGCTTGGCTTTTCTCAGGCTACAAAGAATTAAGCTGGGATTGTGTAGTTAATTATATAAACCAGGTGCAGCTAAAGTCCAGAGGCCTCTGTCAGGGCCCAGCAGTGATCACCAATGAAAGGTCCTGTGCAGAGAACTAATTTCTAGTCATCGTCTTGTCACCACTACCCAAAAGCAGTGCCATCTACTGGGCCCAGCTCTAACTGGTTTCTGAAGGAGCAGGGTGTACCTAGAGGAGATGAGCCATGTCAGGATCTCCGCTGCGAGGTTGTTGTAGCACATCACAGGGCTCAGAAAAGCTTGGAAGCAGCCCTGACAAATGGCTTGGCTGGCAGAGCCTTGCCTGCCCTTCACTGCACTTTCATGCTGCAGGGATATCGGGAGAGACCATCTAGAGAGAGCCCAGCTGACTGCACACCTCGCAGGGACTGCCCGTGGGCCGGGAACGTTCCTCTCGGTTGGAGGGTGATATTCTCCTGGTGGTTTTATATAAATGTGTTGTAATGCACTGATGGACGCACTGATGGACTTTGGGTATCACGAGAGCCCAGCACTTCTTCTCCGTATGTCTCCATCCCCGCCTTGTGCTGGAGCACCCATGGGAGGTGCAAAGTGGAGCCACAAACAAATCCTGGGGAGCTTGTGCTGCAATCACCTTCCTCCCTATTTCCATATTGCTCTTTCATGCACAGAGAGGATAAAAAGGGCTGTCGTTTGCATACAGGTGGAGGGAAAAAAAAGTGTGATTCAGTTTGATTGCACTTTCTCCAGCAGGCTTTCTGCTTCCCCACAGGCTTGGCCTATGCACGAGCCTTGCTCCTCTGCACCCCAAACACTTCCACAAAGGTCTGCTGCCTGCCAGGATGAGCAGGCATCTTACCAGCTGGCTTTTTCAGTTGATAAATCACCTCAAGCTTGTAGGTAAGAGGAAGGATGAATATGAACTTTCCCCTTCAGCTCTCTGCACTCCAGATCTGAAAGTCACGTTTGCATTTTGTCTTGAGGGTAAGGCAGACCCAGTCCAACTCTGGAATGTGAAAGAAAAACGGAGGAAGGCTGGCAGGGCAGGAGGAAAGCAGAATGAAGAGGAAACGAGAGATGAGGAAGGCCTGCTGCATCATCTAGTCGGTCCTGGCACAGAACGATCTGATCTTCAACGGCTGTTTTAATGCCTCAAGTAGCAAGACATTGTCGCTTTTACTGGGAAGTTCATCTTGCAGGATTGTCCTGTATACTGTGAATAGGATTGCTTACTTTCGAATACAGGAGATTGCCTTGCTTAGCCAGGCTCTGACTGCTTTGGTCCACAGAGAACAAGTGGACTGGAGAGTGGGGAGCCAGTCTTCGCTATTTCCAGGGGGAAGAGATTGGTTTCTCCAGCACAGAAAGCAAAAGGAAAGATCTCTCATATCAGTATGAGGGAGAGGAATGAGCACGTAGCAGTGAGCGTAGCAGATTGTAGCTCCGTTCTGCTTTGCTGCTTTGCACAGTGCTTCTCCTGAGTGCATGTGGGGTAGAGGCAGTGCAGCCACTCTTTAGGAGAACTTGAGGAATCCTTCCTGGAGCTCCTCTCATGACCCTTGGCAACAGCGCTGCTGGAGATGAGATACAAGTGCATGACGCTGCTGCTTCTCTTACAGATTTTTGCCCCTCTCCTCGCCTTCTTCAAGGTCATTTCAGCAGTTGGCAGGGAAGGAAGAACATAGCCCATTTTAGGAAGATGGAAAAAACCCTTCAGTTTCCATCCTGGCTCACTGTGAGTGCTGGGAATGCAGACGATGAGGTATGGAGCCAGGCTGGAACATGTTCCGCTCTGGCCTTTACCCTTTCCCTCCTCCCGCCCTTCCTGAGGCACAGCATGCTGTGAGCTCCTGTAGGAGATGCTTCCTTTAAAAGCAACTTTATCACAAAGCACTTGCCCCTTATCTGCAGCCTTCAGATGTGGATGTGCTGCACAGAGCACTGACTGAGGACGTGCAGCAGCTGGCAGCAGCTTGCTTTCTGCTGCTGAGGAGAGAAAGCTCTCTGGACCTCCCTCCCAGCCTGCCTGCAGCAGTGCAGCCGCTGCACCAGCCATGCATGGTCACAGGAGAGGCGTGCCTCCTCCTTTTAAAGATTCACCAGCACTGCAGAAAAATGCATACACAGCTCTGCTGGTTTTGCTCGATAGCACCACAAAAGGGAGATCTGAGATGTCAGAGCAGGATCATACCCTCACCGAATACCCATGGGCCTCGGTGAGATTTGCACAGCCCCTGTGGAAGCTCCTGCTGCTTCATCTCTCCTGCTCTTTGTATTCAAGCACACCCGCCACCGTGGGCTACAAGTGCGGCGCAGCGAGCTCCTGAGGGTGCAAGTGTAGGACTGCTCTGCCATTCCCTTGCCTGAAAAATGTTGTCCCAGCCTGAGCGATTACTGGCTGCAGGATGTGCTGCTCATTTCAGCCTCGTTCCTCTTCCCTTGCTACCTCGGCAGCCTCTAGCCAGCAGCAGCAGCAGACGGAGGGGAAGCAACCTCAGAGCCCAGCGTTTGACCCTGATCAACTAATGGGGTGAGGGGAGGGAGAAGAGCCAGCGCTACAATCAGCCATTTGAGTGAAGCAGTGCCTGCTTTGATTAGCTAGCAATTTTTTGGGTCATTCGGAGGAAAAGTTGCCTGCATACGTTCCCTCCTTCCTAGGGGAGACGTGGGCTATAGGACAGCGCCCCAAAACTTGCTGCACTGTTTTGGGAGGGAGGGCACAAACTGTTCTCTGAAGAGACCTTTCGAATGGAAGAGGAGAGGAGAGGATGTTTGCATGTGATTGAAGTGGAAAGACCAGGCTAAAAGGGACAGAGGATATTTCATTCCAGATAGGGCTGGGCATCAGCACCCCACATAGCGGCTTCTTGTTCCCATCACTTGTTTGCAGAAGGTCCAGCGCTTACCCTGTCTGACAGCTAACAACCAGCCTCTCGCCGCTGGGGCTGGCAGTACAGCTCACTGTGGGCTGCTTCTTGGAGCTGGAAGGTGGGAAGGTTGCACCGATGAGCCAGCTTAATTGACAGCTGGCCCAGAAAAGGAGACGTGCTGATGGGTGGGAGGCAGCTGCCAACTCCAGATGCCTGCACTGGCATTGGAAAAGGGGCAGAAGAATAGACCAGGAGCAAACGGTGGTGACGGTGGGGAAACAAGCCTGGGACATAATAATGTGAGGGGATTAGTTCACGACCGTGTAGAAAGCCTGAGAAATGTGACAAGCCAGGTGGCTGGCTCGGAGGCTTGGCTGCGAGGGCAGCAGAAAGCTCTGAGCCCTTGGTGCGGGGCCTCTTGGGAGCAGGACAGCAAGCTGTGCACTTTTCTGCTTACTGCTGGAAAGACCCGGAGGCAGGTGCGAAGGGCTAAGCTCCCTGCAGTTGGTAATTACAGGGGAGCAGTGTCGGCCAGGCCGCAGGCAGACCGGGTAGAGATCCTCTTGATTCCTGGAGCGATGGCAGCAGGAGGTCATCTGTGGCCATCAGTTCTAGCGGAGGCATCCTTTCTTCTCCGTACGTGTGCATATCTGTGCGTGCAGGGCTGACAGCTCAGCAAAGCCCAGCTGGCTTGCTGGAGGGCGATGGCATGTACTGGCCAGACGCTTGTCTTAGTGGCTGGCCATGGTTGTCACTACGGGCCCTCCCTTGCTGTTTTTTGTGATGGTAAGGGTTTGCCAGGTCACCTTGGGTGTACTGGGTCTGAAGATACACTGCGTTGGGTAGATCCAGGTGCAATTGCACCTGCTCGCGGAAGCCTCCTGTACCCCAGCTCTGATTTCTAATGCCCCAAATGATGAGACTTCCCTACCTTTCATTTAGCAAGCTAATGCTGCTACAGGAGTCTTACAGTCTTTATTTTGCCCTGAAGTTCAGTTTAGAGTTTTCCCTTTTAACTGCATCCTAGCACGTTCTACTCCGTGCCCCTCTGTTGTGGTTTAGCCCCGGCAGGCAGCTAAGTGCCACACAGCCGCTCGCTCACCCTCCCCAGGTGGGATGGGGAGAGAATCAGAAAGGTAAAAGTGCGAGAACTCATGGGTTGAGATAAAGACAGTTTACTAGGTAAAGCAAAAGCAGCGCGCGCAAGCAAAGCAAAACAAGGAATTCTTTCGCTACTTCCCATGGGCAGGCAGGTGTTCAGCCACTTCCAGGAAAGCAGGGCTCATCATGCGTAATGGTTTCTTGGGAAGACAAACGCCATCACTCTCCACGCCCCCCCTTCCTCCTTCTTTACCCCAGCTTTTATGGCTGAGCATGACGTCATATGGTGTGGAATATCTCTTTGGTCAGTCTGGGTCACCTGCCCTGGCTATATCTCCTCCCAGCTCCTTGTGCACCCCCAGCCTCCTCGCTGACAGGGCAGCACAAGAAGCAAAAAAAGTCCTTGGCTCTATGTAAATATTGCTCTGCAACAACCAAAAACATCACCACTATTTTCATCAAAAATCCAAAACACAGCACTGTGTGAGCCTCTACAAAGAAAATTAACTCTATCCCAGCCAAAACCATAACACCCTCATCCCATCCTTAATGATCCTTAACACTTTCCTCCTCACCTCCCTTTTGACATCCAGCAGATTGAAGAAGAACCCATGGCCAAATGCTTTCTCAACAGTCTCACCAGAAGTGTTTACATCCCCCATGATGTTTAGTCTGCAGATGAGAGATGGGATCCCTAATGAAATCCTGACGTTCGGATCGTTTCTTGTCTCTGTGGTAGGGAGAGTTACAAAGCTCAGGCTCAAGTACTAATCACTTGCTAAGAATTTGGACACAAGTCTGATCCTTTCAGTGTGAGGTGCTTGGGGTTTTAGGGAGATCCAGACTAATAACTGGGATGTCAGACTTGACTCCCTTCCATTTTCAGTCGTCCCACTGGGGACTGTGAAATATTTGATGCCTGTGGTTAGTATGTTGTTTACTGCTCTTCAGAGTGCCCACACCCATCTGCGTGCTTCAGAGTACTTTCTCTCAAGGAAGTCGCCTGTTTGTAGGTGGTCAGGAAAGGAAACTGCGCAACGATTCCCATGGCTCACTTGCTGCCCACCATGTGCGCAAAATCCTGAGATACGATGGTGCTGTAAACCCAAAAGATATTCTTGTAAGTTTAGTGAAAGGAGGCAAAACCTTCTGTCTTGTGAGATTTCAACCATATTGGGCACGAACTAGGAAATGAGATCCCATGGTTTTGAATTCACGCTAAGCCCTAAACTAATGGAGCAGGCTCATATCTGGGTTCCCTGCCTCCAGCTTTGAAATCTGAAGAGGCTCAGGTTTGGTGCCCTGCGTTTGCTTCATCCCATGCTCAGTTTTACCTTGTCTTTTGAGGCTTCCCACTCCCCTGGGAGGACAGCAGTCTGAGAAGGGGCCAAGACTTTGACTGAAGCTGGATTTCAAAACGGCATTTTTTAACCCATGTTGCTCTAGCAGAACTCCTTGACTGCAGCTTAACTCTCTGTTCATTTTGTGGAGGAAAAGCACCATAAACACAAAGAAAGTAATTGATAGTATTATTTAAAACAGAGAATAATTTAGTCCTAGTGCTAAAGCTTCCTGAAATGAGTACCTTTGACATTGTCTAGGAAGAATGTGCCTACTGCCCTGCTGCTTCTCCTTGCCTGATCCCATATGTTACAGCTGCTCCTAGTATCTACATGCTCTGCCTGACATGCTTGTGTCCTGATTCACGTTTCTTGCTCTGCCAAAGCTTTACAGGGTCAGGGATCCAGCTTCATTTATAATCACTGCTGACGCTTAGTAATAATTCTGCCTTAGGTTAGAAGTGCTCATGTAAAGACACTCGTTACAGTAAATGCAAAGCACTGAAGCACTGCACTGGTCCCGTTCCCACCCCGTCTTATGGCATGGCTCTCTAGGGCAGAAGTCTAGTCCCGTGTTTCAGTTTTACCACTCTATTAGCACTCTTTCTGGGGGGAGAAAAGGCAGTGTCCAGCCTTTCTGGATTCCTGCTGTCACTTCAGCATGAGTCTGAGCTACTTCTCAAGTCCCAGCTTGTCTAGTATCTGCACTGCATCCGTATAAGCACACATCCAGACACGGACAACACCTTAGCCTTACTTCTTCTGGGGCAGAGGGCCTGAGTATGATCAGCCCATTTGCACAGCCCTCATTCAAGTGGTCTGGACAGATGGAGCGTGGCTGAGGCTGAACACCATCCAGGAGCAGATCCCCTGAGATATTCAGGCCCTCCTAAATTCACCGCAGGTACTTTGAACCCATGCTACAGCCACTGCTGGGGATGGAGAGGTGTGTGCGGCAGGGCTGGCTCTACCTACCTAACGCTTGCTTGGAGTCCATTCTCACTTTCCAGTGTAGATATAGCCTCAGTGTACATAGTCTGTAGCCTTTGTAGACATAGCCAGCGGAGCCACAGCTCTTGTAAAGCCCAGATAGTCACAGAAGTAAAGCAGATTCTACCCCGGACTAAATTTCTCTGAGTAAATATTTAGAGGTATTGACAAGGGAGGCTCTGCTGCAGCAGCACGCAGCAAGCTGCTAGGGGATTGTAAAGAATGATCAATGCTGTCATTTTTATGTACTTCATTTCCCCTGGTGATTTTTCAGTGCTGCCACCATCATTTCTTCTGCCCATGTCTTCTTATGCTGATGGGGGCGAATTTTCCTGCTGCTGCACTGGGGGCTTTCACAGCAACGAGGTATCATTGAATCAGACAAGGCAGCAGAAGCTGAAGAATGATCCAGACTATAGAGGGCAAGGCAGGAGAGGTCAAATGAGCAGGTTATGAAGTGAATTCCCAAAGGACTCCGTTTCTTTTCAAACTAAACAAGAAACCAAGCAGAGTAAGGAGGAGAGTATGAACGCTAAGGCAGCTCCGTTTCTGTTTCGTAGTATAGCTTCTTTGTAGAAGCTGCTTCTGTATAGTTTCTTCCTGCCTGGTTCTTTGCTGGAGGTGATGAAAAAGCAGAACAGGGGTTGGAGGAGCACAGGGTGGAGACAAGCATTAAAAACTGTTATAAATTGCCATTGTAGGATAACTGGGGATAAAAATACCCGAATTTTAGTCACTTGGGCTACCTCCGCACTGTAGGAGTAAAGGGAATTCAGAGAAGACTGATGAGAATGATTGAGAACAACTTGGAATAGATGAGAAGTTTGAAATTCTTTCCTTTAAGGGGAAGCGATGAAAAGAAAAAGCCTGTAAAGTAGTAAGAGAGCTAGAAAAAATGAGGGCCATATATATCTTGCCTACTGTATACAGCAAGGATACGGAGTCAATGAAATTGAAAAGGCAAGAAATTCCAAATGAATTTGAGGAAATACTCTTTCAGACAGCATGCATTCAGACATTGGAGTTTCTTCCACACACAGCACAGTTCAAAGGCAGGTTGGATGTTTATGTGAGCTATAAGAAAATCCAGAGTTAAAAGGTAGGCAAGAGCTTTGGAAGGTTAAAAAACACTCTTGCTTCCAAGTTTAAATCAGTCTCTCACTATTACACATTCAGGTGAAGTCTTCCAGGGAGGTGGGTTATCTTCCCTCTGCCTGATGTGAGGTTTCTTATGCCTTCTTCTGAGTTAACGGATTCTGGTTGCTGCCAAAGAGAGCTTTCTGGAGCGATTGGAATAAACATCGGATGCAGCTTGACCTTGTTCTGGTCATGCAGTTTCAACTGAAGTTAGTGGAATTATTCTTTCTGTCCACTCTTGTGAGGGAAGCCAGGCTCACAGGCCAGGAGAGGAGTGAATCAGGAGAGGGTGGTGGGTCACATCCCCGTCAAGACTAAAAGGAAGATTTGGATAGACGTAGCAGCAAAGCCATTTCTGAAGGAAAATAGCAGCACTCGGGCCATAGAAAGTAGCTTTTTTTCAGTAATTCTGTCATGGAGTGTGCCTTTTGGAGAGAAATACCAATAAAATACTTTCTGATCATATGATGCAACAAGATGAAAAGGGTTCATTAGGACTTTGTTAACATTTGCGTGAGCATCTTGCAGTGCCACGGTGATATCTGGATCCATTCCAGCAGTGACAGACAGGGACCTAGTACCAAATGCCTTTTCCTTTTCAGGGAAAAGGGATAAAAACCTGCCCGCGAAAGGGCGCGGCCTTTCAAAAGCAATTGCTTGTATCCTTGTCCTTTTGGGTGGTGGGTTGGTATGGGTTTGCTGCAAGGAAAGGGTATGAAAGTTGGAAGATTTGTTTCTAGGACAGAAACGCTCTGTGCTGTATGAAGAGGGACTCGCGCTGTGTTATCTGCTGGATGGCGTGCCTCCAGACCTCAGCCTCTGAGACATAGCTGCAGACCTGGTAATTCACTTGAACGTACAACATCCCCGTCAAACTATCATTGTTACTGTTACTACTGTTAGTATGATATTGTGTTATACCCCTAAAAGAGCTGTGCAAATCTCCTCATTTTGCCTGGCTGCAGCTCTGGGGATTTTTGCCTTGATACCTGTCATCTGGCACCATTTCCTGTTGCGTTTCTAATTAAAATGGCAGCCTTTAGGAACTGTGTTCCTGCCCAGCATGTGTTTATGGAGGTTTAGGAACCTTTTAGGTAGTGTTTAAACAGTGCTTTTAACCGTCTTTGTTCTGACGTATAGAACTTGGTTCTATAGTCATCCAAAGTATCTATACACAACCACAGCAAGATGCTGTCGCATTTTCATAAATATAATCTACTGCTTGTCAGTTAAAGAAAAAAAAATCAGTTTTCCCTGCCCCAAATCCATAAAGCAAATTAAAAAAAATGCACCCAGCCACTTCTCCCCTCTTCCCTCTCCTCCCTGGACCAGTGCAGCCTGCACACACGTGAGGGTAGTGGCAGCATTTCCTCCAGCAGCTCCTCTTCCTCTTGTTTCTGACTCCTCAGCCTCTGCTCTGGGAAGCTTACAGAAGAGTACAGGTTTTCTTAGGTGTATTACCCAAGGAGTTCTTTTCACTGCACTGTTCTTTTAAGAGATGTCTTCTCTAAGGTGCACGTTGCAGTACTGAAAAGGTTATATTGCTATTATTACTCTAAAAGAGTGGGAGGGCGTTTGTCTCTCCTGTTACTTGTCTTGGGCAGGATGCGACGTGTGACACTGTATGCAAATAAATCTCCGTCAGTCTGTGCGATGAAATCTCTTGGCGCTCTGCCGGCAAACTGTTGAGGTCCCCCAGAAGATGATTCAGATCCTTATCCTTATTGGAAATATTCAGACCAGCCTTCATCAAAGTAATTTAGAAATAAAACCAACGCTAACGAAGCAATTTGAATTTGTGCTACCAAGGGCCAAGCTCCAGCCTACCCAGCGACCTGGCACACCTCTGTTCTGAATTCGTACAGTGCTGCAGTCAAACATTTTTTTCACTGCGGTGTCGAGTGCACCTTTCTTTTCATCTGCCGCGTGTGAAATGTTACTAGCAAGAAAAAGAAAGTGCCCAAAGTGGATCAGTGGAGACTTTGCAGGCAAATGCTCAGCCCATCAGAAAATCAGGCCATTGTGCTGAGCATCCTCAATCCGTGAACTCTGCTCTCCGTTCAAATCCAGTGTCACCGAGTTTGCAGCCAGAGGAGCTTTTCATTATCTTGCTCACACTCTCTGCCTCGTGGCGCAGGAAACTATTTAAGGCTCCAGGCTGCCAGGCTGCTTCCTTTCATGGGTGTTGCAGTCACTAACAGCATAAAAAAGTCAGGGGTGGAAGTTGTGTTTGGTTGCCGAGGTTGTAATCGAATTAAACTGGAGGATTGAGTTAGGTGGAAAGTACTCAATCTCCCTACGGAACGTGAGCCGTCCTGGCGGGCTGAGCTGGGCTATAAGCAGCAACAGATTATGCTTTTGTACATAAATACAATCAAACGTAAGGCGGCAGCAGCCTCAGCGGGCAGATGCGGCAATCTGAAGTTGACATGATCTGCTGTTTAAAAACGGGAGGAGAAAAACTTGCCATCATTGCAGTCGACAGAAATCCTGATCCTTTAAACAAACGGTAGCTACGGAGCTGGGAAGAGATCAGTGTGAAACTCCGTGTAGCCGAGGCTCTGCTAAAGGCTGCTGCCCTGAACGCTGTGCCCTGCTTCTACAGGATCCCACAGGGAATTTAGCTGGGGAGCCATAGGCTGCATTTCAGTCGGGAAGGAGCCTATAAACCCTTCTGCTTCCAGCCCGCCCTGGGATGAGTTGGGTGCCTCACCTGGAGGTGCAGAAGGGAGTGCTTTGGAGACAAACAGCTGCACGCTCATTTCAGTTCGGGGTACGCGTCTTCTGGCTCACCTTGTCTCAGCGTGCTGTTGTATTCGAGTGGGGCCTAATAGAGAGTTAATACACGTGTGCTTTCCTCTCCTGACTGAAACGCAAGATGCGTTAAAGAAATACTAATTGATCAAGTGTAAGCTGCTAAGTTCTGTAATTCTTCAGCACGTCTGCACTTACTGGGCAGGACCTCATGAGTCTGTATTTTATTCCAGTTGGCAGTCGTAGGAATCTGTAAGTGTGTTAAGTGACAGTCTTGGATTTTTTAAATCTGTTGTGAATCTTAGACTAAAAAACTTCAAGTGCGACTGAAAGAAATAGGAAAACAAAGGTCACTGCTCATATGTTTTGTGACAGCTTTCTCTAGAATATGAACTGTGGTTGTTTTACAGGCAATCTGAATTTTGAGAAGGCGATTTTCTTTCTCATTTGAAGGGTTTCTTCTCTTGATCCGATTTTCTTTCTTCCATATTCGTTTGTGTGTTTGTGACTACAAATCCAGCTGACAGTCCTTAGTTCTCTGGGTCAGGCTCTTTCATGTATGTAAATGGAGAAGGGGAAGCACTGTGACAGACCAGAGGTTCATTTAGTCTGCTCTCCTGTTCTTAACAGTGATGAAATGCTTCAGAGGGAGCATAGGGAGCATGTGATGAATTCCAAAACAACAGCTCTATAATAATCTGCTCACAGGTAGATTTATTCCTCAGGTTTTTTTTTTAAGCCCTGAAAAGGAAGAATATAAACCATTTTTTAAAGTTATTATTAGTCAGCCATTTGTTTATTTAGGCGTGTATTTAATATCCTGCCAAGTTCCTGGCCTCAAGCATTCTTGCGGCAATGTGTTCCACAGGCTGAACTGCACATTGTTTGGAAAAAAGAGCATTTCCTCTCACCAGCTGATAGTTCAGTTTCATGCAATTTTTTAGCTTCCTGGCTGAAAATAGACCTGTGCTCTGAGGGGAGGGGTGTCACTGACCTAGGTAATAGCATCACATGGTCAATATTTCCATTGTTATTTTGTCTCATTACTTGTCCATGCTAACCATTTTAATTGGCTTAGTGCCTGGTAGCTCAATGGGCTCGAGGGGTGTCTTCCCACTTAGCCCAATGAATTTTTGATCAGGCCACAAGTGAGGTTTTTCTGACAGAGTCTGCAGCCTGGACTCACCTCCGTCATCTGAGTCATCCATCGATTACCTCAGCTTGCTGCTCGGCTGCCTTTTCCAGCGTTGAATACCTTCACTGAGTGCCTGGCCAGCACAGAGCCGAGGGGAAGCCGCTCGGCTGGGACCAGCCTCTCAGACCACGCTCAGACTGCTTCTTGATGCCACTTCCAGGCCATGACGGGCTTTGCCCCGTTTTCAGACCACTTGCGTATCTTGTCTCCTTCTCAGGTATTTATGCTTCCTTTCCCCTCAGCCTTCCCAGGTATTTCTTTCCCTAGGCACATCTATGTATAGCTACCGAGCTAGATGGGCCTTTTGCCTGATGACTGTGGTCATTCTCAAACTTCCAAAAAAGCCCATGACCTATTTCCAGAAGTGATTCATTGCTAGCCTCTCAGAAGAATTACGATTCCCAAAGATGCAGATAAGAGCCATGACAGATTTAAAAAAATACCCAGGCAGGTTAGATATCTCATTCCCACAGAGAGCTAGACACCTAACCTACTTACAGCTCTGGGGCTTGATTTTTTCTTTTTTTCTTTTTCAAAAGGCGTTTAACTATATCAAGAGATACACGAATACCGTTGAAAACCTGAGCTGTAGGCGTATGAGAACACAAGTCCTCTTGAAAAGCAAAGGGGCGCATCCTCCAAAGTGATAGAGGTTCTGGCCCCAGTCCTTGCATTGCAGCTCTGGGACATGTCCTCTGGGATCTGAAACCGCCACTGTCCCTTCGTGCTGGAAGCACTGGCCAGCTCCTGTCCCTGCTAGCTAACGTCCATGGCAGGTTTACAGCTCGGTTCAGCAGAGGCAGAATCCAACCCCGAATGTTTTTATCCTAGAGGTTTAAAGAAAACCATGCAGGAAAGACAGTCGTTTGAGTTGTGCTAGAAAATATTTTTAAAAGTCTGTGTCATGTTGCCGTGGTGACAAAAGTTCTTAAAAGGATGAAGATTAAAGTCTAGGCTGGGAGTGGTGGCCTGGGGAGGGGAAGGGGGGTGTTGTCAGGACAACACGAACGCTGAGAGTGCAAGACCAAAGCACATGGTGGTGGCAGGATCTTTGGGGTTTATATATATCCGTAAACATCTGCCGTTCATGCCATTATGCCAGCTTTCTCAGTGCTAATTAGTCCTGCTATTTCACCTTTCTCTGCTGTAAATATTTTCCAGTAGACACAAGTCTCTGAGGGAGAAGGCAAGAAAAGGCTTTTTTTTTTGCTTTTTTTTTTTTTTGGCTTGGGCTTTCTGCTGCTTCTCGTCTATGGCCCCATATCTCCTAACTGGAGAAGAGCTTCCATTAGCCAGAAGTAAGCTGCCTGGAAAGAGTTAAATCACCTCGGGAGGAGGTAGGGGCTTGCAGGCATGCGTCATCTTCTTGCAGGGCTTCAACAGCACCAGGCTGCTCGGAGATCACTTCTCCCTGCCCTGCATGCACATGCACACTCCTGCTTTTGTGCTGCAGTGGCTGTTTCTGGGAGTACTTCCTTGGCTCGGCTTAGGAGCCACAGTACATGGACAGTGGTTAGAGCAGGTAACCAAGGCTGGTGTCCCCAGATTTGGTCCAAAACTTTGGTTGAAGCTTCCTGTGCAAGAGGCTTTTCCCTTTTACGTGTCTCGTTTTGCCCATCTAGAATAATGGAGCTAACGCATTCACTGGAGATACTGCAGCATACCAGATTAATGTCAGCCGAGCCCCTTGAGACCTTCAGCTGACAACTGCCACAGCAGCACAAAGGATTGTTATTTAAAGTGTAAAATCTACTTGGATCTCTCTCCTAACACCTGGCACTCACTGGACTTCCCTCAAACTCGCTGTTCCAGGCAGCCCTGAGACAGGCACACTCCCGAATATCTCCCAAGTGTTAAACCAAATGAATCACGGGCCCAGTTCTCCTCTCACACTGACTCAAGGCAGCATCAGCAACTCCACTGACATTGATTATGTCATTTGGTGCAAAGCAAGCACAAAAAGAGAATCAACCCCAAACTCTTGCCTTTGTCTAAAACTTGATCTTCTGGCTATAGTTTTCCTTGCTGGCACAGCAAAAGGCAGGCATCCCACACCGTCTCAAACTGACAGGCGCATCCCTGAATCTGCACACTGCTTGCAGATGTAGCTGTGCACCACAGATGATTTCCCGTCTCCAGTCCATCTGCTCTGTGCTGGCTGGTGCTTTCAGCGTTGTCCCAATACAATCTGGATCCCAAAGCTCCCTCCCTCCCTTACTGCTGTGCTGTTCTGCCAAACACAACGTGATTAGCGCAGCCCAAAGCTGTCTGACCCGAAGCTGATCCAGCATATGGGTCTTCTGCTTCCCAGTATGCTGTGAGGTTGTAAACAAGCCCAACTGCATTCCTTTACGTAATTGTCCTCCCTTCCTAAGCCCCTTTTCAGCAGTCTCAGTCTGAGTAACAGTTGCCTGAGAAATTTAAAGTTTCTGTCTTCGTGTATTTTAGTGGCAAGAACAGCATTTTGTCTATTCATCCACAAGAACAAAATGTATGGCCTGATGAGTTACTCGAGACAACAAGCCTTTTGGAGTAGAATTTGCTTATGTTTTGGCACAGCTTAAACGTGGCATCACTGGAAGAATAAACAGGAAGTTGGGCAGGGAGAGGAAGGAGCAAGCAAAGGGGCTGATGATGCATTTCTCAACAACAACATCAGCAGCTGAGGTCTTTCGTGTTGCTTTGCTGAAACATTGTGTTTCCCAATGGAGTTTACTGAACAGGCTGAATTTTCTTGGGGAGCTGCCCCTTCTCTCTCAACACTGATTTCTTGCACGTCTTTAACAGTGTCTGAACTGCTCGGGTGTTTTGGCTCTGCGTGTGCCTTGCGTATGCTCACGGCTTCCATGCTTCAGTGCTCTAATGTGCGTAATGTTCCTGGAGAGGATTTCGTTCCTGGGGGAAGCCCCTCCTGCAAGCTCTGCGAGTTGCTTGTCTCTCCCCTCCCTCCAGCCTTCCAGGATGCATCCGCATGTCCAGGCTCCCAAAAAGCTCTTCAGAGCAAACACCTGTCTCTAGTAGATCGAGACTTAACACCTAGGTTTGAAAAGGCAGCCAGTGCCTCTATGAGGAAAATACATCTTTACTTCTGTTGTTATCTACAAAAGCCAAGTATGGGAAGGAAGAGTGAAAGACTTCTCAACTTTCTTCACCAGAGTCCACAAGTACTCTTCTGAAGTATGAGTAAAAATACATATTTCCTCGCTGCAGAAAAACCTTATCTCTGACCCCTAAAGCACTCAGAACAACTTATGATACTGGTTTGGTTCTCTTTTGAGATTTATGTTTCCTTTTAAGGTCTTTGGGTTTTTAAGCCATAAATTAAGAGTAGATTCTTTGCTTTCTATTAAGCTGGAGCGGTGTCACAGCTACTTGATTATCCGCAGGGGATTTATCACAGTTGTGTATTATCCACGGTGTGGCTACAGACACCAGAACTGGCTTGGGACCAGCAGGCTTTCTCAGTTTGGATGCAGTGCTACAGAAATCCTGCTATATTGCTAGTAAAGGTAGTGAAGGGCAACAAGCAGTTTCACTGCTTTCCTGTGGTGCAGAATCTGTTCAAAAACCCGGTGGATGCAAGGCAGTTCTGCGCAGAGCCAGCATTCAGCAGAGTGACTGTGCATGCTGTTAGCTCTGTCTGGCAGGCTGTCTAGCTCCGGCTCAGCCATGCTGGCTCCAAACAGAATCCTTGCTACGCCTCTATCGCAGTCCCCAGACCCTCAGGAAAACCCGCTTGTTCCAAGCACAGCACCTCCAGTCCATGCAGAGCCAACAGGAGCTTGCAATTGCAGTCCCGAGACAGACAGACACAGTAATACAACATCGCTGTCAAGGATCTGAGAAATTCTATTGACCTGCTGGTTTGGATAGCCTCAGCAAGCTATGCGCCAACATACAACAGTTAAATATACAACTCCGACTTGAATCAAAGCCCTCGTTTCGCTGCTAGAGCCAGGCCCCCAATTCTGCAAGGTGTCTTTGATTTCTTCCAGCTCAAAGGTTCAGGATAGAGGAATCCTGCTGCAGTACAGAGCCAAGTGAGGAGTGCCGCACAGCATTATTTGGGGCTGACGGGATTTTGGATTCATGCCACTAGGATCCTGATAGATAGCTTGTTTGGTAAAAGCTGGATTTCCAAGATGGACCCCATATATGACTAGACATGACTTTGTTGAGGAAAGTTTTGGTCCTTCCACTTTCCCCAGGCTGTGCTTTTGGAGAGTGCTGCAATGTGCCCTTTGGCTAGAAGCACTGAGCCGACTTTGTAGCAGGGATTCTGAAGTCACAGCTTGTTTCAGACAATCAAATAACAGGACTATTGGCTCTATCAGAAAATGCCCTTGGAAACAGGTACCTTTAAGCCTGAATCCATGCTTCCTCCTTCTCCTCCTCCTCCTCCTCACTCCCTTCTTTCAAATCATGGGCGGCTGAAAGCTGGAAAGCACAAGCAGTTCCAGGGACAGAAGGAGGTGTGATGCTCTGGGACCCAGACGGGGTTGTGTTATGACAGGACAAGAAAGCCCTGAGTGTTAATAATGAAAACCAGAGAAGTACCAATTACCATGCACGTTCCTCTGCTCCTGGACCAGCTGTTCTAGAATGTTTCTTCCCCATCTCTCCCTGGCAAGCAAGAGACTGCTTTAGGGCTCTGCAGCACTGGCTAGACCCTCTCCAGCACACTTCCGAAGTCAGCATTCCCAGCAATACAGCAGTGCATTTACAGTGGGAGCTTCTTCTCAGTGAAAGGTGTTCGTTCCACACCTGCACAGTTATTCCTGTGTGCTGCAGGGTGAGTGCTTCTTATTTTTCTCTTGCACGTGAATGCAAATGTATTCCATGGAGTGGGCATGAGCTGGTAGCTCCTGAGACTGACATTTGAAATTGGATTTGTCTCACCTGCAGTTCAGACATTTACAGCTGGAGTTCATTATCTAGGCTTAGATTACAGGCAGCAGAGAAAAACAGGAATTCCTGAGATGCAGCGCATCCCCTTCTCAGGTAATCAAGTGCTGCAAGCCAAATGTCTTGCCCTCAGGATGCGTGCTTCTGTCTCATGATCTCTAGATCTTGAGGTCCGCAGTAGGTGAGCTGAATCCACCTTTTAGAGCATGAGAGGAGGCAGCAGGCCCTAATGGCAGAAGCAAGCACGTTCGTTTATGCCTGTTTTTTGGAGGTGCACCACAGAATAAAGGCTTGCTGCCCTAGCCTGGCCAGAATAGATCCTAGTCATCGTATAAGAAGCCCCATATCCATTTACCTTTCCCCTAAACCACCCATTGCCTCAGGCTCTTCACTCTCTACTTATAATGTATTAAAGGAAGAAAGGCATTTCCTAAATCTGACAGGATTTCTCCCTCTCCCTGGCTGGAGTTCCCTGGGTTACAGGAGGGCTGAAGCTCTTTGAAAAACACGCATAGGTGGGAGAGGAAAAGTCATTAGCACAGTAAAACCCTGGCAATACAAAAGATGCACTCGGTGATCCTTCTGCAAACTGCTGCTCTGGCTTCATTAAAACCATCGCCCATGGCTGTCACTCAAATAGGCTGGATTCGCTTTGGGTTATCTAAATGAGAATGATCATTTCTGCAATGGAAAAAAAAAGAAAAAAAGAAAAAGGTGAAACCAGTAGGAATTATTCTTTATGAATTATGTGCTCAGCTTTCATACTGACCTATTGAGTCAGCATTGAGAGTTGGATTTCCTAGAACAGCCTTTCATGCTGGATTTTGGATATTTTCTTCTTTTCAGCTCAGAAATATCATTAGAATGGCCTTTCTCATGCTAAGTGACTCTGTGGTCTCCAGCTGCACCTTGGATGCAGCGGAAATAATGGGGTTTAGAAGCAGTTATCCACATCATTCATCGCTCTCGTTCCCGGCATTCTTCTGTGCCTCCCTCCTGGTCTGGATTGAGCACGTCGGCATCTCCTAATGCATGTAACCTCATGGCATCCTGATTAGGTAGGGAAGTGTTAATATCTGGTGTGGAAACAAGCACTGAAATTGAACAGCTAGCTCTGACAACAGAGTGATGAGCCAATTTAGGGAGCTAAGCTGACAAACGTGATTCCTTCCTTTCATAACGTTAGTTTTCTGCCTTTTTAGCTGCTTGAACTGACTCGCTATGGGAGCAGAGGAGGCCAGTCCCTGACATTGGCAAGGATGGCGGGTACATATTGCTGTGAGTGGCTGCAGGGAGCAGAACCACCGCTGTAAGAGCAGCAAGCAGTTATATGGACCTAGCCGTAGTCACACAGCATGCCTATGGCCATATCACCTGCTTTAGATGCTTCCCTGACAGCCAGACAGCTCCTCGGTGGTCACCTGCCCTTGTGGAGGTGATTGCCAGCAGCTGAGCCACCCGCTGGACATGCCCATCCTTCTGCACTGGGGCTCCATGGAGCCCAGGCCGTGCTCTGGAGTTGCTCAGCGCTCAGGAAGTGCTAGGTACGCTTCTCGCCGCCGTTTCGGTCACTGCACTGTCTGTTTTTCTTAATAACACGGCAGACTGAAAATGACTTTGCCATCTTATATAAGCCTGTGTCAGTGTCTCTGTGTCTTTTGGCCAACTCGTAAGAAAGTTGTGTTTACGGGTTTATTTTACATCTGAAGGACTGAGAGGAAATCCTGCCACATCCCTAAGGACGTTGTGGGTTTGGATAGGTGCTCTCTGCGTGGCTCACTTGGAGGTCAGCTTTACAACAGCACCTGGAGTCACACTGTCACGGCAGGTGCGGTGGTGGTTCAGGAAACAGTCCGAGCACGTAACGGCAGGGCAGCCCGAGGTGCAAGAGCAGAGCTGCAGAGAGCAACCCTGCAGGTAGCATTGCAGGAGAGGTTGTGGGCTGGAGTGAGGTGCTGGGGAGTCCAGGGCAGAGAGTAGGAGGGGCTGCAGGGTGGGGTGAAGGAGCACTGTCAGCGCTGTGTGGGAAACTTCAAGCTGTTGCAGCCGGATTAGTACAGAGCTCATTGAAATACTCCCTGGAAGGGAGCACCAGAGGCCGTAGGTCAGGGTGGGAATGCAGAAATGGGGCTGGGACACACAGCCTCCTCTGACTCACAGTAGTCCTGTTTGCTCCTCACATTCCTCTACTTTTCGTTTCCTTCCATTAAATCCAAGTAGGACATTGTGTCACCAGGTTGCAGGCTGAGCTGCAAAACAGCCAGGCTACATGTGCCTTCAAACCATGGGGAGGCCTCCTGAGAAGGCCCCGCCGTGGCGGCTGGCAGCAGTGAGTCCCTGCTTCATTCACACCCAGCTGTCCAAATATTTCACTCCTCTAGCAGCAGCAGCAGCAACCCTGTGCATGGGGAGCAGTGATTAACATTTCTCCAGGCGGAGCTCTAGGGCAGGACACGCTGGGGCATGGCTGTCAGGCCTTCATCCATCCCGGCTCTGCCACAAATTGCTGCGGTAACACAGCAGCACGTGGGAGAGGATGTCAGACGTGTTCGGGGTCTCTGCAGGGTGATGCTGGAGTGAGAGCATCTCCCTCGTGGTGGGTGACCAAGCTGTCTCCTCTGGGCATCCCAGCAATCGGTTTCATTGGAGAGACTGTTGTCACCTACAGCAGCATGTATTAACCATCAGGTTCTGCAGCTCAGAAGACAAGCTAAGGTATCAAGGGGAGCTACGCTGAGTCCACTGCTGTGCTGATCTGCTCTGGATGTTGCAGAGGTTGTGAAGCATGGGCCACAAGGAGTATTTGGTAGGACCCTCAAGGCTGCATCTAGACGCAGTAGGCTTCTCTAGGTGGCAGCTGGCACCCTGCGAGGAAGGGTGTGCTCCTCACCTGATCCACACAGTTGCCCAGTGACAGGGCCTGCGCCCTTCACGGGCTGTGTTAATGGGAAAGAGACCAGAAGGTGGGCTCTGTGCTGAGTCACACAGGGTGACCATGCTCTCCAGAGCCAATCTCTCCTCACTGTGGCATGTTGCAAGGCAAGGAAAACCAAACCTGGGCAGATACGTTGCTTAGGATAGCAGTTCCTGGCACGCCCGATGTGTCTAGCTGCCATCACGAAGCTGGGCATAAAAGAGCCAAGCACCGCCAATGTCTCCACAACACACACCCCAAAAAATAGTATCCATCAAGTAATTCTTGACTGCATATGCGACTTTGATGATGGAGCACCTGGTCTCCTCAGTGTGTCCTGCTTATGACTAGCAGGGTGGACAACAGGAACGTAGGCTCCCTTGGCGTTAGAGAACTGGCTGCAGAGATGTGGTTGCAACTCCCTTTTTCCAGGTTTCTGGGTGTCCTTTCTAAGAGCCGCTATACAGCTCTGCCGTGTTTTGATTTTCCTTGCACTTCAAGTAAGTGCAATTTCCTTTCCTTCATGTAAGACTGGAGGTGATACAGCAGCTGGTACAAGGAACAGTTGAATCAGATCCTTTTCTAGAAGTCTCTGCTGAGTTTCAGGCCATTCTTTCTTGCATTTGATACTTACAGAGACTACATCCAACATCCAATACAAAGATAGCTTCCACCATGGGTCAGCGCATCACATATATTCAGCAAGAGCAGAAATCAAAGAAGGTCACTGTGGTTAAAAAGCTGTAATGATGAAGTTTATGTCTGAGGTGGGGCTGATGTTCTGGAAATATTTGCAACCAACTTATTTTATAAGACGAGTTATGGAGCTTTCAATGTAAATCGAAGGCTAAATCAAAGGGCAAGAGGGGTGAGTGACTACAATTTTGTGTGTTGGTTTTTAATATGTTTTTCAGCTGGTTCTGCTTGCTTACAGTGACTGACCTGAGCTGAGCTGATGCAGCCTTTCCTGTTACGTTAGCAAGGCTCTTGACCCCAATACTGCATCTAATTATGCTGGGTTGGTTGTCTGGGGAGCTGCCATCTAATCTGCTCCCTGTTGTCCCCTGCAGATCTTCCACATGACCTACGATCTGGCTAGTGCAGTGGTGCGGATTGTGAACCTGATCGGGATGATGCTGCTGCTGTGTCACTGGGATGGATGCCTCCAGTTCCTCGTGCCAATGCTGCAGGACTTCCCCGACGATTGCTGGGTATCCCTCAACCGCATGGTGGTAAGCGCTTGCCCCTCGTCGCAGCATCACCGTTTCAGCATCGACCTCCCAGCACTAACACGGTGTCCCCATGTCCCCATTTCCCCCTTCCTCCTTTCATGGCCTTCCTCCACTATCCAACAGGCACTGGTAAAGCCACGGCACTGTGGGCATGGGGACAATCTCTGTGACAGGACAGTCTTGGAGCAGAGCCCCAGCAGAGCCTGCTGTCAGCTGCCTGCAGCGGAAGGCAGGAGCCCGGCTCCCCCTCCTGGTAGGAGACAGCAAAAAGCAAGAATTGAAACGTCTTTCTGCTGGGATCTGGGGATGCTGAGCCAAAGGGAGGAAGCAGGGGAGGGTCCTAGAGCCATAGCTGGGTCTGATTCATAAAACCCGAATTCCCATTACTGGTCGCAAGGAAACTGTTCAGCCTCCTGCTCCATATCCACTTAAAGGATGGGTGCGAGCACACTGCCGGCTGCTCCCTGGGGAGCTGCACAATGTCGCATTAAAGTGGGCTGAAACAGACTCTGCCAAGCCACAGTTCAGCCCTCCCGCCATAGGAACAGTGGCCACGCTTCCCAGTAATGTCCCAAGCTGTGCTGCTCACTGCGCTGTTTGCTGTGAGGGAGATTTATACCATATGGTACATGCGCAGGGATTTCATGGTACCTTTCAACTGTCTCACTGAGAATTCAGGATCTTTTATTCAAACGGACAATGTCCAGTTGATTAAGCAGCAAAAACTGACAAAGCTTAAAAAATTGCCTCTTATTGCAGCTCTTAACCTCCAGATTCCCCCAGCCAAGTTCTTCTTTAAAAAAAATAGTATCAGGCACTCAGTCAGAACAGAACAAATGTAAGATGTATAAAACTGCCAACTTCCATGCCTCCCACATGCGGGGCTGTGGGCACATGCTGCCCATGCCCGAGATGAGTGAACAGCCATGAAAAAGTCTTCTGTTTGGGGACTTATTTGTTTATTTCTTCCCTCTGCAATGATCATTCACTTTCTGCTGTTGAAAGGTGCCAGACTGACAGTTCTGGAGACTACAGCCCTTTATTTATCTACAGCAGAAGAACACCCCATGCAGCAGCTGCCCTGTCTTCCCCTGTGCTGCCTTTTTATTATTTATATGGCAGGAGCAATGAAAGATCAGGGCCCCATTGTGCTTGTACTGTTCAGGTTCAAAAGGACATAGAGCTCCTTGTCCTGGAGAGCTCAGAGATGCAGACGAATCATCCCCATCGGATTAAGTGACTTCACCATGGTATCCTTACAGGACTGTTTCAGAGCAGCAGATTTGAACTGTTTCCTTTTTTCCTAACGTATGTTTACTAGATCCTGCTTCCTTCTCTTTCCCAGCTAAGTGGTTCAGTCTTCTTGCAGAGAGACTGCTTGTTAGCCAGATGATCATTGAGGATATGTTTATGTGCATTGAAAGGTTGGGTAAGAACCACAGATCAAAGGATTAGCTGCTTCACGTTTTAACTGCTTAGTCTGGACACCTTTATTAGCTGCAAGACTGAGGAGGGAGGGGGAAGGATGCATCCCACAGGCAGGAGGGCTCAGCAGAGTCTCCAGAGGAGGCAGGACAGAAACTTTCTATTCAGAGCAGGGCTTTACCAGGCAAGGACTCATGCTGCAGTACTCCTTGAGAGCCTGTGAAGCTGGGAATTAAATTTGCCTTGTGTGATTTTTTTTCAGCTTCTCATCTGCAGCTAAATCACCTTCATTTTTTCCACTTCATAAAACTGAAAAAAATAGTGATCTCAGTGACTGTCTCAGAAATGAAATCTCAAGAAACTGGGATGAAGAACTGGAGAGATGGTTATATGCCTCACCTATAGTGTAGGTGGCTTCTATTCCAGAAGTTGTACAGGAAAATGCCAGACCCCAAACAGCTCAGCTTTAGAACATTTAACAAAAAGAATATCTGGAATCAGATAGATTCTTCTCACAATAAGCTTCCGTCCGCTGATCTCCTGAGAAGACTTCCAGATGTATCATTGGGAGCCCATTGACTAGCAATGGATGTGGATGGCGAGATTAGTGCAACAATTTCCTTTTGGTCTATAGTGAAGTAATAGGAGAGGCCCCCAAGTCAGGAAATGGCAAGAACCCGGTGGCCTGGGCTGTTCTCAGGCTTCAGTGCTAAGATATTGACGGTGATATTGACTGTGATGGGCAGGGCTGGGAGGTGGGAGGCCCGGATGGCATCTGTCTGTGACAGAGAGTTGGTAGGTTGGATTTCGGGACATACAGTACTGACCTGGTAACAGCTGTGAGGGGATACATATAGTTGGTGCACTACTGCTGTGGTTGCCCGTAGGAGCCAAAAAGCTGGGACAGAACCACTGCAGGAAAAAAAAAAGGAACCTTCTGAAGCAGCTACATCCAAGGGGAGCTGTACGTGAGGTGCCAAATGCTTTGGAGGCTTTCTCCTTGAGTGTGCTGGTGCTGTTCATCCACCACTGCAGGAGTGACTCTCTGTATGCCTGCTTTCTGAACTGGCTCTGAAATGGCAGGGATGGATGTTTTCAGAATTAATTGCTCAGCCCCAATCTCAGGGGCTTTGGCGTTAGCTTTCCTACAGGGCACTTTATTAAAAAGGGAAACACTAGTGAGTCAGCTCCAGAGAGGCATATGTGCAGGCAGCAGCATCTCCCCACGACCCTTGCCTGGCAGCTCCTCATCAGAGAAATCTGAGCTCTGCTGAGACCTGAAAGCTGCTGGAAACACGTGGCTCGCTCCCTTGGGTATTGTGCTGAACTGAGAAACCCTGCAGGGAAGGCAAATATCCCCATGTCAAATGCAGCGACCTTGCATAGGAAATGCTGATCATCTTCCCGTCTACCAGAAGAAGAAGTGTAGCTCCCCCTTTGAGCATACCACCCCCCACTCCGACACAGTTTGTAGTGTTGCTGGTAGAAAGGAGGAAGAGAAGCCGGCGCAGCATGTAGGGTGGGACAGAGCAGTCCTGCATGGGTCTCCCGGGTGATTCCTAATTCCCCCCAAGCCTCTGGAGCAGCAGCTCCCTCGTACCCTCACTCAGTAGGCCTATGAAGATGCGTAGTAGATTATCGTGTTTTATAAAATTTGCCAAGGAGCAGCTGCAAGAGTAGGGCTGCTCCACGATGGGATACGAGCCAGGAAGCAAGGTGACCCCTGCAAAGGCAGTGCCCTCACCAACTAGACCTAAACAGAGTGAGCAGAGCAGAATTGGTGATTGAAGGGTCCATTGATTGTCCCAGAGAAGGCAAGGTGACAATCACGTCTAGGGTCCATCCAGGTTGTCCAGTTAGAAGCGGCAAGACATGGGACCAGAGGAAGGGCTGGAGACGAGGCTAAAGCACATGTTCAAGGCCCAGCCAGGAGACAAGGCTGGGCAGAGGTGCAGCCCTGACATAGCTCACACAAGGACCGAGTGCCCAGGCTGAGCTTAGATGGAGCTCCAGGAACAAGGTGTGCATGGCTGGAGGTCCTGCACAGAGCTGACTGGGGTAGTGAAGACTTTCTGGTGCACTCAGAGTCCTGAGAGAATCTCCTCTTCTGTAAGGTGAAGGCCATGCAAAGCTCACCCTGGAAATAAGCCCAGAACAGGCAGGTGCTGTCCGATGTGAGGTTTGACCCATCATCTCCATTTCTGGTCCCACTATTCTTATCCTTTAAACTGGGTCCAAACGTCTGTTTTCCCAGCCCAGCAGTTACGGTGTTGTCCAGGGGAGGGCAGTGACGCCCAGAGGCCTTATTTTGCGACATGACCCAAGTGGCACGCAGCAGCAAACCCAGAGTAACAGCTCGGTGGCCAGATGAGATCACTGCTGAGACAAACGTGGGAGTTCACGAAGCGTACTCACGCCCCGGTTGGCTGGGCTGGTGGTCTCAGATGTGAACCACCTGTAAACTACAGCTCATCTGACTAGGATTACGTGTGGAGGGGGACTAGATGCTGAGTGAAATACGGCCTTTCACTACAGACAGACTCTTAATTCTGTGAAGTGTCAGTGGTGTAAGTCAGGCATAACATTGTGCACGTGGACTGTGGCCCTACCCCAAGAGTTTGCCAGTACTTTTCTGTTTCCCCGCTTCTCTCTCTCCAGCCTTCTCCTGTGAGGGCTGAGCCAGATATACTCACCTGGTCCTCAGGCCCAGCAACATCCGATGAGGCACCGTACTGTTTCTTTTAGGTGCTTCCCTAAGGTACTGCAGGGCCCAATGCTGCCTTTGAAGAGTTTCAGCCATGTGTTTCCAAGTATTCAGGGGTGGATCTGAGCAGAGGCATTGAAGTCCAGGCACTAATCCCAGAGAAACCCTTGTGGTCCTGCCAGTGTGGAAGTTAAAAACAAGCTAGTTTGAGAAACCACTTCAAAGTAATTTTGACTGCTGTTTGCAAATGTTCTTAGTGCCTGGCGTGTGTTTGAGATAATATCCCTCTTGACTATGTTCAAGCACAAATCTGTAGCTCCATTTTAGTTTGCTTTGAGATTTGGTTAAGGAGGAGTCGTTTCCTTTCTGCAGTTTTAAAGCCTCATTTACCTACCCTAATGGATCATTTTAGCCACTCCAGTATATCTGTAGTACAACCTTCCCACCGTGGGGACTGGTGTAGCGGTATATTCGGTACTGGGGCAAGCTGTATCAGTATAGGGCACTGTGATGCTGGTAAACTTGTGTCCACGTTACGTTTGGAACCAGTGCTGCTTGTCTGGCTTAAAGTATCGCGTTCTTGACCTGCCTGCTTATTCTGTGGAAAACAAAAGGGTGTAGAGCAGGCCTGAAAAGTAAAGATACACTGAGACTTATAAGCAAAGAGTCATCATATAGACTGTGCCACGAGGATCCAGTGCTCTTTACAGATGCTCAGAGAGCTCAGAGGTTTTGTCCTGAAGGTAATTCCTTTGAAAGGTTCCCCCTTCACGGAAGTGCCTCTCTTTCAGCAGTCCTTCATCTCTTCTCCCAGCAGGCCACACTGCTCAGGATTGTTGTAAACACGCCGTGTTTTCCTCCAGCTCTCGCCCCTCAGCCTGTCATTACTCAGCGATCTCCTCAGCCTGGCACGAGGCAGGCTGTCCTCGTGGGGAGCCGCGCTGCTGTTGGGAACTGGGGTTGTGGCTGTAACTGTAGAGTTCCCAGGGAGCCAGAAGTGTTTCTGCGGGCGGCTGGGGCTCAGTGGTGTTGGACATCATGGCTTTGGATGACTAATTCCTTCAAAACACTGGCAAGCCTCCTACACCCAGAAGTTAGTTGGGAACTGTTGTCTCCTATTTGCTGAGGAGGAAACCAAATCCAGTGTGGTTCAGTGACTTGCTTGCTCCTGAACAGCAAGTTGCTGGAAGAATGGCTTTTAAAACTTGAACCTGCCTGATGCCCAGACTCTCGTCTTTGATCATTCATGGTCGTGAAAGGCCCCGGCAGCCAGCTTCCTGATATATCAAAATCCAGCTCAGACGATCTTTTTCTGTCTCCCCATATTCCCTTTGGAATTTCAGCTCAGCATTTCTTTTCTCCCTGCCCTCAATTCTGTTACGCAGTTGTGCTGCCCTGTTAAACTACTGCCACACTGAACTCAGAGGGCAGCCGCGTTTCTGCAGTGACAGGTGAGAAATGCCTGCGTGGGAAAGGTATTTGCTTTGAGAACTTTCTGGCTAAGAATGAGGACCGGCCTGAGAGGGCAAGGGGAGAAGAAATCACGCTCTGCTCCATCAGGCCAAGTGCACATCTCTGTCCTTTCTCTGCCAGACTCAACCGTTGGCTCTGTAATAGAAGGGCAGGCTGGGGCGTGCGTAACCACTGTGCCATGGATTGCTGGATTTTTATCCTGAAACTGCCCACCTCAGCCAGCAGTATTGCGTTGTTCAACCTATAGCCAAACTGGGCTTTTTTGCTTTTCTTTGCTTATTGTATTTAGTGCTGGGACTGACTCTTTTCTCCTTGCCTTGTCATGCTCCTCTCAAGGAGCTGTATTCTGCCAGGCAGCAGAGTGCAAATGCTTTTTGCCTTCTCCTGTAGCTGACTCCCCTTTGGGCTGCCCCTTCTCACACACTGGGGCAAGCCAACTGCATAGCCGGGAACAGAGACCCCAGTGGCCACATTGTCTCTTCTGTGGACTCAGAGGTAGTTTTTTCCAGTGCAGGAGGTGAACTGGTTCTGCTTTGTTAGGGAGGTGAGCCCAGACAGGCTGGCGCCAGCTGGGAGCAGTCCTTCTGGGACCCTGAATGTGCTGCTTCTCCTGTGTCCGCTTCGCTGTCACTTCTGTTGCTTTGCCCTTCTTGTTGCAGTGTGAATCAGGCCTGTCTTGCATAACGTAACCGAATACGCTAAGGTAACACTATCGCCTGTCTTTGTCCACGTGCTTATCTCCTAACCAGGCATTAACACTCTCCAGAGGTTCCAGCTCTTTGCCACAGCTCCCAAACAGCAACGGTATGCTTTGGTTCTGTTTACTACTTGTAAGCTTAGTGAAAAATTTCCATCAACATTAGTGACACCCAGAGAGCTGGGTTTTGTAGACAGATCATCAGCCATTCACCTGATTGTGATTAGATCCCTCCAGGGAGGCATCCGGTAGACTCCAGGGCTCCCAGCATTGCTGGTCACTGGTGTTGAGGCTGCTGCATCTCTCTGAAGGAGTTCATGAAAGTATTGCTCATCTCTCTGACAAGCCCCAAACGAGGCCTTCTAAGTTGATGACCTTCTAAGTTGCCATGGTATACGTATCTGCACAGCTATATCCACGATGTTATAACACCTTCCTAGGAACAGAAAGAAGATTGATGAATGTACAGATTATGTGCTGCGATGAATGTCACTGTAGCAGCGATATTTTTTCACGTACCTTGTAATAGCAGTGTGTGATGACAGTGCATTTACTTTACAAGGTTTTGTGGCAAGGACTTGCTAGCATATAATACCCACAGGACAGTAAATGTACCTTGTGCTGTTCCATGAACTCAAGCTAATCAGAATAGTCATGAAACTTACGTTGTGTTTTTCTCCCATTCCCATGATATAATTGCCAAGGTGCTTCTGCTGTTAGATGCAGTGGGAGAGCACAGGGTGTCCAAAAGAAGCCATTGACTTCAGCTGGCTTCTCACGGTGGTTTATTGCGTCTCTCAGATGAGACCATTTGTAGTTTGTTCAGCTCCCTGAAAAAAGCCCAGTTTGACACTGCAAAGAACTCGCTGTCTGGACATTATCATCTTAATTTTCTGCCCTTCCCATCTCTTCAGGTAATGACCAGAGATCCTGAGCATTTCATAAATTGATGGGGAGTGATTTTCCCCACTTTAAGATCTTTCCGCTGGGAGCCTTGCTCAGGCTCTCTTTTACCAGTTCTCTGAAAAATCCATTTCCCAGTGGAGTAATCGTTTGCATCAATCCCTTCTCCCACATGTGGCTCATTTTGAAATTATCCCAGTGCATCATCTCAGTTTGTCCCAGGTTAGCAATGTGTCAGTTTGGCTTCCTTTCTGGAAAGCCTCGCTGGAAAGAGCACATGGAATCTGCAAAAACCCTGACCAAAGTCAGTTATTGTCAGATGACTAAATTTATGTTTTGTTAATTTTTTTTTTTAATTCAGTGTGCCCAACACTTCCAAGCCATCGAAGAATTAAATCGTTTGTTTAACATACAGAGGTGCTTTAAACATGGACTTTTGGGTTTAACGTTAGGTATCCTTTTCTGAAATGTGTTCATCTCAGAGAATGTCTTGTCCCACTGCTAAAGCTTTGTCTGTCTATCTGTCTCTTTAGAATGACTCCTGGGGGAAGCAGTATTCCTATGCGCTGTTCAAGGCAATGAGTCACATGCTCTGCATTGGGTATGGGCAGCAGGCGCCCGTTGGCATGTCAGATGTATGGCTCACTATGCTGAGCATGATTGTCGGTGCCACCTGCTATGCCATGTTCATCGGCCATGCCACAGCCCTAATCCAGTCTCTGGACTCCTCACGGCGTCAGTACCAGGAGAAGGTAAGGACTGGGCTTTGCAACCCTAATGTGACCCAGGGGTGGTTTACACATTGTCTGGAGGAAGTCAGGGCTGTGAATAACCCATGTGAGATGCCCACCCATGCCCATGTGGTGTTTTTGTCACTGTGGCAGCTTATTGGTAATTCATACCTGTTTGTTTACCCACACAGACCCTCTGGAGAAAACAGATGCAAGATCAGGTGAATAATAGTAGGGCAAGTGGGTGATTCTTTTTGTCTCGGACAGTCTTTTTAGATTGGCATTATCAGTGTCACTGGTATCTAAAATTATAAGTCACTTTTTCCTTTCTGAGGTCTTTTTTCAAATCTCAAGTAAACATTCAGAGCGTGCAGCTTTTGTTTAGCAAGTACTTCCTTTAAAAGTATCCATATTAATCACTTCAGTGCTTGTGAGAGAAACTACGTAACAAACCCCAAAGCACAGATGAAAGCTCAGGAGCACCAAATAGGTTCCCCAGGTAGCTATCAAATTAATTGCGCAGTGGTTGAATTGCATAATGTAGAGCACAGACAGAAATGTCACCATTGATCAGGTTACTACTGCAGTGGCAGTAACTCCTGGCGGTGGGTTTAAGGTGATGCTGCAAATTTTTAAGAAGTTAAGGGGCAAACAGGGGCACTCACCATGATTCAGCTGATGAGGAGTAACTCATGGAACTGCATCAATTCCTTCACTCTTTCCATGCCTTCAGTATATTGCTATCCGTACAGTGGCATTTTGTCTTCTAAAGCAAAGGGGCTGCCGGTACAGTGACACTTTTCCTTGAAGGACACAGGCAGGAATAGCTTCTGCCTTCACCTTGCAGTTGAAACAGCAGCTCTGCAACTCCACAAAACAGGAGAGCTCGTTGAAGAGTGACTGTGTGTACCTAAGAGCAAGGCCTGGGTGGCTCGGAGGTGTTATGGTCAGGGTCATATAGACACATTTGATCTGAAAATTAAGAGGAAGAATAAGGGTGCTAGTCCTATTCTGACCTTGCCTGATGCGGTTAGATTAAGTGAGAGGGTAGCTGTTGCTCAAGCGCGTAAACTGTGGCTAGCATGCACCCCCTTAAGAAAAGTGAGTTTTAAGTTGCTGCATGGCAGGAGGTGGGAGAAAGGATTTGTTAGATGGTCTACAACAGGTTTGAGACACAGGGATTACAATTCTGGGCCACAGAAAGACCTTGCAGTAGGTCAGAGACTGAAAGCAAAGACCAGAGGCTGAATCATGCTTTCAGGATAGGGAAGATCTCAAACCACAGCTAGATCTAAAAGAAAAAGCCCAGGAGAAGAAGTGTGGAGGAATAGGATGCGTTTGCCTCTGCGTTCCAGATTGGCTGGACGAAGGCTAATTGAGAGTAAGGCATGCCAAAGAGAAGGACACTGCAGCACTAGGAATGCAAGCTGCTCAAATCTGTGTATGCAGATTATTTATTCAAATGTGTTTGAAGTAGCATGGAAGTCAAGGACTGATTTGCAAATCTAGCCACCTGGTCAGCCTAGCCGCAGCCAAGTTTACACCTGCAGGACTGGGCACCACAGTTTTTTCCCCAGCCAGGTCTGAAGACAAGGGCAGAACTTGACCCTGGACACTTGCTTCCAGTCAGCACTCAGGGAAATCAGTCACCAGTAAGCCAGCAGGGACTGTAGCCAGGGTGGCAGAAGAAGTGTGAAGTGTTAAGTAAAGCCTGATTAGAATGTGGAGATGTGAATGAGAGGGTTAATAGATCCAGGAGAAAAGCTTTGTGACAAAAGCAGTGGGTAGAGAGTTCAACAAAGGGTGTATTTTATGTGTAGTGGTTATAGCAGGTTCATTTCCCAAGGTATTCTCCTAGGAACAAAGCCTCAGGGACTGAGTACATTCAATTTCCTCTTGCAAATGGGACAAATGATGGTCTAAAAACAAATATGTATTTACTTTCTGCATTCCTTAGCACTTGAATAGCCATGATTAAAATGAGGCCGCTTTGTGATTTGCAGCCCTGCAACTTAATTTAGTTCAGTCCTCATGGGACAATGTGTCTGTTGAAGCATATTATAAGCAAAGAATCTCAACAAGTTGACAGGGTCGACTGGGAGAAGCAGACAGCACTTTGGAGACTTATGCTGAGTACACCTTCGAGCTGCAGACAGGGCTCTGCCTTTCACCTCAGCAGCCGCTCGGGCTGCAGAGACTTTCGCAGCTGTTCTGGGAGTAGCCAAAGGAAGGGAAGACAGTGGGGAGGGAGAGGAATGGCAGAACTGAACATAATAACAGGCAGAAGGGTATAGCTAGTAGTGTTATTGGCAGGCTTTGTGTAACCTTGAAGACAAGGTTTGGGAGGGAGTTTGTAGTGAAGTTTCAGATTGGTCTATGTCTCTGCCAAGCCATCTCGTTCTTCCCTTGCACAAACAGGGCTTCTGAGAAGAGGAATAAAAGACAAGATGCGCTGTCTGTTGGCTTCACTAGCAGGCTTGTCACAGTAAAGAGTACATGATCTGGCCCCATCTTTCACTCTTGGTTGGATTCACTGAACATTTGGACACACTATCCCTGTTCTGTCTGACTCTCCTCCTGTAGCATCTGAACTTCGTGCTATGCTGGTTTCTGCAAGGCAGGGAAGCCGTACAGGATTGATGGCTTGGTAGGAAGCATGGAGATTTTGGAGAGGGAAGCTGAACCCTCCAAGACAGCGTAGTGCAGAGGTTCCTGAGTACAAGTGGAGAGTCCTTTGTGGCACAGAGCACTCATACTAGCTCAGGCACTGGAAGTGGCAGAGCCATCATGTAAGTTTGGCTCTGTGCCATCCTTAAAAAGCTCTGAGTCAGAACAGCTCTTTAGCTCTGGCACTCTGAAGTGACTGTTTTATTTCCAGGCCCAGAGACAAAGTTAGAAGGGACCTCTGTCCCATCCTGCGTTGCAGAGTGTGTTATGCCCTAAATGACTTGCCTGTGGTCACACAAGAGAGTCAGTGGCAGAGTCAGGGGCTGACTCATGTCTCTAAACTTCAGGCTACTGTCTAGCTTCAAAATATCTTTGCACCCACGACTAGTGTCCTTTTTCTGACGTGTATGGTGGGAGCATGTTACAAGTCCATCCTGAAGGGTTCTGATAGAAAAATTTCCCAACATCATGTTATAGAGTTAACATTTTATAACTGAATTGATCTGACAGCTCTGACCAAAGAGGGGAAGCCTCACACACCTGTTCTCACCCAGTGCTCCCTGCCCTGACTCCCAACTGCACAGTTTCATACTTGTGCACCACCTCTCATGCTTCTCAGACCTCTGCTGAGCTGATTTGTCTCTTGTGGGTTAGTTTTCTGCCAGATTAGTGGGTTGAATTGCTGTAGAGTCCAGTGAGTGCCAGAGCTGGTGCAGGGTGATGGTCGAAGAGGTCCATAAGCAAGAGCAGAGGCTCAAGGCCCCTTTCAGCTGTTCCTGGATCAGCTCAAACTTTAGCAAGTAAGTTCATCATTGACTGCAAAATTATCCCACAACCTGCAGTAGCTGTGGCTCACAAGAGTGGGAAAGTGTTTCCTGCCCAGGAGATGAGTAAACTAGACTGATATGAGAGTTATTTCCATGCTTTTTGCAGGCTGCGGGTTCTTTCTCTAATCCTAAAGCTCAGCTGGATTAATATTTATGTCAAGTCACCATACACACACACACACACACACATTCATCCTCCCCAGTAGACTGCATAACCTTGAGGCTTTGGGGAGTGGTGATTATGCTGCTTACTGCAGCCATGCTCCTTGGAACAAAGCGGAGAGACACTCCGGGCTTTACTCTCCCGTCCCAGCAGGATGCAAGCAGTGATGGGCATCCTGCAGAGAGGCTCGGCTCTCCCGCGTTATCTTCTCAGGTACATGCAGAAGAATGACTGATGATAGGTAGGAATTGCTGCTGTCAGCATTGCAGAGCCCAGCAAAGCTGTAATCTCTCCTGCCAGAGCCTCATCTCTCCTCGAGATCTGTCTGCTACAGTGGTTATTCTCTCAAGCTCTCTGTTCTCCATATTCATTCCCCTGCTCCCCCCTCCTCCCCCGAACAGGCTATCCAGTGCCTCTTGTTCTTAAAATACAGATTGAAACTGGGTAGGTACTTACACATTCATGTCGTTATTCCAAAGAAGCACCTGCTGCAGCACAATTGCAAGGGGTAGCATTAAAGAGAGAAGCACTTTGTAAGTCCTGCAGAAGCACTAATGACATCATCTCTCGGTTCCTGAAACAGCCCTGCTTAACGGTCAGCACAGTCCTTCTTGCCACAGATCCATCCCATGGTCTGGCAGTCCAAGCCAAAAGGCACTTCACTGTCCAACTCTCAGCATTTCAATCCTTCTGTCATTGGCCTGAACACAGCAAACAGGATTTTGATACTGGTAATTGGGGAAAATTTAGTAATCGTGAAGGCTGAAGCATATAGTCTGGAACATACGGTCTTTGGTGAAGGACAAAGCAGATGTCAGACCAATATTCGTCAGGGAAGAAGTGGGAGACTCTTGTCAGGCAAGAGGCTGGACCAAGTGATGTTATGTGGTCCTTTCCACAGCATCTCTGTGGCACAGTAGGGGTCAGGGTGATCTTCTCAGCATAATGGCTTGATGCCAGCGGTCAGAGGTGATGGTCTTCATCCCTCGGATTGTCAGCCACAGCTCCAACGCCTTTCCCAGAGAGCCACACTAAGTCTGCAGCATGCGTTGCTCTCATGAGAATGGAGGCAGACTGGGGTCAGCCCTGAGGACTGAAGTCTACTGCTCCAAAAACCGATAGAGCTAAAAGAGCCCACAGTGCCATTGTGCCTCACTACTACAAAGGGCGCTGAGAATCCATCTCCTGGGCTTAGTCAGTCCTTGCCCTTCCTTGGAGACCAGCAGGACAGAGTTTTGTTAGGCAGCAGGTTTAAGAGATTATTTTTTTTCCTGGTATGCAATTAAACTGTGGAAGTTACTGCTACAGGGTGCTGTGGAGGCCCAAAGTTTAATGAGCCTTAGAATATTTAAATAAATTCACACAAGGAAAATCTTCCAAGTGTTACTGAATGCTAAGATGCAGCTGTAGCCCCTGGCAGTGAGTATCCCTCATCTGCTTTTGTCGGAAGCTAGGAAGGTATGGCCAGGAGCTGTGCTGCCATACGCCCCTTTTGTTCTTTACCCTCTTCCTCAAAGCATCTGAAACTGTCAGAGACAACACCAGGCGAGAGGAGCCCTCAGCTCACCCTTTTTGTGGTTTTAGGCTGTTGCACTATGCAGTTTTCTGAACTGGCTCCAAATGAACGTGTGCAAGGAATTCAGTGCAGAGATCCTAGCTGGGGTCCTGGATAGAGTGTAATCACATCAGCCTGGCAGCACGCCCTTGCTGCTTAGCCCCCCTCCCTCCCCTCCTCTAAGCAGAGCTAATTAACCCAGGCCCAGCACTGCACCGAAGCTGTATTAATTCTTGTGGGTTGGCTCAGCCAGTGCTGCCTTGGGGATGACACAGCGCAGATATATGAAGATAACTTGTGTCAGCTGCTCAGCTAGCGTGGAGCTGGGCAAAGACTGCCGCTGTTCCCACACCTACTCTGCCACAAAGCTGTCGGATGGGAGATTTCTTGTTCATTACCATCCTGGACAGGATTTGAAGTGTTATTCCCAGGATGATAGGTCACCAACATCTGTGGTTCCTCAGGTGGCATTCCCAGATTCATAGAGTCCAAAGGGGTTATGTGAAGTCCCCTCCGCAGCTAGCGTCTCAGTTTTGGATGGTGGGACAGCTGCAAAACTCCCTGACTCTTCTGGTAGTGTGTGTAAAGGAGAGGCTCGGGAGTGTGCAGCACTCCAGAAATTGAAGGTGTCTGGAAAGTTTAATCAAATGCACAATTTAATCAAGTTTCCTAATTGGAAAAAAGTTTGGAGAGCCTTGCTTTATCCTGTTGTGACTGCACTAGTTGTATATTACCTCAAGTTTGTTCAGAGATGGCCCGAGAACTGTTATGTCCCATGTTACTGTCAATCAAAGCATTTGGGATAGATAACAAGGCTTATAAATGATGTGCTTTATTGATTGTGTCTGGCTGCGAGGGCTGCTGATGTGCGCTGGGCTCAGTGTCTCAGGCAGTGCCTCCAGGTAGATTCATTCTCTAATCAGGGCTGGGTTTTCTGGCAACTTTGCAGGCCAGAGTCAGCAAGGGAAAGGAGCAAGCTTGGATGCAGCTCAAGTTACCAGGAGGGATCCAGCTTCCCCCCGGCATGTTAAAGAGCAGCTGGAACAGCAAAGGATCCCTCATCCCCACCTTCTCTGCATACCCACCCACATCTCCAAGGAGGCTGCCAAAATTTGCAACCTGATGTAAGTTGGCCCTCCTTTGAGTGGGGATTTGGACCAGATGACCCCCAGAGGTCCCTTCCAACTTACATCGTTCTTTGGCTGTGACTCAAAGTCCCTGACTGCTTTCAGGCACTGAGCAGTCAAGATTTGGTGAGAATGGCTGGCTTAGGATTGTGCGTTCAGTGCTGCAAGGCAGCTGTCCTCTTTACAGATTCCACATCCATCTCGATTTTAGAAGAAAGTTTGTAAGAAATAGTTAATAGAGTGGAGCAAATAATGATTTGTTCAGTTCAGGGACTCAGCCAGAAAATCAGAAATTTCTGTCAATTGTTTTAAGGTTATTTTATCCTTTTTGTAAAAGAATCCTGGGTTGATTTTAACATGGAAATGCTTTCTGAATGAAAACCCAGTGGTTTCTTTTAAAAGCATGTTGCGGTGGAAATTGCCTTCCCTTTATGGCTGTAACTAAACTGGGGTCAGCTAGTTTTTTGGTTTTGCAGAAGAATATTTCACGGTGAACTTCCTATTCCTTGAAAGTGTTTACCCAAGTCTTACTAAGAGAAGCCCCCTGCTGAAGCTGTAAAACGTCTCCTAGATACCTGTGCAGTGGTGATCAGTCGGCGCGAAGCAGGCGGTTCAGTGCCAAGGTGTGAGTGTGTGCATCTTACAGGCAGCAGCACCTGCGTGGAGCATATGACTGGGTGAGTGGGATGAAGTGGAGGGCTACAAGCAGTAACCTCTCCATGCTCATGCAGGCAAAGGAAGGATTCAGCGACATTTTGGTGTCTTTGCAACATATCTTCACAGAAGAAAAAAACGAAGCTGCCCTTTAGTTTTGCCTTCTGTCAGCAGGTTTACGTCAGGGAATGGTCTTGGGTTGCTGTATCAGAGATACAGTAATTATAGCTAAGATTTTGACATCTTATTTCTGAGAGTGGAAGCCAGACAAACAGTTCTGTTCTTTGAGCAATGTCAAGCACAGCCTGGTCTGAGCAGTATGTTCGTGCACGCACGAGCGCTGTGTGTTGTCACGGAAAGGAAAGTGCTCTTGCCTCAGCGGTTCTTTGTATCCCCGTGTGGGATTTCAAACTTCATTATCAGTTTCGAAATTCATTTTGGCACTTGAACTGTAAATAAAAAAATAAGTACATCATAACGCGAAGAGCTAAGCCTCCCTGCTGAGCCACCTCCCCCGGCAAAAGGTTGCTCCCGGCAATACTGATTTCGAATTGCACAGACTCACTGTTCCCTTTTCCACATCTCTGGCCTTTGTCTGCTGGCAGATTTTACCTCATCTCTCTTGTCTTGCTCTCCTGATGAAAGCTATGTTGATCTTTTTTTCCCCATCACACTTCCAGATATGTGGACCCCCTGACATGGCCCGATATCTCCAAAATATCTTGTGATATGGATTTCATAGTGCTTGATGAATAATAAAAGATTCATTGGCCAGGTTCAAAAGTCCACTGTGCTGGGCTGTAGACTTACGCTAGGATGTGGCCTCAGCCCCAGCAAGGCATTCTCCTCAGGTTCGTTTCCCAGGCTGGAGCTGATTATGGAAAACAAGCTGTTTGTGGCCGTGATGTTACGTTTGTACGCAATGCGTTCATCATTGCAGTACCTTGCCATGATGCACAGGATTAGACCTTAAGGCTGAGCACCTGTGAAAGCAGACAAGCAGGGCATTTCCACACCATCTGAATGCAAACATGTTGGTCCCAAAGTTCTTGGATCCGATTTCCGAGGACCCCCGAAGTTCGCAGACATTTCCATTGCTTGCAGCAAAGCAAGGCCGTGTCCTCTGGCGGTGTGACTGCTGGCTCAGCGCTACGTGCTGAACGGTACCATCCCCTGTGGTGGGATTCCCTGGCTTGAGCTTTGGCCACTGCAGCAATGCAGCCAATGGGAGGAAGAAAACAACTGTTTCATCAGGCTCGTAATTGCCTACTCAGCTTGTTGACATCTCACAGCCCAGAAATGGGATTGTCTGAAGCATAATCCTTGCCTGAATAGGTACTGATTAACAGCAAGGGGAGGCAGCGACAGTGGCTCATCATTGCAGCCATCCTCAATATAATGAATGTTGTATAGAAAGTGGAAAAAAAGCTCCAAGAATTTTCTGCTAGTGTCTGTGGTATTCGTAACAGAGCAAGAGATAGAGAGCTTGACTCTACATAAGAAAATTTCTGAAGGTATTACTGCGGTGAAGTTGAAAGTGTTCCATGTATTTCAGCATGTAACATGCAGCACTTGAAAATCATCCTCCTGTAGCAAACTGAGCTGGTGCTGCGGTGCAAAAATTAACGCAGTGTTTGGAAGAGCTCAGAACCAGGACAGTATATAAAGGTCCTTGCAGAATGAAGACTGGATCTAGAGGAAGTGATTGAATAGCATCCAAAGCTGAAGAGTAGACGGAGGAGGGTTTAAATTTAGCTCATCAATCAGTAAGAAAAAGTAACGCAGAATATTTGGTGCTGTGCTAGACGTGGTCTGAGTTGTTCTGGTTGAATTGGTATTAGGATAACCACTGGTTCCTAAACACCTTGCTACAATTTGCCTGCAGCACACCGATCCCCCCACTACTGCTCCCCCCACGCAGGCGCCCTGGCTGTCTTCTCACTTCCTTGTTCACTTCGAGTTTCCTCTGGTCCCTCCGTGAAGGAATCCAGCGCCTGCTTCAGCCTCATCCAAAACCCCATCCTCTTGCTGCCTGTGGGCTGGAGGACATGGAGAGGACAGCATATGCCTGCATAGAGCTCCCCTCAATCACTTTCCCATCACTGTGCACATGTGCACATCACATTTTATGAATTTCTGTATTCCTGTTGGGAAACAGCAGGACTGTGCTCATAAGCGTGAGTATGTCGAGCCAGCTACATTCTTAAGTGTTGGCGGGATAAACTGTGACCACCTGCACCAGGTACAGTCCTCAGCAAAATGTCAGGGAGAGAATAAAATCTATAAGCTAGGACTGATACTAAATACGCTCCGAGCTCTGCAAAGGGAAACCAGCAAAGATCGCACCAGCAGTATTGGCATGATTTTATTGTGTTACAAAAATTTCATTTTCTTCCCTTAAACCACTCTCTCCAGGAGTCATTGGATGCCATGAGAATGTGCCTTGGTCACATTGGGTAAGATGTAGATCTCCTGGTCACAGAACAAATGCTGAGGGTGGGAACATGAATGGCTTAGAAGAGAAAAAACAGAACTCGGCATTTACTGGTTTCTGATGATTGCTAAATGCTGGGGAGCTGACATCGCAGCACTGTTTTACTCCTAATCACATGTCAGATAAAATAAAACAAAGATGCAGCTGAGTCCCATCGAGACACTCCCTCTGGTGAACCTTGTCATTTGATCTTTGCCCTTAGGAAGCACAAATCCACTTAAGAGATCCAAAGCATTGTACACCATGGCTGCTTACGTGTTTTTTAATCTGGTCTCACAGGATGTATGCTACCGTTCCCATACAGCATTTGAAATGCTGTCAGAGCATCACGATATTTCACTTAATTGAAGATGCATTACTCTGCTTGATTCTCCTTTTCCTCACACAAGCGCATCTCTGTTGACCTCCAGGGAGTTTGGATGTGGAGATCATGAGTGAGATTAAAGCCTGTCCCGCAGCTGTTTCAGCCTATTTCTGGAAGGATGCAAGTCATACGGCTCTATATAGGAAAAGTATATTTATCTTTGGGTAAAGGGCAAGTAGCATCCCAAGTGCTTTCATTACAGTAGGTTGTGTGTGCGTGCCCATCTCGGTAAGCATACTGTGAAAGCGTGTAAGTGTGTTTGAATTAACTGAGTTGCAAAAATGGAAATCGACATTTCTCTGAAGCTCTGCAGAGTGGTGTCTGTGGACCAAAAGAGGACTCGGAGAGGTGTCTGTGCCAGGACTGGGATGCAAGCAGCTCCTCTCAAATTCAGGATCTTTCTTACATTCAGAAGTAGGGCAAGGAAATAGTCCAGCTTTTCCAGACAGTGATTTATTACTGCCACAGAAAGGAGGACTCGTGACAGAGATCGAGGGTATGAAAGCAGTTAAAAATATTTAGTTCTCTCAGGACTGTGAGTGATCTGAGCTTTGGTGGAAGGGAGGGGAATGGTGAGACAACTGGGAAAGCGGCAGGTTCTGGAAGGAAAAATACTCATCTAAATGGTTCCCTTTTGATATATTAATGCCTCCTTCAAGGGCTTATTCGAGGAAAAACAGATTTAAAGAAAATGAGTTAGGATTTAAATGGACTCGATTGTCTTCAGAGAGATTTAAATAATTCCTAAATGAGTCTTTCCATTTGAACTCGGAGGGGCCACTAATCTCTGCACGTTCCTCTGAGCACAGGTCAGACGGAGGACACCGGAGACAAGTAGGGAGGCTAGATGGACAAGTGTGAGGGAGACAGGAGGCAAAAGCGGGCTGTCAGGCTAGGGCTGGCCACGTCTGAAAGGCACACAAAGGAGTGCCAACTCAGGGGGCATCAGTGGCTTCAGAGACTGCCGGATCTGCACCCTATCAGGGCCTCAGTTAATCCCCATGCACTCTGATGTTCGTGCTCACCACAGTTACCATCAGCCCCTGGCTGTGTCCCATCACTGAATGTTGCTGGTGACCTCAGCAGTGATCTTGTCTGGAGCTGAGAAGAGAGATGTGCTTCCCACCACGCATTGAAAGGTCCTCCCTCACACAGTTTTATTATCAGTGGCCTTTTCTTTAGCAGCTAGTGCTCGGCACTGCAAGAGTGATGGCCTTCATCCTGCCTGAGCAGCCCAAAGGAAAAGGGGAGAAGCCTGCCTGGGTCTTCCATTCATTGAACGCAGAGAGAAGGAGCTGATGCTGTCATCTGTGAGCAGCTCCGCAGGACTCTGCCTCGAAGAAAGGGAGAGCTAGGAGCTCACAAAACTCTCTGCCTGGCATGGGTGAGGGGAGGTAGCACTACCAAAGACAGGAGAGCCAAGATATTGTCCTTCTTGTTAACTATGGTTTCTTATTGTACAATTTTCTTTTGTAACCACGCTTTTAATTTGTAATCTGGAGCAGAACTTTTCATTCTGGTGAAGTAAATTTGTCCTGCTTTTACTACGAGCCTTATCTGGGGACAGTGGTTGTAGGAGAATCTGACAAGCCCTAGGGACTTTGCAGAGATGTAATTTATTGCTCTTTGTTACAAAGCAATAAATCCATATACAGTAGTGAGTAAGCAAAGAGTCTGAGTCTCTGCATCCAACCTGTGCTTGTGAATTTGAGAAGCTGGGAGTATTTTTCCCAAGAAGCAAAGGGCACTTGGAGATTGATAACAAGTGCTTATGGCGGGGAGAAGAGGGGTAGTGGGCTGGTGGCTGGCAGCAGGTGATGAGAGGCATCTTGTGACACTGGGCATGCTCAAAGGTATCTCCTGATGCTCTGACCAGTGAGTCTCTTTGATGGAAAATTTTCATGGTGTGTTTGCTGTATGATAGAGAGGGTCCAATTCAGGACATTGGGCTAAAACTGAGAGTGTAAGCTGATATTTTTGGCAAATAATTTAGTCAACAAAAATACAGCATTAAAACAAGCAGAACTGTTTGTGGATTGGAGATAAGTTTCATAAACCTGAGTCAGCAAAAGCTAGGACCCTTTCCATAGGGAGTGTCCTGCATGTCCTGTGTCTGACTTGACAGATCCTGTGGATGTCTCAGATACCGTGGTGCATCTCCGGAGGCAGTACACATCCATGTTTAGCCATCTGAGCCAAGCCGTTAAACCTTCTGCATTTTAGAGCATAGCCTGCAACTTTCTCGACTGGCTCAGACCAGTGAGTTCTGCACATGGGAGATGTTGGTTTCCACTCCCTTTGCCTCCCACGTTCACGAGCTGCAGGCTGTGCAGCGCCTAGCATAGCCCACTAGAGCATCCTGCCAGTCTCTACAGAACTTCAGCAATCCAAATAAAAAAGTGCGGCGTTCATTGCCAATTCACCGGCTGGCTCCCTGTGGGGAGGTGGTGACTCGCTTGACTTTGATCATGCTGTAGTGATCATGAATATTTACAGCCAGCTCCTCTGCTGCAAGCTACAGACAAAAAGCTCTGGAAATGCCAGGAAACCCCGAGTGTCCCCTCTGCCACCTTGGCTTCTCAGAGTAATTCCTTCTCCTCTCTGGTGCAGATCAAGTTGTTAGCATGCAAGGCAGTGCCAGCACAGACTGTACTGAGAGCTGAGTGACACTGGTGTGTGCAGGGGAGGTCTGTAATGAGCAGGAGTTCAGTAATTAGGCACTTCAGCACAAGCTGCAGTAAAGGGACATTTGGGGACAGATTTACTTGGGGAAAGAGGGAAAGAGGGAAGGCGAAGAGGGAGCGTGGTCCTCTTGTCAGCATTATTTAGTACAGTGCACGCTCGGGATCATACTCTGTACCGCGCACCCGGGGCAGAGGGCATGACCATTGCAGCGCACATACCTTGTCCCTGCAGCACCTTCAGGGCAAGTGGACACATTTACAGTCCTGTGCCCTTGAAGAGGCATCAGTTACTGATCGAGAGCACCATTCATCCCCAAATACTGCTCTGGCGTCAGGCAGTGTGCCCTTGTGTTCCCCTCTAAGTGACGTGATGGAAATGCAAATCATTAGGCAAAAATACGGGCAGGATAGACAGCACAAGTGCATGGGGCAGCAGGGACCCAGAAAAGGTGAAGAAAAACTGGACATGTGCAGCAGTAAGTGGGAAAGCAAAGGTGCTCAGCCTCATAGCTGGGCGGACAGGAGCACAGAGGACAGGAAAAGCTGACCATGGATGCTGCAGCTTCTGCAGCTTCATGCGAGTAACCAGCAGATTTCTGTCTGTGTCCTCCAGTTCGCCTGTGACTGATCATCCACAGCAGGACTGCACTCTGCTGCTTTGTACAGCACCTGGTACGATGGGTTCCTGTGCTTGGCTGAGATATCGAGGTGCTACACATCACTTACTGGTCTGGAGCCAAGCTGCCAGGACATGTACCCTGGCCTCCATTCTGCTCTGTGCCATGGAGAAACCTTCTGTTGAGGGCACATTGTACTTCCCTTGCTCTCATTCTGCACGATCTTCTCTCAGCATTATTTGCTGAAAGGAGAGCCCTAGCCAGCTGGTTCTTACCTACGTCTGCTCCCTGTTTTAACTCTATGTGTTAGTGAGAACAGTACCCAGGGAATGAGGAGTTGTGTCCATGGTGTAACTGGCCAAGGATAAGTTTAAGGGTTAAAATGTCAGGCAGCTATTTGAGGAAGGTAATGAAAGTGTCTGCAGACTTCCCATGTGCTCAGGCAATTGCTCTGTCCTGCACCAGATTTAACTGCCTCGACCAACCCCACGTGGCGTGAAGGAGTCAGGTATGGGGATCGTCTGGCATGTATTTGTCCATGAGTGGGTGCCATTTGTTGCATGTCCTGGTAACTCCTTCTCTTCCTCTCTCCCCCGTGCAGTACAAACAAGTGGAGCAGTATATGTCCTTCCACAAGCTCCCTGCGGACATGCGGCAACGCATCCATGACTACTACGAGCATCGCTACCAGGGGAAGATGTTCGATGAGGAGAGCATCCTGGGAGAGCTGAGCGAGCCCCTCCGAGAGGTAAGGAGGGGGCTGCAAATGGGCAGTGCATGTTCCTGCCATCCTTGGCAGGTGTGGATTTCCCACTGTGCAGTGTCCTGTCCCCGTGGTTTGCAGAGGGACACCATTGGGTAATGGGAGTGGTGGGAGGCCAGCTTGCCTATCAGCGCTGGCTGTGTGTGTGTGTGCTGTAGTGCTCAGCGGAGACAGCACATCCGTTCAAGCCCCATCTTGCTTGGGGCTGTACCTGCTCCTGCACTGTGCCCAACTTTCTGGGAGAGCAAAGCCCAGAAGACCATGGTCTAGAGCTTGGCTATGTCTCTGTCTGAGACAGTTTCATTCAGAGGGAGTGACTGTCCTAGCCAGTATGTCTGCGATTGGTGTGTGTCTGCAATTGCCTTGCCTTGGTTGTGACAGAAGTCACTCCTGTGGAGAGAGAAATCCAGGCCTTCGGCATTTGCACAACTTCTGCCTGAGTCTATTCACTGCTGCAGCACAAGTGGTGTCTGACGTAAAGGCAAGGGAGGCTGCAATATGCAGGCCCTGTCACCCACTCATTACATCTCAGCACCTTTTGAGACCACAGCAGTGTCTGGAGAGGAGCAACGTTAAGCATGTCACAAGACAGGTCACATCAGCAAGGATGAGACAGCCACATGCTTTGAATCCTGTTAGGAAAGACTTTGCTTGGTTTCCTGAGCCTGGCTAACCCCGGGTTGGCTGCATAGCACACAGGAGTGCCCCTTGCCTGTTCATGTCCTGAAGGGCACGGTTAGACCTCTCCAGCAGATTCTGGTGGGGATGTGGCGATGAATTTCACTTCCTTCTGTGCATTGTTTGACTCTCCAATCTCCTACCCTTTTTCTTGGTACAACGGACATAACCATCTTCATCCAGCTGAGCTCCCCCTCCTTCAGTCACTCCTGTCCTTTATTCCTGTGTACTTTAAGGGTCCTTTACCTGCCTTGCACTGCAGAGCCAATACCGTGGATAAATACCTCATTTGTTTTGAGGCTGGCATGATGTAGCCTATGATCTTGTGCCCATCAATGTGTCATACATACGTTTGCGCTGTGTGGGTGCTCTGGAGCAATAGCAAAGACCTCATCCCCATTCCCGAACAACCCCTGCAGGAGAGCACTCTGGAAAGTGCCTTGCTATTGCCTCACACCTCTGCAGGTCCCTTCCCTCCCCAAACACACACACACCTCTGCCTGGTACGGCATCTCATGTATTTATTACACACGTCCCTGCAGTGTGCTGGCCTGATCTGTGCCCCATCCAGCAGCTGTACCAGCAGGCAGAGATAGCGGAAAGGAAGAGCCTCCTAGCAGGGCCCACACTTCAAAACAGTCTCTACAGAAAACCCTCTTCCCTAGCTGCAGCCTAGGAATGCAGGTTCTCCCTAGTACATGCCTGCACTGTGTTACCCACAAGCACTGGAAGCAGTCTCCTTCCTGTCTTTCCCCCCCATAGGAGAGGGAAGAGCTGAGCATCTACCAGCAATACTTTAAAACTAGTTCCACCTAAGTCTAAAAGGGCAACCCTGGAAGAGAAGCCCCAGCAAGGAGGAGACCAATGCTTCCCCTGCCCTCCTTTTTCCTGCTGCAGTCATCCAGATCCTCCCTCACTGCTTGGCCAGGGAGCGTTGTGCTGGGGTGATTTACTCAATATCACTTTCTGCCTCTTTCTGAGTCTGAGCTGACATGGCACAGAGCAGCTCCTGTGCGACGGGAAGTGCTGTCATACCTTCCAAGTGACACCAAGCCACAGGAAGAGGCACAGTCCCTGTCTGCTATATGACAGCTGAACAGCTGAATTGGGTTTTCTTCATCTGAGGTTGATGAGCCAGCCCATGCCCCAGTGACTGGTGGGCACCTTTCCCTCCCTCCTCTTGACACTGTCCCCAGCTGCCCAGGATAATTATTTCTCTGAGCGCCTTGACACATTTGTGCTGTTTAATATCTCATTGTCAAGCAAGGGCAACAGAGAACGTAGGGCTGCCAAGGTGAGTTATAACATTTTCCCAGAGAGGAGCCTTGGGCTTTTTCATACAGCATTTCACCAGCACTACGCACCTCTCACATAGTCTGAGGCGTAAGAGGTATATTTTATATATCTGGGAGGATGAGGGGATCGCTGTTTTGTCCCTGCTCAAAGAGAAAGCATATGAACGAAAGCAATGAAGCATGGTGTCAAGCTATCAGCTTCGGTTAGCACTGCTACGTGTTGTGAGCATCCCAAGGCCCATTCTGGCCTGCACTGGGGCAGCCAGACAAAGTGTGGTGGTTTTACCCAGCTGAGCAGCAGAACTCCACCACAACCGCTCTCTCACTCCCCCTCCTCAAGAGATGAGGGGGAGAAAATATGATGGAAAAAAGGGCTCAAAGGTTGAGATAAGGATAATTTAATTAAAGTGAAAAGAAAAACATGGGAAAAAAGAAATAAGCAAAGACCACGTGGAAGCAAAGAGAGAAAAAAAAATCTCTACTTCCCATCAGCGAATGGTGTTCGGCCACGTCCTGGGAAGCAGGGCCTCAGTACCTGTAGCAGTTGTTTGGGAGGACAGACGTTTGCATAACGAGAGCCCCCCCTTCTCCTTCCCCTTTCCCAGCTTTTATTGCTGAGTGTGACACCACGTGGTATGGGATATCCCTTTGGTCGGTTCAGGTCAGCTGCCCTGGTGATGTGCCCTCCCAACTGCTGCTCACCCCCAGCCCACTGGATTTAGGGGGTTTGGAGAGTCTGGGTGCTGTGCTAGCGCTGCTCAGCAGTAGACAAAACACTGGTGGGATATCAGTGCCGTTCTAGCCACAGGTGCAGAGCACAGCACTGTATGGGCTGCTGTGGGGAAAGTTAACTCTATCCCAGCCAGACCCAGTACCCTAAGGGGACAGCATTGTTTTTGTTTTTGTTTTTGTTTTTGTTTTGACTATTTAACATACACATCAAGTAGGAGAACTTTGTAAGTTATTAGATGTTGACTGAACATATATGTGTGTCTTTTCTGCTCCATCCCACCTTTTCTCCCCACCTCCCACCCCTCCCCACCTCTCTCTCTCTCTCTCTCTTTTGCACTTACATTGTCATCAGGAAATCATAAACTTCAACTGCCGGAAGCTGGTTGCCTCTATGCCCCTCTTTGCCAACGCAGATCCCAACTTTGTGACATCCATGTTGACCAAGTTGCGGTTCGAGGTGTTCCAGCCTGGGGATTACATCATCCGGGAGGGCACCATTGGCAAGAAGATGTACTTCATCCAGCACGGTGTGGTGAGCGTCCTCACCAAAGGCAACAAGGAGACCAAGCTGGCAGATGGCTCCTACTTCGGAGGTGCGTGTTAACGAGTCACCCTTACACAGTGAGACCCACAGCTAGTGTTCATATTTCCCGTAACTTGTCCTGGATACACAGCATGTGGAACTGATACCCAGTCACCTCCTCCTCCACCTTCTGTCTCTGTTCATCTCTCCTGTCTTGCAGCTTCCCATAAGTAAGTTGTGCAATGGATGGTGGCTGGGAGTCACGGGCAGTGCCCATGTCTATAGACATCTATAGACAATAAATAATAACAAAGTGCAGAAGGAAAACTTAGTTCTGGTAGTTTCATTTTCTTTTGCCCCAAGCACACTGGCAGATCTGTGAAGCTGAGAACCTAGAGGAAAGAAATGGAGCATTCTCAATTCTCCAAGCACATTTATAGTGTTGCCTAGTCCTACTGTCTGGCATCTATCATATGAGGTACTGTATAAACACGGAGGCAAAAACATAGTCCATCATCTCCCCAGTCTGTGGCTCAGCAAAATGTCGTGAAGGTCAGCAGGCAGGCATAATGTATCAGCAGCAGAGGCCTGGAACAGTGAAAGTAATGCAAGGTCAGAAAACACCATAAGAGAAGATTTAGGATGTTGCTTTTACCAGTAACACAGAGACTCCCCTGCTGTTAGAGACCTCGCTGACACCCCAAGACAGACGGTTCTCTGGTAGATGCACGTTTCAGTACAAGTACTGAATGCATCACAGTTAATCGCCTACTGAGAGCGGGTAGAATGAAACCTGTCTTTCTTTCCGTTCTGTAACAACCATTCTCTATTAAAAAAACCCTATCTTGCATTTCCTACATTCTTCTTACACTCTTAGTTCCTGCAAAATAACCTATTTGCACCTACCTGCTGGCTCTGGGGTACAGGGATTTTGCACGTCACTAGCAAGCTGGGTCAGCTTTCTGGGATTTGGAGTTAGAGGGCTTGAATCAGGATACCCTTACTCCTGACAGGTTTGATTGTCCATGAGATTCAATGAGTTTTAGATACCACACACACAGCTCCTCCCACATTCAAAGACAGCACAGTCTCATAGGCATCATTTCCTTAGGAAAGCAGCCTAAAAACTCATTCACTACCTTATAGTGCTGCTATATCAGCAATTTGGGGTGGACCAAGAATGAATCCTGAGAGAGGTGCTGGTAGATTGGCATCCAACAGCACAGAAATGAATGCTGTCAATGGCAAGACCTTCTGTCTTTAGGTCACACCATCTGTCTTTAAGTGCCTGTCTTAGGTGCCCAGACTCTGTGTAATCAGTGGAAAAACAGGACTCAGGAGCTCTCTGCTGACTGTTCAAGGAGCGTCTGTGCCCAAATGAGGCATTTATGTTAGAGTCAAGGACTTTCTGTTATGTAACCAGCCGAGCACCCTCCTAGAGTAGCTGACTGCAGTGTAAATACACCAAGAGTTAGTAGTAAATGGGTGCCACTAACTTGGCTTATCCTGACTATCTGTAAGCTTGTGACACATCTGCAAGTAACTTCCAAGTGTCTTTGAAAAGACAAATGTTCCGGGTTTGAGGATCACTGTCACTAGCAGGCACCAAGGCCACAGGTCAGCACAGAGCCTTTACTGCAAATCTAGAGAATTAGCTTCAATGAGGGCACGGCATGACCTTCTGCTCCCAGTGCCCATGAGGAGCTGGAGAAAGACAGCTTCGCCACTCTGAATGCGCAAATGACATCTTTGATAATCCACCATAACAAAACTTGACTGGCTAATTAGATCAGCAGAATCCCTGAGGTGCAACTGTATGTAGCAGCTGCCACAACTGAGCCCCCTGGTATTTTCTTGTTTAAATGTTACTGCATCTGGAGAACATTACCAGTGTTTATGCTTTCAGTGGGAAAGCAGGTAGAGTCCACCTAGAGAGGAGACTGGGTGGCAGGCAGGACTGCCTGTTGAACGACAGTGCCAGGCTTTTTATGGCACGGGCAATGGTGTCTGTCCCCATGTTCTCAGGCTGGGTCTTTCATTCCAGAAATTTGCCTGCTGACTCGTGGCCGACGCACAGCCAGCGTGCGAGCTGATACCTACTGCCGGCTCTACTCCCTCTCAGTGGACAACTTCAACGAGGTACTGGAAGAGTATCCCATGATGCGGCGAGCTTTTGAAACTGTGGCTCTTGACAGGCTGGACAGAATTGGTAAGTAGAAGGCGTGGCGGTTTCCTTTCCACTACCTGCTGCCCTGGCATCCTGTGCCCAGACTTGGTCCTTTGTTCCTTTGCTGGAGGAAACTGAAGGAGATCGTACCCAGTCTCTCCTTGCCTGACTTCAGCTTCTACAAGAGGACCCATTTACGATCAGTTAAAACCTCATCCTTCTCTTTCTGTCTCTCAAATACACGTTTCTGCCTGCGTCTGCTTCATGTGTTTCCATTTCCAAGAGGTCTTTTTAAGAACCAAGATCAGTCTCGCCCCGTGAGAGCCATCCTGGTGAATTCACTAGATTGTGAATTTTAGCTCGGAATGTGCAAATACCCACAGCCTCCCAGGTTCAAGAGAAAACAGCCCAGGCTGTGACACCCCCCACCCAACTCCTGCAAGCAAACCCTGGTATTTCACTGAAATGTTCTGTGGCAGAAATCATCCCTCAGCATGGGGACTCGGGTGTGTGTTAGAGTGTGACCTGTGTTTTGCATGGGTGCTGGCTGGAGTATGACTGCATGGTTTAGTTGTATTAATTTTTTAAATTTAAGACAAAGGCTGGCAGCCACGTTGATGAGGAAGAATCTTCTCTGGTACATCGATGCATAATGAAATGCAGACCATAATGCCCCTTTTTGGGACAGTTGTTTTTCTGGTCATAGTTGACAAGCAGCTAGAGAAGCAGAACGTGCTGTTGGGAAGGGAAAGCTTGGGGTGCTTTCTGGCGTCTTGTGCAAAACTATCAGCAAAACACAACCACAACGCACCCATCCAACTGTCCGTTAGAGTCCAATATATTCAGTAGAAATAGGCACCTGACTGAACAAAGACGTGGAACAATTGATAAAATACTTAACCTCCCACAGCCCAAAGTAAACTCAGCTAACCAAAGAGTATTATTGAACTGTAATAGCTCACAGTGACCCATGCCAGGATGCTGTCCTGTCCTGAGGGAGACATGACCTGTGCTGCAAACATCCTCGTCTGACTAGAGAAGACTGGGGTACCAGTCCTTGTTCACAACCAGAGGCATTTAACACAGAGAGATTAAGCGACTTACACAAGGTCAGGCAAGAAGTCTTCGCAGAGTTGAGACCTGAGCATTTTAGAGTCCCGGTCTAACTTCTTTAGTTTCTTATTATACATCGCTTAAAGCTGCACGCATTTTCATTGCTTTTCAGAATCAGAAAGGTCAGTGCAAGCCTGAGTACAACGCAGAAAGCAAGGAGAATAATGGGGTGAGGGGGGTAGGGAGGAAGCTGGCATCCCAGCAAGGGGTGCAGCGCCTCTGGGGCTTTTCATGCCAGGAACATTGTATTCTGTGCATCTCATTACCTTGTTCAAACCAGAAAGTGTGACCCCTGAGGAAAAGGTTATGAGCTAAATATGTAGAGTTTGGCCACTAATGAGGCCCTTGTGTAAGTGGCAACAGTCCCATCACTTGGGTTATTTAAATTGGACTGAACAAACTTCTAGAAAATGTAATGTCAGGCACAACCAGGGGTGGGCCATTTATCTCAAATTCTTCATCTTCAGGTGGTCAGTACTGCTGACCACGTGGGCAGGGTGTCGTGTGCTCCTTGTCCTTTGCTCTGCGTGTACCTGCATGCACAGCTAAAATTCATGGAAAATGTAGCAGACACTGCTTGTTAGCAGTGATGCAGAACTTCGAGGAGGTTCCCAAAACCACTGTGAAATCAGGTAAATCCTTGGGTGCTTAACCTGTGGTGAGCTTAACAGCTGGGATGTTACCAGTACCTGAGGGAGCTAGTTTGAAGGTAGCTGGGTATGTCCTGCCTTCTGCAGTCCTTGAGCTGCTGTGTAGACATAACCTTGCTGTTGTGGCTCTTCCTGATAGCAGAGGATAAGAATCCGCTACTGACACTGCCCTGCAGCATTGCTTGTCTCAGTGCAAGGATCACAGACCGGTGCTTTACTGCTGAAGATCTTAGCTGTCATCCTCACTACCAGCCGTTGGCATTACCCGAAGTAGCTCCACTGGTGGCAATCATCAGTCAGACCTGGGGATCTCCAGATGTAAGGACAGGGAAGCTGGAGATGTGGGAGATGGGTTCCAGACAAGAGAGCAGGATCCTGCTTGATCAGTGGCTGCATCGCAGGTGTTAAGTGATCTGCAGTGATGTGCACACAGCCACTGTTCTGCCATGCGGATGGTGGCTGGAACAGCTGAATGCTGCTTTTCTTTCGCTCCTCCCTGGAGTCAGCTTGAAGAGAGAGAATGTCTCACTTGTCCCCTTCCGGAGTGCGTCCCCACATTAAAGAACTTCCCAGAGTTCCTCCACCTTTCTCACTCTGCTTTGCTGCTGTCAGTTTGAGAATGAACTGCAATCATTTCTCACATAGCAGCAGGACAAGACGGTGTTATTCTCCCCATTATACAGAGTAATCTTAACCCAGCTTCTCAGAGCTATTCATCTGTCCAGTTGACGCTGATTTCAATGCAATAAACACTTGAGAGCCATTCACGATGTGGATCAAAGTGAGTTGCCCAAAGCCACACTAATAGTCGGTGATGGGACAGGGAATTTTACAATGGAGGAACTGAAATGTGGGGAGGTAAAGCCAGCGTGCTCAGGATCACACTGAGTCAGAGACTTTACAAAGAATAAACTTTGCAGGCTCAACTGCTAATCCTGTAAGCCCAAGGCAGTGCTCCCTTTCCACAGCTCCATCAGAACTATGTCTGAACTATTTTTGTGATGTTGCTCAAGTTTCCAAAGAACAACACTTAGACCATGAGTCAGACCACTCATCTGGGGCATTTCATTGCAGGCAGCCTTTTTGGCATATAGCTCTTCCCCATTTTCAGTATGGAGGCAAGCAGGGAAGGTTAACAAAAGCCAGATAGGAACCTCCATGTCTGTGCAGCTGTGGGAAGCTTTCCTTGCAGTGGTGGTCGAGGGGGAAAGCTGCTGCTTGCAGCTCAGTTTTCTGAACCAGCATAAAGAACCTGACTTGCTTCTTCCCCTAGGAGAAATTCTCTTCCACATGCAGCTGCAAAATGTCAACATAAGGTCAGAAGGTGACACAGAGCTACTGGAATAACATGCCCTTAGGTGCAGAGCTCTGGCATTGTCCTCCCCTCCTTTTGCCATTCTGCTGACAGAGACAATATTAGTCCCTACACTGTATAAAAGGCACGGACCTTCAGAGCCATTCACTGGAAAATCCTAGCGCTCTCCCTGGCAATCAGACTGGAGAGCTGCCTATTCTCCAGCTTCGCATCCTGTACCATTGCAAAATAGCACCCTCATAGCACCTTCCAGCCACGTTGTGTTCAACGTTCTTTGGCTGGAATTTCCTGAAAGAGCCGAAGGGAGTAATGCCCATCCTACTGAAATTGGCAGATCCCATGGAAATCCTTGCCTTTTATAAATAAGGCATTTCTTCACCTTCCCCTGAAATGTGCACCCTCCAGAAGCAGCAGCACAGCAGCTGTGTAACAGCATGTGACTGTTCAGGGAAGTCAGAAATACTGCACTCGGCTGAGACTCTCTGAAAAGAGGAGGATTATTACAGGGGACTGAGGGTAAGGGAGAGAGGTTCAGAAAAGCCTGATAGGAACAGGAGCAGAACTGTATTTTTGGATGTTAAGTTCAGCTCAGGATCTGTACACAAGATGGACGCAAGTGGGAGCCTCTTTCCAAGTCAGTGGTGCATTCACTAACTCCCTTCTACCCAGATGACAACACGTCCCTGAGAAGCCCAAGCCTCACTGAGTACACGAAACGATTCAGAGGGCTCTGTCACTACTCTGGTACCAGGATAGATCCATCCAGTACTCTCCCTGTGCAGTGAGGAATCAAGAGAGCAGGGAGAAAAATCTCAGTCTGTCCAGTTACAGGAGAGATGCTTACAGGATTAGCTGCTGTGTGGAAGACTTGGAAAGCGTGGTCTAAGCTTGTCTAGGTAGCAGAAAGGCAGGATAAGAACGTAAGTCCCCATCCCTTGAAGCAACAGGAGCAGTACTGGTTGACTGGAGGTGCAATGAGGCATTGGCTTTGCAGAGCAAATGCAGTTTGAAGGCCTGTGGCTAGGCAGAGGGGAAGGAGAGGGGCAGACGCACGCAGATCTGTGTCCCCCATCGCGTGCTGCTGGTAGACGGGCAGTGCAGCAGCATGAAGGGCACAGCCCTCCAGGAGCTGTCAGCTCCATTGATCGCTCTGGCAAAGAGCATGTTGATGTATCCTCCTAACCTCTGTTGTTAATGGGAATTGATATTGGCATCCTGCCTGGGCCATGCGTGGCTGGGGAAGAGGTTTTCCAGGTGTTTTGCACTTGCAGAGCTCTTTAAAGAGTAGAAGGGATTAGTCTCCAAGAATTGACTAAGGCCAGGATTCTGCAATGATTTGTGTCCCTGCTTAACTCTGCTCTCTGAGTATCTTCAGACTCCAAAAAACTCCTCAGGCTGCAGAAAATCACATGCATAGCCCTCCACAGGCTCGAAACCTGGGGATTGAGACTTACGGAAATCAGACTGATCACTGATTAATGACGATTTTACCACTGAATTAATTTTCCTCTTTTTCTTGTTCTTGACCAAGCTGTAAAATTCTTTGTGGTGTTAGTGTGTTGAAATGATTTGTTCGTTTCTCCAGTGAGTAATTCTTTGTCTGACAAGCATTTGTGAATAGTTCCAGTTTGTGATGTGTCGGTTAGTTACATAAGTCGCATGGTTCTGTTCCTGCCTGGCTTTGAAACTGGCTTTCAGTGACCATTGAAGCTTAAAATTAGATTTTCACAAGTATTCGCACTTGTAAAACACAACCGCTCAAACATTCACTGAAAGTAAGTACAATACGGGTCGTGAATATAGTCGAATCACAAATCACTGGTGCATTCCAAAAATATTGGGGGACAGTTATTTCCATTGTTCATTATGCTGTAATAAATATCATAAATGTCTACCATAAGGTTGCTTACCATCCGTATCAAGGTCACTGGTGAGAGCTGAAAGAACATTTTGGAGCCGGAGGAAGTTATTTTTTCAATTTCTTCAGGAATATCTCACACCAAATACTTTGAAATGCATACATTTTGAATGCCAGTTGCATATATTCTGACTCAGGGATCCGAGCTAACCCCGGATTAAAAATGCCTTGCATTCCCTCCAGGCATTGCAGATGCTAAAAAAACAAAGCTAAGGCAACACAATACCAGTCTAAATATTATTACATAACATTATTTCAGTACAAGAGTGTCCGTTTAAGATATTATGGTGGTAGAAGTTTTAAAAGCTTTGTCATACAAGCCACAAAAATAGCTGTTCTCAAACTTTTTCACTGGGCACCCTATTTGTCAGCTCGTGATCATGCTTCTGCAATTGAAATCCCGTTGGGTTTGCAACCCCCTTGTCTAGGTCGTGACTAATACGCCGGGATCCGCTGCCTCAGAGGCAGGACTGGCCTGTGTTAGGCTGGATGAACTGTGAATGAGAAGATCTGGGACCTGTGCCAAGCTCTGCCACAGATTCCCTGTTTGTCCTTGTCATGCCTTTGCTTTGTGCCTCAGTTCCTCATCTCTTCTACAGGGAAAATAATGCTGGCAAAGGTGGAGCTCAGTCTCTGAACACATCTTAGCTGCCTGCTCCCTTGTGGCAGGTGCCGTGCAAAAACATACGAAATGGCTTGAAATGTCTACAAATAAAACAATATGTACTCAGCATAAAATGTACACTGTATCCACGCTGAGGTCCCAGATTTGTTTACTGCATACCAGTGAGTAACCCCCAAAGAGCTGCACACGTGAGATGAGCAAGCAGATTTGGTCATGAGGCTATATATGCCTCTTATTTGAGGCTGCTGATACAGGCACAGGTGATGCAAGGGTACGAGTTCCTGTGACCCAAGATATATACAGTGGTAGAATGTGTGTGTTTTGGGACAAAGCTTTGTTTCAAAGTCACGTTGAAGACTGCCCAGCCCTTTAAGTAGATGGAAACCTATTATCCAAGTACTGAACTGCTGCAATATCGACACCTGACAAGAGAAAACACCAGTTGTCCTGTGTTGTGTCCTCTCTGGTCACCTGAATAACCCACAAACATAACTGTTTATGAGGAATCAGAGTTCAAATAGCACTGTGTGTATTTCTCTGACCTGAAATCCTCTCCCATCGTTTCCCACAGTACAGCGTGCGGATCTGAATCAGACTTTTATGGTCAGCAGAGAGAAAAAGGCATTGCTAGAGTGTGGTTTGTCTTCTCTGGGATGCCTATCTAAAATGGCCTAGGTAGAAATGCAATCTAGCTCAGATATAGCTAGGTTGAGCTCGTTTTCATGGTAGGATCTCAAACTTAAGCAGAAATTCAATTTCTGAATTTCTGTTTATTTGGAAGTGAAGGCCCAGACTCAGAGTATTTTAGCCTAAGGAAAGCTACCAGCAACTCATCAGCCATGAACGAGTGCGAATGACTTCACCTTAACTAAGGTGAACAGGCAACCCTGTCTGAATATGGAAGTGCCATTGCTCATGCGACTCTGGAAGGAAAATAAAGCCTAAGAAACCCCAGTAGAAGGAACAGTGGGGAGCAGTGATGAGATCAGAAGACCTGCCTTTGACTTTGTAAATAACCTTGATCACATCAGTTTATCCCAACCCCTGTCTACCTTACAGGGTGCAAGTTCTCTGGAAGAGTTTGATCTTCTATGCCGGTGTCAGTAGTACCGCAGACGATTCGTTGGTGAGCTGGGAGACATTAAGCAGAAGTGAGAGAGTTGGGGGAATGATAGGAGATGGAATATATTTGTGCCCCGTCTCCATGGGTCCCCCAAGTTACCAGATTCCTTTTGCATTTAGAGAGCCATGTTCACACCTATTTGCTCTCAGTATCAAAATAAAACACCTGTTCAGATAATATTTTACCATTCCAACACCTTTTAAAATAATTTTAGACCCTGTCTTTAATTACATGAAGTAGGATTTGCTTACCAACCACACCTCTAAACTTAGGGGACTTTTCCTGCCTTGAGGGCGGTCTGGTAGCTGTCTGCACCCAGACCACACTGCTAACAGAAAACAGTGCCAGCATGTCATCAGTCCAGAGTCTTCCAGAATCTGTCCCTGTCACAGCTGTCAGCTCCAGCAGGGCACTGAGAATTGAATGCAGAAGCTTTGGCTCCAGATTCAAGCACTCCTGCCACTTGAGAAGAAGAAGGCTCTTTGGCTTCAGTCTCCAGCAATAATAAGTAGCAGCCACTGTGCTTCAGAATTGCACAGTTCCTACACCCTTTCACAGCTATTCACAAACAGTTTGCTCTAGAGAGCTCTCTGTTTGATGGTTGTTGTTTTTTTTTTTCTGCAAAGCTCTGTATGATGGGCATAAATGTGACAAGTGAGAGGGAAGAGCATTGTAAGCTTAATTTATTTCACATTTTGTTTAGTGATCATGAGATTCATTGGATGACATTATTCACCGTGTAGCATTTAACCTACAGCAGTTTGGCTCAGTTAGAGGTTGCATTCTGTCTCTTAGAAGAGATGACACATACCTCTAATAGGTGTATGGGAGAGGAGAAGTAATCAATGGTAGGCCTGAGCTGTACCAGGAGAGAAGATCTCTGCTTGGAAAGACAGAGGATTGTCTGTTTTAAAATTTTAAATTCGTTATTGTTTGTTAAGGTGGTAATGAGACAACAGATTCAGCTAACAACCCCAATACAACGAGCTCTGTGCTGATAAAATTTATTTCCCTTTCCATATGGCACTTGGCTTTCCTTCAATAAACCCCTGTGTACAGGATTATCTCCAAATAGGCTTGTGGAGGACAGAGCAGGGAAGAAAGGAGTGTTGTAGTGCATTAAATGTACTTCAAATGATATGGCTTTTACAAGAAAGAAATAAACTGCATCATGGAGGTGGGTGCTGCCTTGAACGTATCATGGCATAAGAGCACACATGGCAACTTCTGCAGAGCAGTTCATCAAGAACTGCACATCCAGTTTGTAATGTGTTTACATAGCCAGGCTCTCAGGAGGGTTGATGTCAATTAGTGTCTAGAGCGGATTTGTTAAGTGCACTGAACTCCTGTGTGGATGCTCTTAGGCAGAGTTCAAGCTGCTGAGACCCAGCTGGCTCTGCCTTGCTTCCGGGAGCTACTTCAGTTCTGAGCAGAACCCTTTACGTGGCAGTTAGAACAACCGAGCTGATAAAATGTGGGGTGACCTACATTTGAGAGAAAGTCAGGCTTGAACACAGACGAGCACATACACTGGGAGTTGAGAATTATTTTGAAATCTCTGTTCTGGCTGATTTCCCTGTATTTGCAGACCCTAAGTGGCAGGAGCTGGTGCAGCGAGACGTCCCAGCCAATACAGTCCTGGTGCAGGATTCCCTCAGGGCACAGAGGCAGCTGTGGCAAGGGAGGGCCAAGACCACCTTCATACCTGCACCGTGCTGTGAGCTCTCTGCTGCAACCAGTGATCCGAGCAGGGTGTTCGGTACCCAGTTGTATGAATAATAAGAAGACCTGAAAGAAGTAACCATGTGGCAGGGGGCAGCCACTTTGACAGCAGGCCAGGGCATAAGCCAGCCTAATAAAGTGAGATTATTTCAAATGCATGCAAATTCAGAAAGCAATTCAGTGACCTGAATTCTTAAACTGCAGCCAGCTGACTTAGACAGAACTGAAAAGAGAAATGAACAGAAAGTCACAGCTAATTTCCCCTGTGTCTGTGCAGAATTTCAACAACGGAAAGCTAATTTTGATTATTTGATAGAAGAATTATTGTTGAGTGCTGGCTCTTTTTATGAAATCACATGAGCCTTTCTCCCTGTTCCTTTGTGTGCTATCTACAGTTGAAGAAAATCTGACTTTGCAATTCTTTATTAAGGGAGCAACATCTATTAGCTTAGTTTCCACAATTTCACATACCCCACTCCACTTCAAAGCACCGGCAGCTTTGTTATAAACATCTCTTAGGCTCTAAATAGCTTCTTTTTTCCCCTGTATTTAGTCCATTGTTGTAGTGAGGAAAACATGGAGTTTTTAGAACGCAGAGCACTCCATCGACATTGCTTATTTTTGTCTGACCATGGGAAAAAACATGCTCTGGTAGGAGCTGTACAAAGAGAACAAAAAAGTGAGTTGTTGGAGACCCTTTACTATCAGTCCTTTAACTGTGCTCCTGTAGCACTCAGACCTCCCCTCCGCAGGTTGTCACGCACCATGTGCCCTGCAGAAACCCTTGTGAGTAGAGTCTTGCCCCACGACACAAACAAGGCAGCTTGTCTCTCCTCGGTAGAAAGGTAAGGGGCCTTGAGCTACCTCAGAGTAAGCAAGGGAGGGGAGTGAGTGCTTGAGGTGGTTGCAGATGGCTCCTGTCCCGGCTCCATGGCACCCAAGTGAGCAACGGGACTTGTGTCTTCAAGAAAGGATGAAGAGTAGGAGTATGGGAGTCAGGGACATGGGGTGATAGAGACAGGGAACACATATCGTTGGCAGTTAGGATGAAGAGAAAGTGGGGCTGTAGGTCTTGCTAAGGAAAGAAAGAGGATCGGGAGTCAAGAAATCAGGAGACATAGGACTGGAAACAGTGAACTGGATCACCCATGGAAGAGTCTGTTGGGAGACACGACAGGCATCTTTACTCTTTAAAAAAGAACTTGGCCCCAGCTTCCAAGTCTTACTTAGGGTTCTGCACTGGACTAAGCTGTCCCTGTGTACGCATCTGGGTCAGAGGTCTGCTGAGGTTAAGGAGTGGCTTTCCACCAGCTCGTGTTAGTGCGGGTTGTGACTTTGGATGAAAAGGATCTGAGCTTCTAAAATGTCCACAGGTATATTGAACAGATTAAGTGCTCTGAGGCAGAATCTACTTAGAGAAATGTAACGACTTGCTCCACAAGAAGCACTAAAGCAGCATATGGCAGGGAAAGGTGAAAAGCAGTGCTTTCCCACCAGAAAAGCAGATGAGACCTCTACGGACAGATGTGTGGCAGTATTCATCCAGCGGACCTTCACCTCAGAGGACCTGGGTCCAGATCTGAGCTGGGCTTTGCAGCCAGAGTGAACTGGAAAGACATGATCCAACCAGGAAAAGAAAAAAAAAAATAGCATCTTCCAGACAGGCAGCCTTGGGAATCATCTGTTAGCAAGCACCCCACAAGAAGTTGCATAGCCTGACTTTACATTTATCCCTCACTGTAGCCACACACACTCCAAAGTATTTCTTCCTGCAGCTCTCCCCTGAGCTCTGCAAGAGCAGAGTTGCTGAATTGGAATTAACTCCCTGTTTACTACAAGCCAACATTTTTTGGAGAGTTGAATTTGGTGATGTCAGGCAAGCCTCCTGGAGAAGCTGGGTGACTTAAAAGGCTCCCTAATCCTGGCAGCACGGGCAGCTTTCCTGAGGAGAGGCCCCTGCTGCTCCAGAGACATCCTTTCACCCCACATCCCAGACACAGCGCTGCTTCCTAGGGCTTCCCGGTTCTGGGGCTGGCAGCACAAAGATGTCAGTACCCTTTAAGTTCGTGGAGTTTGGGATGCTCGATGTCAGAAAGCTTTAAACTCTGATTAATTATGAGTACTGACTCATGGCAAGCCCCCAGTCCGCAGCCTCTGCTCACGTGAAGACCACATCCGTTCAGGAGCCCATTCCTGAGCTATCTGCGAAGTGCTCATAAGCACGGATCAGGACCTTGCTGTCCTCGGTCGTACACACATACAGAACAGTCCCCAAACCCAGAGCTCACAAAGAGCTGAACAGGAATGTTCTGATGTAACAAAGATGTTTTAGAATTAGCAAGTCGCTGATCCCCCAGTGCCTTGGTTCCTCTGTTTTCCCACAAAGGGTGTTCCCACCAGCAGAACCTGAAAACACCAAGCCTCTGGCTGGCCTAGGGGCTGGGTTGCGGTGCGCACCTACAGACTTCTCCAGCGCCAGGACTCCGAAGCACTGACATTTTGACATATCCAAAACAAAAGTTTTGCTGAATTCCCAGTTCATGGAACGTATCAACAAAATGCTGTAAATTAGAATTGCAGCTTTCTTTAGAATCTCATTAAATTTATATATTATTTTGGGGGTTTAGGAGAAATGCATGGGTGGGTTGTTTGTTTCCGTACCCTAGACTCTGCTCAGCACTTATTTTCTGTGGGATAAACAGCACAGAAGGAGAAACTCTTGTAACATACGGCCTCCGTGCTTCCATGATTAAGGTGAAGGGGAAGCTGGAGTCCCCTTTCCTCTCTCCTAATGAAGCCTCTCACTGGCTTAGCAAGAACACAGGACTCTGTTGCGGTTCACTGAGTGTAGGTGCAAGTTGCAAGACATAATTTTAGTTAGGGTTACACAGAGCCAAACTAATCAGCCTTTCAGTCCTCTGATTGCTGTCTTTTTTGCTCTCCTTTTGGGGCAGGTGCAGTGACAATAAATCCAGGCGAGGAGAAACAAATTTGAAANGCAGAAATAATCTCAGAACTGCCAGCCCAAGCAAACTGACTCCTACTGCCTCGTTCTGCTGTTGGCTTATGTTTCACGCAGGACTTCAGTCAGACCTGCCAGGAAAATGTTTTTATCTCAGCAGGGCACTGCTGTGTGCCTGTTGTAATCTGGTGCTGGCTGGAAGGAGGGTTTCTCTCCAGAAGCAGCTAACCAGACTTGTATCAAGGTGTGGAAGCATCACGTGAGTGATGCAATTAATTAGAATGGTGGAAACAATTATTTTTTCAGTCTGCTAACCAGTTACAATTTTGAAAAATGATTTTGAAAACTTACTTTCCCCTTCAATAATTGAAAGAACATTTTCAGTCATTTCTTAAATGTTCTGGAGCAGAAATTTGAGACTCTCTTGAAAAAACAGAAAAGGAAAAATTCGACCTAATGAAACAGTTAATAAATTCAAGTTGGGCTCAGAAAAACAATAAAATGTAATTTCAAAGGGAAACTGAAATGCCCTGTTTAAAAATTAACAAAAATAAACATTACAAGGTTTTTACTGGAATTGTTTTATCGATTTGACACAAATTTAGGGAGCTTTGATCAAACCATTTTCCAGTAAGTCGTATGTGTGTTTGGAAAACGTTAGCATATTCTCCATTTAGTGCTCTGCCAAGGAAACCAGAGTCTGCTGTTCAAGTCTTTCTGTGTTGTCAAGAGCTCCGGTTATGAAAACGTCAGTCCCCTCAATTCATCCGTGCGGCTCTGATTAACATTGCTATGGGTTCTCGTTTGAATTGAGGGCAGCATTGGAAATTGCAGGCTATTCAAGCACGGACAAGCAAATCAGAAGCCGAAGGCAGGTGACATGGAATTGAAAGAGTGAGATGAGGTGTGATGATGGAAGTGCAGAGCTGGTATTGAGCTTTTCAGAAAGCTGCGCTAGCAACATCTGCTGTTTCTCCTCCTTCTACCCCAGCCGTTCCTCCTCAGCTCGGTTCTGCTACAATCTGTTATCAAGAAAGCAAATGTGGTAGGGCAGTTTTTTGCTGGTCTGGTTTGAACTCAGCATGCTGTCTCCCATCCACATCCTGACCTTGCAGTTGTGCAAGAGAGCTACCGATTCCCCATGCTGGGATTTGTACCCTCAGCTCCAGAAAGAAAATGATTACAAACCTGCAGTCTGAATCGCTCTTTATCTCAAGTGTGCTGGCCAGGTTTTCTCTTGCCTGTCAATTTTTTTGGATAGGTTGTTCTTTTTCTCCAGACTTGGAGCAGTTAGCGTTTGTTTCTGTTTAAGCAGCTCTTTGTGATCTAATTTGTTTTTTGAGTGGGTGTGTAGTTCTAGAAGATGCTGCCTGGAAAGCACTGTGTGTGTACAGTGTGACCCTCTGCTCCGTTCACCACAAAAATGCTCTTAATTTTAAAGGCAACATTCATACTCCTCCAGCGTGACTGGCTACATGAACGGCAGGTAGGATCAGGCGCTGTTTAGGGGATATCTGGTGCTGTCTATTCCAGCCTGCTGTACAATGAAACGGGCATTGTTTAGGTATCGTACACAAGCACTTCCAGTGCAGATGGGCTCTCCAGCCCCTGTAATGGCGTTAGCAGCTCTGAACGCTGTCTGCCTTCAGGATTGTGTCCTTCCAGGGCTGGTCTTTCCCTAAGATACATGCCTGTCCATATGCCTTTCTGCTTTTTTGGAGGGAGTAATCAGCAGTAGGTAAAACACAACAACATTAAGCATCCCATAACACTACCCACGACAGACATGTCCAGAACGCACCAGTTACAGGTCCAGAATGGAAACCCTGTCAGCATTTTGGTTTGGTTTTATGGTGCAGTTCAGCCCACTCAGAAGGTTGACCAGGGAGCTGTAGATTTCAAGCTTTACCTGCTCTGAGCGATCGCATAGCACTATTGCACAGCACTCAGTTGTTAGCCCACACCTCCTCCTTTATAAAGAGAGAAACTCTTGATTTTAAAAAGTACAGTGAAGGAAGAACTACAATTACTATTAGATTGCTCCTTATCTTCCCTTCTGGGCTTGTCTGAAATCACAGTATCTCATGGGTCTTTCTGGAACCAAAGGGAACAGTTCCTATCAGCTTCCTTCATCTGTGAAGTTCCCTATAAATCAGTATCAAGTCACCTCTTCTCTGAGGGAAGCTGAATGCATAGTACTTATCCACAGATGCTTTTCAAGCCTGATTTTCTGCACCTTTTCCAGCTTTGCAGCTAGACACTAGAGCTAAAACATTGTACTGTATGCCTTCCTAGCATTATGCATAGTAGTGACTAGTATCTCTCTTATACATTACAATTGCCTTCTTATTTCTGCAACAATTGCTTCACTTTTTTCTAATGGTAGATTTAGAACTCAACTAGTTACATTCAAGACTCCACCAATTCAGAGTTACTTTTTAGGACTTCAGGATACCAGCTACCCTCTTCTGAGCATCGTTCAAGTTGTTTGCTGCCAGATGTTTGATTTTACGTATGGCTAGAGTAAGAGGCATGTCCTTCAGCTGTAAGCCTTTTACCTATTACAGATATGAAAGATACACCATACGGTAAAAAAAAAAAACAACACAACAATCTGGATGTCATCTATACACAAAGATCTGAGACTTGAGCAGCATAGGATTGAAAGGAAATTCCTCTGGAATCTCACTGGGAACTACTACCGTTGTGGCAGTCCACTCTTAACCATTCCTTCTTGGAAACTTACCAGCTGACCAGTTTAAACTAGAATGCCATATGGGACAAATTAAATACTATACTGTGGTTTTAGCTGATAATAACAACGGTTGACTTATCTTGAAAGTTGTGATTTCGTGAAAGAGCGGAGACAAGTTTAATGGACAAGCCTTTGTTTGGAGCAAACTTGTTAACTGATGTGAGCAGTGCTGCCAGCTTTTAATTCTTACAGCATGATGTGATTTGGGGATTGAAGTGTAGAAAAAGAGGCCCTTCCAGATCCCCAGCAGCTGGCAAGATGCTGTGCATTTGCCCCCGTCCTGTACAGGAACTAGAAGTGATCAGAACCAGCAGAAATGACATTTGAATCAGAGCAGAGGTTTGCTAATGGGTGTGGGGTGTGAGGATGCGTTTGGTTCCGGAGGAGGGTTAATACAGCTTTTGATCTGATCCAAACCGGCTGGCGCCTCGTCTAGCGGTGACCCTTCTACACGCACCCCCTGAGCTTCAGCTGCAAAATGAGCTGCGTGCAGCCACGCAGCCAGGGACCCAGGATGCACACGTGCTCGTGCGCGCACAGCTTGCTAGACTGAACCCTTCATACCCAAACAACTTCAATAAACAAAAGCGAAAAGGAAGCCTATAGGCAGGTGCTGTCATCAATTCAAACTGGCATATGCTGTCAGGGTAGAGGACCCGTGAAAAGGCAAGAAGAGAGGATCTAATCCACACCAGTTTTGTAAGGAAATCATTCAAACCACCATATACCAATTCCTTTAAATCAATGCTGGCACAGTTACCCATGCACAGACTGTTATGAGAACACAGATACAAAAGCCGTTACGCAGACTGCCTATCCACATCAGAAATCCTGTCCTTTGAGAAGGCGTTTGTGCCCTGGTGAAAGGGCATCACTGGCAGCATCTCATCCCCCTGCTGCAGTCCAGGAGAGTGCATCCCTTCAGTGCCAGGTGCACACTCAGGCCAGACAAACTCATTACGCCACATTTTCCAGCCCATTGAAAAGGCAGAGCGCTGAGCTAATATTTTGCTGCAGGCTAGAAAGTCCAGCTGGAACATGAGGTTTGCTAGCCTGCAGTTTCCTTAAAGTTGGGGCTAGGAGGGCGCAGCCAAATAAGATGGTAGCTGCAGCATGTCTGAGGGCTCTTACTTGGGCCAGCCGAGCTTTTCCAGCACGTAAAGTCCTTCTGTCCCTTATTCATAGAGAAATTTCATTTCAACTAGAAACGGATGTTTGACTTCAGAATGAACAAGATGCATGAGACAGATGATGAAAAGATGTCTCTGGAGAGTAACTGAAGACTAAGGAGACTTCACTGAACTTGTGTTTTTGAGGCTTTCCTTTGCAAACACAAAAATTACGGTCTTTCGTTTTCTGCTCTTTTTTTTTTTTTAAATGGAAGTTTAGATTGTGAGGTGCAAAATGAGAATCTTCCGGATTCATAAGCTTTGCTACCAGTCTGCTGCACTTCTCAAAATTGGCTCTACTGTCTAAGTAAGACTATGTGTCCTGCCAGGCAGAGTTTAATGGGATCTTGAGGTCTGTTGATCATAGCACAAAAGCAGAAGATATGATGTTTGTCATCTCGTTGCTGGAGCGCAGAAACTCTGTGCAGATCCCATAGTGACAGTGGAGGGGAGACAGTGCCAACAATTCAAGGAAGGTCTGGCAGGAATCTTTGAGGAAGCCTCCCCTGCTTTGACATATCAGAATGACCCTTTCTCTCTTCACTTTCTCTACAGGTAAGAAAAATTCCATTCTGCTGCATAAAGTCCAGCATGACCTCAATTCAGGTGTTTTCAACTACCAAGAGAATGAGATCATCCAGCAGATTGTGCAGCACGACAGAGAGATGGCACACTGTGCTCACAATGTCCAGGCTGCCGCCGCCGCTGCTGCCGCTGCCGCATCCACGCCCACCCCTGTCATCTGGACTCCGCTGATCCAGGCACCCCTGCAAGCTGCGGCAGCGACCACTTCTGTGGCTATAGCTCTGACCCACCACCCACGCCTCCCGACAGCCATCTTCCGTCCCCCGGTGTCCGTCTTGGGTTCCCTGGGACAGCAGTCCAGCCAGACCCCAAGACAGCTGAAAAGGCTTCAGTCTCTAATCCCATCGACTGGCCCTTCCGCCGTTGGCTCTCCCTCCAGTACTCCATCCCAGCTGCATACACCAGGAGCAGAAACCCCTTCGTCCTCTTCCTACCACATCCAGCAGCTCGCAGGATTCTCAGCCGCCGCCGGCTTAGGCCAGTTCCAGGTAGGATCCCCTCCCAGTGGCTCAAACCAGCCGGGTTTGAGCGGCACGTCATCAGTGGGACTGAGCCAGTTCCAGCAAGCACCTTCTGGATCCCCCTTAGGGACAGCTCAGCCCATGCAGCAGCCGCAGCAGCAGCAGCCACCCGTTTCCAGCAGTGGATTTGGGCACTTCCAGCAAGCCACAACTAGCTCTCCATCAACATCGCTCACCCAGCTCTCATCGAATTCACCCCCCAGCCTTCTCAACCAGTTCCAGCCCACCACAAGACCACTGCAGGGGGGACAGTTACAGCAGCTGTCGGGCAGTGGGACTCTGGGGGGAATTAATCACTTCCAACCCCCTCCTTCTTCCAACTCTCCATCGTCCAGCCTAAGCCAGCTGGCACAGGCCTCTGGTGGGCCGTCCTCAGGCCTGTGCCAAACACATCCAAGTGCATTAGGATCCTTAACTGGAACGATAGCCCAGCTCCACCAAGAACGGTCGCCTTTTGCCTCCATGTCTCCTCTACAACAGTCTGGCGTCGCCTCTCCCTGTTATACCCCTTCTGGCCTTAGTCCTCCTACTCAGAGCCCAGTGGCAACAAGAACTTTTCACTGTGGTCCTTCTGGGGCCTCAGGCTCTCACGGATCTCTGCTCCTGCCTCAGACCGCCAGCCCACCTCCACAGATCCTGCAGTCCAAGAGCACGCCACCTGTGCCACCGGGACGCCTGAACCAGGACATCAAGTTGATTTCTGCTTCCCAGCCATCTTTGCCCCAAGAGCTGGCTCAGACACTGAGCCAAAGTTCTCATTCCTCTAGAGAGTCTGTTTCCAGCTTCTCTCCTTTTCCTGGTGGAGGGACGGGACTTCTTGGGAAGCCTTGTAGCTCAATTCCCGGGCGTGTGACTTTACCACGTCAGATGTCCTCAGGTTCTTTACCACATCCGCTGGTGTTTGGGGCCAGCGCTGCAGGCGCTGCTTCTCTGACTGCTGGTGGGCGGAAAGAATCCATAGTGCTCACAGGGGATCTGGAACCTGTCAGATCCAAACTGCCCTCCAATTTGTGAGGACTCCTTCTGAGAGCTGGTTATGTCAGCCGTGCAATTCAGTTCCTGATTAGACTTTCATGAATCATTTTTTCCTTTTCTTTCTTTTACTTTTCCCTCTTTTTCCTCCATTTCTTTTGTTTAGGTTTAACTGTGATTAGAAACAAAAAACATATGGAAAACAACAAAAAAAGAAGATAACCAGGTATTCTTAGAGCTATAGATTTTTGGTCACTTGATTTTATAGAATATTTTAATACATGGAACAAAAGGATATGAGCAAATTTAATCCAACGAGGTAACTCACAGACAAGGCGTGTGCCTGAGCTGGAACATGTGAATGATCAGCCATAGAAGCCACCAAAAAAGGTTTTCCTGTTGAGACAAAGATCCAAGGTTGACGTGGACCGTAGAAGGGAACATCAGGTCAGGGCCGTAGCTGGTGTTTTTGGAACAGCTCTGGTTGGCCTCAGCTAAGCATCGCTTTGCACCAGCTGTGAACCTGGCCCACGGCACCTAGATATGGGGGGACTCGGATGGCTTACTGCGCACATCGGAAAGTTTCACTTCCTCCCAGGTTTTCTCCCATGATCAGCAGGTTGCAGAGGAAGCAAGAAGAGGGGTGAGTTTCGTTAATGCAGTCCCCTCTAGGGATTTCAGAAGGGCTGAGATTTTGTTTGGACTCCATCTGAAGAAGATAAAGGTGACCAGGAGATGGACGGGCCTGACTTCAGATGCTTGTCTCATTCTTATTCCACTGATGCTCTAACGCGGGTTGTGGGAGAAGTCCCGTCTCTGCCAGCACGCCAGGCAGCTGACCTCAGCGGAAGAGCCCCAGCCGCAGCGTCTCCGTGGTGTGGAAAGCGTGCGTGCTGCCCTCCAGGCTGGGGCATGCAAAGCAAGGGGAGGGATGAAGAAAGAGACAGCACTTTAACCTTCCCTCCCAGTTTTAATGTCTCAGTGTCCATGGGCTGACTGCTTTGAAGAGAACCGGGTAGGGTAAGATTGAAAGGTGGGGTGCAGTCACCCCAGCCCTCTTCCTCCTTAGCCCAGGGGAGTTTGAGCTTGGAGGTACTGAGGGCAATACTGGTGCCCAGCCAAGAATCCTCCAGATTTGCAACTACATTCATTAAAACAAATTAAACCAGAAATTTGGCCTGCCATGGTCCATGCTTCTCCTCTGATGGGGAAATTGAAATCGTTTGCTTGATTTCACCAGCAATAACAGCCTGCACCTGACTGGCTTTGGTCTCGCCCCGCAGTTGCAGCATCACTGGACACATCTGGGGCCTGGCAGGCACCTTGAGCTGGAATTTTTGGGCTCCCCTGATTTAAGGCAGTCAAAGTGGGATGAAGACAGTAAGGGGCCTTTGGGTGCACACAGCACTGAGAAGCTACAGCCTTTACCTCTAGAGCAAATGTCTCCTTTTCCTTTGATTCTTTCCTTCTCTTTTGTTTTTCCTTAGGCCAAGAGGTGTCTCCGGCCACCTCACTGTAAAGAGTCAGGTGCTCAACTTTTCTAACACTTGCTAGAAACACTTGTCCAGCTACCCTCTGTTTCCAGCTATCTTGGAGTCCCTCCAGCCCACAGAGGGAAAGCAGAACTTCATGCAGCAGTGCCAAAAAACTTAATATTATCACAGTAATGATACAGGTCCGTACGACCCCCTCTCTTACCACCCCCTCTCTTACCTCCTCCCTCCAAAAACACTGGCTGACAGTTGATTTTTATACTGAATTGTTTGCAAAACCCTTGACATGTGCCTGTATCTTGAATGCTGCTGCAAGCATTACTGGGCACTCCTGCTTCAACGTGCTTTGGTGGCTCAGAATTCAGATGTAATCAGCTTTGGTCTTCCTTAAAGGGTCAGGGGAGCTCTAGAAATGTTTTTTTCTACTAGCTACATACAACTACGTATGTGTGAGTGTGTGTAACGGGAGGGGTGTGTGTGTGTGTGTGTGTGTATAGATTTTTATATATATATCTATATATACACACATGCTTTTATATATATATAGTATACAGTTATACACATATGTAGTCTATTTATGCACATGTGTAAGCACGCACACACACATACATGCACTCACACACATATTTATATATATATGTATCTCCTAGTTTTAAAATACATGTCAGTTTTGACCCTCCTGTAGGACTGGTTGGCAGGAGATAATTATAATGCATAGATCCTGCTTTTCCAAAATATGTACAGGTTCATCTTGAAACAGAATCAGTTGACAGAATTGAAGCAGAGTCACAGACCCTCTCATAATTTAAAAAGTATGAGTTCCTAGAGGAAGACTCACAATATCCTTTTAAGTATTATGTTTGTTTTAACAACCTTTTTCTCCCATATGCTAGCAGGCCCCCTAGAGTGAACATCTCAAGAGGTTGGGAGCTAAGCTGTTTGGGTCTGGGGAATCTGATACGAGTGGGTGGGAAAGGTCTTCAGCCCAGCAATGCCAAGCCCTCATGGATGGCTGTCCTGTGACTGCTGCATTGGTACTTGAATCTCAACAACCCCTGTGGACACTCAGACAAATGGAGGTGCACAGAAACACCCTGAGGGCTGTCTCTGGTAGACGTGCGTTCCATCCACCAGGCCGGTGAACATCCTTCGTTCGGTTGGGTTACTTTGCTTTGATTTTCACGGGGGTATTGTTTGATTTTCCAGTTCTTAGCGGTGCAGTAGCCAATATTGAGTTACTCCGACTGGACCCCAGTCAACCCTAGGCTTGTCTCAGTAGGTGGAACTATATTAATTATTATTGTTATTTTTTGTTTTATTTTGGGGGGAAGGGAGGGAAGAGTTCTAGGGGTGGGGTTTGCAATATAAAACACACAATAAAAAACCTTAGTAAATAAAGAAGTAAAAAACCCACCCCTCTGACTTGCTGTCTGCTTTAAATGTTGAAATTCAGGCACCATGAGACGAGGTTTAAAGAAGAACACAACTTGTGTGGCATTTCAGCCCTCTCTGTCCTATTGGAGAGAGAAGATGAAGGGTTTTGTCTCACTTCCTATCTGTATTTTCCTGATGTTTTCACAGCTTCAGTAGTGTGTTTACCTGCTGCCACATCTCCACCTCACACGTTCCTGTAGGCAGTGTGTATTAACCCATTGACAGCAGAATTTCTCAGCTTTTGCCTACACTTGAATTTTTAACATAGTGAAGGAGAAACCTGCCAGTTGTTTTGCTGAACGTGTCTGGGATTCTTTCACATTACTGACAGATCTGGAATCTCTGGCTGACTTTGTGATCCTTAGAGAAGAGCTTAAGGAGCCTTACCGCAGGATACAGAAGTTAACAGCTTGGAATAGGAACTATCACAGAAAGTGGATGAAAAACTGGACAAAGGAAGTAACCATTTCCAGGTCTTAAGCTGGGTGATGATGCCAGGGTCAGGACCTGATGAATTTTTGGAAACTAAAATTAGCCTCAACCCTTAGCTTTCATTTCACTCCTGTGAGATCCTCTTTGAGCCTTTGTCCAGACCCAGTCTAGGAAGCGTGCACAAAAGCGATTATTGGGGTCAGTAATTCACACCAGAGCTGTACGGCCTCATGCCCTTTCTTCAGAGCCAAGAAAACAGAGCAAAGCAGCCGGGCTGCTGGAGTGCGTCCTACAGCCCGCAACAGGGAGATGTAGCTAAACATCATCCTCCCTGCACCCTCCCTCTAACCAGTTGACTCCAGGAGCCTCACCTGTGCCTTGCTGATAGGCTCACATTCAGTTTTCCTTCTCTGAAAGCTCATTTCCTTGGCATCTTCTCATCCAATGGTTGCATTTAGCCCTCTAACCTTACATCTCACCCAGCCTCTAAAAGGCATTGATTTGCTAACACATCAACAGTGTGTCCTTCTTGCTGAGATGAGAAGGTCCTGGACGTTCTTTAATCAGGACTTCCAATGCCAGAGATGGCAAAAAATAAAAAGTAGCCAAAAGGCTGTGAATGAAGTCAGTGTTTTGCAGAGAAGGATGCTCAGGGACTCACACTAACATGGTGCAGCACAGGCACAGTCCAAGCTCCTTTTTGCTCTCCCCTCCTGCTTCCGATGGCACAGGAAAATGGGAGACCCTGTCAGTTTTCCTCTGCCAATCCTCTGACCTTGTCTGGCTGTAAATGAGCAGAGCTGCTGAGGAAAGAGCAAACCAAACCTTTTCATCAGAAAAAGCCATTCCCTTGAAATCAGATGGCTCTGCCCTGGAAGGTCAGTTGTCCTGGAGTTTCACTGAGGTTCAGGCAAGTGAAATACTTGGTTTGCCTTTCAAGATAAATGTCTGTTCCAGGCTGTTTTATATTGCATGCCATTACTATTACAGAGGAAACTAGGACTGAGAGTCCTGCCCAATTAAAAAAAAAAATTGTGTTTCACAGAAGATTTGGAAACTTCCAGGGTTTTCATGCTGGTATAGGACAAAAATCAAATTTTGAGGTCTTAAACTTCTCTGTGAAACCTGCCTTCTGTTCTCCACCAAGATCTAGTAGAGATGCAAGACAGAGCCCCAGTGCCACACGTTGCAGAAGGATGGGCAGGACTATGTCAGGAGGACCCCATGCCTCTCCTGAGAGCAGAGCAGAGCACAGTAACACAGTAGCCTCGTGGTCCTCACGACAAGTCGGACACCAGAGGAGTCAGTGACGTGGCTTTGCCAGGGAGTCTGATCTTTGCCTCACCCAGAGCATTTCAACACAGGCAGTAGCCAGGTCTCTGCTCCAGGCCAGTGTGGATCACGATGGGTGATCTGGATGGATCAGCCAGCTTTTCCATGAACAAAGAAAAGCCCTGGTTCCACTCTCTGGAGAAGACAGGAGAAGCCCCAGCAGTTGTAGAACAGCACACTTGGAAGGACTTTGACTGGTTTAGCACATGCACTGATGCCTCCTTGTCTTACTGAAAGGACTCCAGACTGCACTGGGATTTCATGATGCCCTCCGGCTGTCAGGAACAAACTGTTCAGGTACCAGAGCCAAGTCACCCTCCTGTCAACAGGGTGGTTTCTGCACCTGCTGTTCGCTACTACCTACCCTGCAAAGCCTTGTGAAGACCCAGGTCGGGGGACCTGGAGTGGGAGAAGGCAGGATCTCCAGCTCTTGTGATTTCTCCTTTTTCCCAGTAGCAGTTTGGGCAGGACTGTTCCTGGGAATTTGAGCCTTGTCCCAGAGAACGGTTCCAGACTGGCTGCCTACCCCACTTACCTCCCCTGGGAGAAGAGCAAGCAGTCTCTGGTTATGGGAGACAGGCAGGGGCTCCCAAACTCACATCTCTTGGACCCCAGGAGAGATTTTTGAGTGGTGGGGAGGTTACCCCGAAGGGGTAGGAAGGAAAGTGATGCCACAGCTGCACTCAGAATCACAGAATCGACTAGGTTGGAAAAGGCCTCTGAGATCATCGGGTCCAACCTATGACCTAACACCACCCTGTCAACCAGACCATGGCTCTAAGTGCCACATCCGGCCTTTTCTTAAACACCTCCAGGGACAGTGACTCAACCACCTCCCTGGGCAGCCCGTTCCAATGCCTAATCACCCCTTCTGTGAAGAACTTCTTCCTAATGTCCAACCTAAACCTCCCCTGGCGCAGCTTAAGACTGTGTCCTCTTGTCCTAAGCAGGCTGAGGCTCAGCACTTGGAAATGAGGTTTTCCTTCCCCTTTGCAAACTCACTGAGCTGTTTGTTTGTAGCAGAGAGGTGAAGAGGTTCGTTGAGCACAAAATGCTGGAGCGCTGTGTGGACACCAGCCCAAGAGGACCTCAGCAGAGCTCTGCGCTCCGTGTTGTCCTCCAGCCACAACCACTGCAGGAGAATCCCTGCTCTCAGCAGTGTGTCTCCAGGAAGCCTGGGGAAGGGGTTGTGCAGGCAAAAAGCTGAGTCTGATTTTTTTTTTGTCTCCACTGCAGACTCGGGGATCTTACAGCACGGTGCTGGTGAGCCCAAAGGAGGCAACAGAGAGCCCACAAGGTCCTCCGGTGAATGTCCTGGAGAAGGAAAAGGGCTTTGCACCGCTCTCCTCCTTGCTGGGGAAGACACTAAGTTAGGAACCACCGCTTTAAAGAAATGAATACATCATAGCGTATATTTTATTTAAAGTAAAGAAAGCCACACCCTGATGACAGCGTTCGCTCATTCACTCCACGCAGCCTCTGGGGCCAAGCTTGTACCTGCCAGACAAGGGACTGCTGTGGCAGCAGACTCTGCGTCCCCCCTGTTCTGTGGGAGAGGGTCACTGCGGGATGTGCAGTGGAAGGGAAGCCATCCACCAGGCAATGCCCCCACTCATCTGCAATCCGCAGCAGATAAAATACGCATTAGATTTGCTGTAGGCCTGGCACTGCTCATGCAGGGTCACCTGCTGCTGCTCCACCACCTTCAGGCAGAAGCAGGAGGAAACGGTGTCCAGGCGAGATGTTTGTACCCTCAGGTGATGCGGTGGACAGAAGTCTTTCCAGCCCAGTCCATCTCTGCCATGTACGAGGGTACAGAGCAGGAATACAGACCCCGGGGGTACAGGGAGGGAGCAAAGTGGCCGGGGAAGCTGGAGCCCAGGGAGGGAAGGGCAAGGGGTCAGGGCTGGCTCCTCACCAGCCCCAGTGGTGAGGTGCTGGGGGCCATGCTTGGACTGAAAAGCTGACCAAGAGTTTCTGCTTCCCGCAGGCGAGGGCAGTTACAGCTTCACTGCTGCTGAGCCGGAGACAGCAGCTGCTGGCACCAGCATGGGCCCAGCACCTGATGGGGCAGGATCTTTCCCCTTCAAGGTAATTCCCCCTGCCCAGCACCGGTGGGTGGCAGCCACCTCTCCAAGCCCCTGGGAGGTTCAGCTGGGGCATCCTCGTAGCCCCTCTGCACAAGGCAGTTGAGAGAGCCTGTGCAGAGTGTGGCAGGTATCTCTGCTTCCCGTGTTTCACCCCACACAGGGAAATGCTCAGCTCGTGATGCCAGGTTTTGTGTGTGCCTTTGGCCCCTTTGCCGGGGTATGGCCAGCAGCCTGTTTGGTTTCTGAGCTCAAGCCCACACCCAGAAACATGCAGAAATTAAGTCAAGCCATGTAGGCACATCGTGAGCAGTGCTACCCCCCTTGCAGATGCATAGCTTTGGCTGAACACTGCTGTTCTGGCAGGGAGGAAGAAAACGGAGAAGCTGGGACCCGCCGAGGTCCTGGCCTCCGGTCACAGCTGAGCACCGCCTCTTGTCAGAGGGGATCTGCTTGCTGCCCTGCCACTTCCCACAGAGGCGTGTTAAGGTATGTCGGGCAGGGAGGTCTCGCCAGACGTGCCAGATGACGCTGGATGTGAGCTGTCTGCCCTCAGTGCCACCCTTCCCACCGACCCTGGTAGCAGCACTTCAGTGAAGCCAAGCCATGGGGAGCTGAGGGGTTCTCCCGCCCAGATCAGAGCTGGAGCAGCCTTTCCAAAGCCCCTCGCCCCATCCCTGCCAGCCACCGTGCTCTGCCAGCACCAGAGGCGGCTGATGGCAAGGGGAGGGCTCGCTGCGAGCTGCTCTGCTCCCAGCAATCCCAAGGGACTGCTGTCGGGCTTGGCAAGGCATCTTCAAACAAATCCCCTCACTGCCTGCTGGCTTTTTCCCTGCAGGTGACAAGGGGGTGAATTTTCACACATGAATATATGCACATTGGTTTTTGCCACTTAAAATCATTTGCAGTTTTGGCTCACTAATTGCAGCACACTGAACCTGTGCCTAAGCCCCGCTTTCACTTTAGGCTGTGATTTTCATGGAGCTGAGTATGGTAGCGCCTACCCCTGGCAAATTAAAGGGGAAAAAAAAAAAAAAAAAATCCTAACTTGGTTATGCCACTTACATTTGCAGAAAGGTAGATTGATTTTTTTTTTTTCCCTCTTTTTAAGGAATCATTGCAAACAAGCTGCCTTTCAGCCTCCAGCTACCAGCTGACCCTAATCACTAGCAATGACTGTTCTGCTCAAGTCCACCTCTTAGCAGGCACCTGATTAGAAAAAACACTGGCTGAAGTCTCTCAGAAGAGGTAGATGCTCTTTTGTGTTCATGGAGGAGAAACAACAGCTTGATAGGTTAAAGTGGGAGCCCAGCAAATGGCAGGCCCTTCATAGGGCTTCCCGAGCGACTTCTTGCTCCTGCCCGGCACGAGCTGTGGGTGCTCCGGCATACCCTGTTGGCAGCGCAGGGCCAGCCACCTCCTCCGAAATCCCCCCACAGAGGCAGCCAGGCTCTGGGTGCCCTGCTCCTGAGAGGGGAGTGGGAGCTGCTGAAGCTGTACGGCTGTGCCGGGCACGAAGGCGTTAACAGCATCTCCCAGCCCCGTGTGTCTAAACGCCTTCCCCTCCCTGGGAAGCTGCCCTCCCTGACTGTGCTGCAAATTAGACAGCCCTTCTGGGCCATTTTCCCCCCCTCTTTATTTTATTTTTTATGCACCTGCTTTCTTCAGCTGTAATGGGAATGGCTGGAGCTCGCCCACACACAGCTCACAGGAGGAGCACGCATGCTCTCCCCCTCCGGCCCCGTCGGAGATGGCGTGCAGGGCCAGTGTGGGTGGCTCACGGGAGGGCACAGCCAGCTGCCCTCCCCAGGCCTGGTGCTGCCTCTCCAGTGACCCGTCCACCCACGCTGGCCTCCTGCTGCGGCCGAAGAATGCTGTCAGCTCCGGCCCCCTGCACGCCGGTCACTGTCAGCTCCTCTCTGCGGAGGCTCGGCACTGACGTGCTGCTCCCCGCGCTGTGGGGGCCAGCGCAGCCCCTGGGGTGGCTCGCTGGGGATGGGAGCTGCTCTTTGCTGTTGCTGATGCTCCAGTTGGTGCAGCTGCCTCACCAGCACAGAAACAGCCACCTGGGAGGGGAGAGCTCACTCCCACCACCCAGCACAGGGGGTCCAGCACGGCCTGGCACTCCTGCAGCAAACCCGCCAGAGGCAGAAGGGCCAGAGGACCCAGGAGTCACTTCTTGCTCTTGGGGGGCAGGAAAAAAAGAAGACAGGGCTCCAGTGCCGCTCCTTTGTAAGCATTTCTGCACCCCCCCAGGAGCATTGCAAGGGGCACAGCACCCCTGGCCTGGAGAGAGGGGACGTGGCGCTTGGGGATGCACATTGCTGGCCTGAACCACATCTGTAGCTCCTGGCAATGCTTCCGGGCAGGAACAGTGTCCCTGATGGATTATCAGCTTTTCCCTGCTGCCTCAGGCCCCTCTTGCAGCTCGTGATTTGTGGTAAAAATCGAATGCCAGGACAACTTGATATTTCATGTCATTATAAGCCTTGTGCTCCCAGAGAAGCTGTGGCAACTGAGGAGATGCATACTTAGCTCTGGAAGGATGCTTAACCTGCTGCTTTTAGCCAGCTCTATCCAAGAAGACCCCACAGAGCCATGGTGTGGGCACCTACAGGAGCTGCAGATGCCCCAGGGACCAGCAGGGGGACATGGAGGCACTTGTGCATGGACACATGACACACGCATTGTTTTTAATCCCCCAGCAAAACCATCCCCAGAATCAGAGGTTTTGGTTCAAGTAGTATGAAAACCAGCAGCCACCAGTCCTGGGGAGTCAGGAATATCCCCTGAGAGCCCATGAGTCACAAGCACTGAGGACTCAGCATCCATCTTGAGTTTGTCGTGATGCTGTTGTTTGCTCACCGGGTTTTCCTCAGTCTCAGTGCCTCGGAGCACGTCTCACGCAGCGCCTAAATCAACCCTGGTTGGAAAGGGCTGCTCCCACCCCAGCCTGCACCCCCTGATGCCAAGCCCCAGCTCTCCAGGCCCGCCTGCAAGCCAGCCAGGCTGGCTTGCAAAACAGAACCAGCCCACAGCTGGGCCTGAATTAGGCACTCAGAGTAACGCTCTGCACCTGGGAAGGGGCCCTGGCCCTGGGGAGTAGGAGATGGGAAACACCTGGGGAGGCTGGGGGCAAGGGGCTGCCTCCAGTGGGAGCAGTGGGCTCCTCCAGGCCTGGCTAGGTAAGTGTGGTGGTGGCTCCTCAGCTGAAGCCCACTTTTTGGGGGTGCTGGTGGCTCTGCTAATTCCTGGTAGGAGCAGTGTGGGGGGGAGAGGCTGAGCCTTGGCTCTGTGCTCCCTGCTGACCTGGGGGGCTAAGATGGCCTCAGCTCGGCAACTCCTGTGCTACTGAGCCCGTCGCAGTGTTTGGCTGCTGGAGCTTGTGGAGAGGCAGCAGCAGGGACCACTGGAAATGCCGCAGGCTCTGTGTTAACTGGTTGGGGAGTGGGCTGGGCTGGGAAGGAGCACCCTGGTGGTAGAGCGGTGCTGGCAGATGGATGGGACCGGGAAGAGGTGCAGGTTTCCCTGGCAGCTCCGCAGCGACAGATTTTTTTTTTTTTTTTCTGGTCCTGAGGCTCCAAACCCTCACTGCAGACAGGGAGGAGACGGATCGGAGCAGTGCGTGACTGGGGCTCTGCCTCGCAGCAGCGGTGAGGAAACCCCTGTGCGGGAGGGAAGCCGCCTCGCCACCGTCAGCGTGGAGTTTGGCCAAATTAAGTGGATGCTGTTCCCATGGTGATGGTGCCAGCAGAGGAGAAATAAGGCCTGGTGTGCGTCTCCTGTATGAGGAGGCCAGGATGCCGGGATCAGGGAGAACATGGGGTGGGCTGGAGCTGTTGGGCACGCAGCCGTCCTCGGTTTCCCTGGGGAAACCACTCCTCTCGCCCTCCCTGCGTGGGGGTCCCGAGTGGGGGGGGCCCAAAGTCAGGTCAGGGCTTTCCAACGCGTGGCCGAGTGTCCCAGCTCTGCCTGCAGAGGCTCTGCCGGCCAGGGACAGTGACTGGGCTTACAGTGGGGTCGCTCTTTCTTTCCCCCTCAGGTCTGAAGCTCAGGACAGAGGACCTCCCGCCATCTGCACAGAATGATGGAGGTACAGGAGCTGGGAGTGCTGGCAACCTAGGGTGAAAGAAGGGAAATAGGGACACAGCAGAACCTCCAGGCAGAACCCAGTGGGTGCTTTTCCCTCGTCTGGAGCCTGCTGAGGGTGAGTACTACTGATGTGGATTAAGTTAACATGTGACAAATTTATTGCTACGTCTCTAGCCCATCTCATTTAATTCTCCCAGTCTTTGCAGCAATGGGGTTGCTGTGGGGTGTTTTAACCAGGGCTGTGCTGAGCCTGGTTCAGGTGGGGAGGATTTGCAGATACTAGAGCAGCACTGCACTGGCTGTTTGGCAGCTGTCTGAGGGTGGGATGTCCTTTGACAGCCAGGCTGGGGAACAGAGAATTTCCTCCTGGGAAATCACCAAGGAAAATTAGCGTTTGCTCTAAATTGCAGCCTTCTGAGAGCCAGCTGTCTTGGCCACTGTCCCAGCAGAGAGGAAGGTCTGGAGGAAAGGCACGTGCTAGAAAAGAGAAGCATTTTGGGAGAGATGTGGGAACCTAGGGAAGAAGGTGGTGCAACAGGAGCTGAAACGGGAGTAACTGCAAAAAAAGTTGTCTCACATCACTAGAGGATAGGGTCTTGTCCCAGTGCAACTGCTGCCAGACCCCCTGTAGAGGGCAAATGAGCCAGGCAGGGACACACGTCCGGAGCCCCTCTAGCTGGTGGAGGACACTTTCCCCAACAGCAAGGTGGCCCAGGAGCACTCAGAGTAGGCTGACTCGTTCTTTGCTCCCCCTCATTGGATCTGGGTTTGTCTCCCCAGCAAGCTATCACATTCAGGCTTTTCTTGCCTTTTAAAAAGGCAGGCGTACAGCCTGGATCTGTGGGTGTTTCCTTTCACTCTCACCTTCTTGTTCTCATTTTCCACTGTTGTGCCTACCAGGGGTCGGGTTTCCTTTTCCACACCTGGTGTTCCTGTCTGCTGCCTCTGGCCCTGTCAGCCTCGCACGTTTTCTTGCCTGTTTTTGGATGATTCTCCCCTTGGCTTCCAGGGCACCCATCACACTGGAGAGCTGCCAGGCCTTTTGGAGGCAGGAGTTGTGCTTTGTCTGCTTACAGCAGGCTGTAGAGAGGCACACCTCAGAGCAGCAGCTGGCTTCTCTCTCCAGGAGGCATGCTACCCATGTGTAGAAAGGGCAGGCATAGCCTGGCTGAAGCCAGCGTTGGGCTGGGGGAGAGCTGCCCCCACAGAAAAGTTGTGTTGGTTTAACATTTTTGGCAAAGGCAATTTAGTTAAGATCATGTCATGCCCCCATAGGAATGCTCTTATTTGAGATGAACAGTGATTTGCTGCTAGTTTAAATGCAGTCTCAATTCCTGTCTTAAGACAGGAGGCTGTTTTTAATGGGAAAAGCCTGCAAGTGTTGCGTCAATTTATCTAAGGTGTTTGTGTTGCTGTACATCAACCCTTTATGCCTATGCAGGAAGGAAGCATAAATGCTGTTGAGGAAGGACACAATGAGCCACGAAAAAACTAGTTTGCTGCATGAGTTCATTACTATGCTGCTGCTAACAAAAGAGCATCACTATTGTGTCTTCTTAACCCAGGCTGAAGAGAAACAATCTCTTTCAGGTAGATGCAGAAATGGTGTAGTTTGTGGGTCTTGCTCTGCAGCTTTGCTTACAGCAAGTCATCGCTGCCATCTAGTGTCCCGGCTGTGCACTTCCCAGCTGTGCAGAAGGGCACAAGTCACAGCAGGTGTTTTACTTCCCCCTGCCTTAAAATGGACTACTTGGCCCTCATAAAGCTGTCACCCTCTCATCTGGCTTGACCTGCAATGCAAGTACCAGAGCAAATTAACTGCACTGGCCAAGCAGGAAATATTCTTTCACTTCTAAAGCTAGAGGTTAGGAACTAGAGGTCACATTTTTCTGCTGTATCAGCCCTCCCTGCCTGCATCTCAGCTGTACATTGTAACACTCCCACCTTAATCACTAACACCTTTGTTCCCAGTTTTGCCTCTCCTTTACATGTATCCCACCAACTCTAGCATGGCTGTGAAGTCCCTGACCAGCTGCAGGATCATGGCATTCCTTCAGAATTGTGGGGGCCCAGTTCCCACCTGAGACCTCAGTAGGGCTGCAGAATTTTAGTGGGAGAACATTAGAATCTGACTAGCAAAATAGGGAGGGGGCGGGCAGGGGGTGCAAAGCAATGCAGTAGCTTGTATTCCTGTTGGCAGAGGTCAGGATAAGGAAGGGTCTAATGCCCCCAGGCACATGGGACACAAGTAACTGGGGAAGCTGGCTGGCTTGCGGAGAAGACTGATGATCAGTGAGTCTCTAGTATTGAAGAGTGGAGTAAGCCTGAGGGTAACAGTAAGGGTATCAGAGCGCTTTGACTGCTGTACTCAAAGAATTATAGCATTCCTCTGCGATTTACTGGCTCACTAAGGCTCTTCTCTGAAATGTACTTCCCCTGACCTGAAATCCCTCCTTCTGATGCTTGCTTGTTAGAAGGAGGTGTTTTTGCTATTGAGCTTTTGAAAAGGAGGGGAGTTAGCCAGGAAGACACTACGTGCTCTGTGCCTGCGTACGTGCAGGGGGAGTAACGGTGTCCTCCTGCTCCTCGTCTTTCTCTGGAGGAAGCAACCTGACAAACCACTACAAAAAAGGTGCAAGTAAAATTCCAAACCTGATCACCAACTTGATTAAGAAAACAAGGCTGAGGAACAGGTGAAAAGAGAAACTCTCCAAGCAGACCAGAATTTGATTGAATTAAAAAAAGTGTATTGGATGTCCAATACAAAATAATAAACATGAAGGTATTAAAAAAAGCCATAGAGTATACAGCAAATACTACAGAAAAGCAAAAAAAAAAAAAAATTGTACAGAAAGGTAGACGTCTACAGCAGTCCTCAAAATTATTCTACATGAGAATCATAAAACAATATACAGTTGTTTTTTTTCCCCAAATCTCTCTGAGGGAAGCTGCCACTTAACAGCTTGACTATGACACTACAAGGATACACAATGTCCAAATTTAAAATCACAGAATATGTAAGAAAACGTAGCATTAAAATGTGAAAAAGTGCAATACAGATTGTACACTGAATTGAATAAATGTTTTTTTTAGTTTAACCTTAAAAAACCAACTTTGAACAGTTGTTTTTATCATTAAAAATATTCCCCCTCCCCAAATTCAATGACAATATTAACATTCATGGTGTTATACATAAGTAATATTCACAAAGACCCACCAGCTAAGAATACTGTGTATGTAAGACGCTATTTCTTTGGGTATAGGTAAAAAATAGGCAAAGGAAAACATACACCCTTCCTTTCAGGCCAGGGTGCATATTTTATTATTTAAATACATATTCCATAGCTTATTTTGCCCTGAATTGTATTGATTAAAAGCCCAAACATCAATTTTCCAGGTGGCCCACGGTGCTCCAATTCATTGATTCCCTCCCTTCCCTCAAATAATAAATAAACCGAGCAAATGTGCTAGAAATGACAACACAAAGAGTCCAGGAAAAGAAAGGAAGTAAAACTACAACCCAAACCCCTGCGGCTCTCCAGGATGATTCATTGGCTCTCTTTTGTGACAAGAATTAAGAAAACAGGCCCAGAGCTTTAGCTGTAGCAAAATGGATATAAGGAGGGGGTGGGAAGCAATCAAGGTGTGTGGGGGGTTTGTTTGTTTTTGTTTTAAAACAGATTATGGTATTTCCTGTTCCTGACAGGTGCAGCTGTCTAGCTCAGGAGCTGTGGACTACATCAGAAGTGCCCCGCACCTGGCCTGTCACCTGCCCTTCCTCCATCATTAACGCTGAGCTTCCAAGATAAAAAAAAATCTATTTCTCTCAGGAGGAACAGATTCTCCGTACGAATCATCAGTAAGTTTTGGGTTTCCTTTCATCTTGTAAGTGAAAATACACACGAGTTTCTTGGGCATATGGGTTTTGTTTCTTTTATATTTCTCACTGATATAAAGTCCCTCCTTTTATGCCATTCCTCCTCACAGAGGATGGCAGAGCCAAGCAATCATACTAAGGAGGAGAAAAAAAAAAAAGCTTTTCCTTCCCCTCATACAGGAGTTCCCTTTTAACTTTCTTTCCTTTCTAGACAGATATGTGAACAGCACCTGAGTTGCTAATACTGATTTTATTTTCAAATGGTTTCAAAAGCGTAAAAAAATACATTTTGCCTTGCTTATGTCTCTCAGAAATCCTTACGAGAAGGATTCATCTTTAAATGGCCTGGGATAGAGAAATTGCACTGGGGTTGGACTTGCTGCTGAAGGATCCTGTGGACATGATGTGTTTTCAAAGGCATGGCATGTTATGCTGCTGCTCAGAAGAGGTCCACAGCAGTTCTCTGCTTCTGGGAGGTCCAGGTAGCTCTAACCTCAGCACCACCAGCAGAGAAGCGTCGTGCACTGTGCACTGCTGCCTGTGGTAAGTTCTCCATGCTGAATGAGCGCTCAATCTGCACTTTAGTTTCATGATGCGGTCTTTAACCTAACAACAACAAAACAAAGCACTGTTGCCAAAATAAGCTGTAGTGTCATCTCAACATAAGGAACCCTACTTTACAGGAGGAATTTTTTTTTAATGTTTCTAAATGAGACTCTCACTGCAATTCAGTAACCAGAGACACAGTATGCTGAAGTTACAAGGAAGGACGTTATACAGAAGATGCTTTCATTTTCTTCAGTCTTTCGAGTCAGTGTAGAAAGACAGGAAAACAACAATAATGAAACCTCCCACTGGATCCCCTCCCCTTCCCCATCTACTTTTCCCCACTCAAAATATTGAAACTGCACAAAAAGCGACAAACAAGCCTTTCAAATTACATTTCAATTCAAACAGACTGGTAATCTCACAGTGATGAGAGGAGAAAGTCAGGCTTTTAATAATTATAATATAAAAATAATAATAAAAAAAAGCTTACAAATAGCAGTGCAGCATCCCAAAAGGCCATGGATTAACTGCCAGAAGGGGACGTAATTATACGCAGAATAAAAAACAAACAGAACAACCCACGCTGGCAATGAATTTTCATACACAATAGAACAAGCAGTCAACCGTCAGTCTAGGCTGTGGAAAACAACAGTTTCTCCTCTTTTTTTTTGATTACATTATTTTTTCCTTTTTATAAAAAAAGATAAAATAAAAACACAAATAAAATTGTACATAAATGCGAATGTCCAACACTGAAAAGGCAGGGCAATCACACCACTGAGACAAAACCTGACCAGAAAAAAAAAACGTGAAGTCCACTTTCTTTCCTTTTGTCTGGATGCTAGATTTCAGCCTGATGTGTCCCATCCTGCATGGTCTCAGCAGGTAAATGGAATTCAACTTGGCAATGACTTCATTGCAGGATGATGACAAGAAAGGTCATCTCTCTTCGACCAGCTGTAGCACAAATGCACTGGTTGGTTCGTTTGCTTTCTTTGTATGCTCTCAATGTGCTGTCCCTCTTTCTGTATTTTTTTTTCTCTGTACAATTCCTTGTGTTCCAAGGCTGAGTCCCAAGACTGGTGAAACGATTTGGAGTCATGTCCTAGTGAACGTGGTCATGCTGTAGTGATGGCATTAAGGTCCTTCATAAGTCCTTCCAGGTGGGCCATCTCTTTGGTCAGCTCATCCGGTTCGTAGTTCTGTGGGAGACAGAAAGAGTTACTGACAAGGGGACTCACATTCTTTAGCGAGGGACAGAATAAGAAGTGCTCAGTGATTCTGGGGTAGACTGTGGCTCTGACACGTGAATAAGCAGAAGCAGATTTACTGACAGTTACAGAACTAATACCTTGAAACAACACTATTTTAAATGCACATCTTTTTGCAATAGCGATTCATAGTTCCATTGATTTTAAAACTGTGATCATCTTATCTGTTTTCCCTGTATCAATTCCTGCCTCAAGGTAACAGCTGCCTTTGAACCAAAGTAGGTATTTTAGAAAAATCATCCTAGCTTAATTGAAAAAAATGTTAAAAGAATCACGTGTAAAACTGTTTTGAAAATGACTTATGCTTGCTAAAAAGATCACACTCCATTTTAAGCCTCGATTGTCTAGCTTCAGCTATACTGAACAACCGCTGTAATTCTGTTATCAATGCATGTACATAGACAGCAGGAAGCGGTTCACCTCAAAACCTTCTCAAAGCTAAGTCTTTCCCTCTATTGAGTAGTTTTCAACCTCTTATGTTCCTGGAGCATATCTCCAAACCCTCTTCACTCTCTCTGTCTCAGTATTTTTTCACAGAAGGTGAGCCAGGCTGCACATGGTATTCCAACACCAGCTGTGCTAATGCCAAATCAGGAGCAGCAGAACTCCTGTGTGATCATTTCTGCTCTATATCTTTGAGGCCCATTATTAGGCATTCTGCCTAGAGTCTGATACTAAAGCTACTGCTCGGCTGACTGTGTACCACTGAACTGGAGTCTTCCCCAGAGAGGAATGCTCAAACCTGACAGCGTGATCTCGCTGCCTTTGCTTGTAGGTACAAACCTTTTCTTTCATTTAAACACCAATGAACGCTGCAGCCACTTTCAGTTTACCTGGCAATCTAGACTGTTTTGTACCAGAGATGTCCTCTCTGTCCTGTGTCTAACACATTATCTGCCAGCTCTTGACAATGATAAGTATCAGTGAGCTGGATGTAAATATGAAATCAGACTTACTTATTCCTACAGGCTCTCATAAAAGCCGAATCAATTCAAATCACTTTCTAATCCTAACTAATTTCCTAGAACTCATAATTTAGCCAGCATTTGAAGTGTGCATGGTGACTTTATATTGTACTAATCAGTCAATAATTTATTCATGAATATATTTAAATTCTAAATGTCACTGATGAATAATCAATAAGTATTTTGGTACCAACCCTAAATAAACAAATTAAGGTAGGAGAGACAAATAGAAGAGGAAAAGCGCACCAAATCAAGCATGCATACAATTTCTAGTCCAGCACATATGGAAATAAAATGAAGAGGGTGAATTAGAGACAACAACAATGCGACAAAGGCATGGGAGAAAAGGGAAACAAGAAAAAAATCATTCAAAATGAGCACTTCCTGTAACAGTAATACAATAGCTAATGTAATAACTTCTTGGCCTGCAATTTCAAAAGAAAATAGCTCTTGCCTGACACCTCTAACATCCTCACTTATTAAAGCTGTTTATTTCCAAAGAAGCTCAACAGTTGCATTTTACCAGAAAGTCAGAACACTTTCACAAGAGTATCTAAAAACATATTTGGGCTTTAAACATGTTGGCATTAATGCTAAGTTCTTCATTTCCAATGACACTCTTGATGTGTTGGCGAAGCTGCAGCTGCATGACTTTAACAGGATTCAGGCACAGTATGCTTGCAAAACAGACAGAAAAAAAGTGACATCTCAAAGTGAGCACAAACACAACATCTTAAGCTGTACAGAAGAGCAAGCGGCGCTGTTGGGGGCCTTCAGCTCTGTGAACAAAGATGCTCTTTACATCACGATAAGCAGGCAAAAAACAGATGTGCAGGGAACTTTACAGCTCCAATACAGAATCCTGCGTATAGAAGCCCAAGTCATAAACACTCATAGGTAATTCTCAGATTTAGAAAGTACTACTAATACTTGCATTTACGTGCTTATTCTCTGAATTCACAGCCTTGCGTAGAAGGTATTTGCACTAGATGATTTTTTTATGTGGGTTAACAGGCAATGGCACTCGGTGGAAGTCAGAAGCCTTATTATCCCCTGCCTTTAAAAGTCTCAGTGTGGTCGTTACTGAAGTTTACAACCATCATATACACAGAGATTCACAGTTCGATACGCACTGCCAAAGGAAGCTGCTGGCAGTGTAAGAGTACCTACGCTTTCCGAGTCCTCGAGCATCCTGGTGGTCTCCTGCACGTCAGGGGCACTGGGAACTACCACTGGCATAGGAGGTCGAGTTCTTCCTAAAGTCCCAATCGACGCAGTCTTCACCGAGTGAACTGGATGGTTAGGAGCTTAAAAGAAATTGTTCTAGAGTTATGCCTCAGTTAATTAGTATTCTGCCTTTTCAGAAAACTCTTGGAAGTAGGAGAATAAAAGGGATCCTATCAGAATAGAGAAAAACGAGCGCTTCAAATAATGGAATGCCGAATCTGAATTTTTGTCTAGTTAATCTACGTACTGAAAAGGGCCTTGAAAATTATATCAAAAGAATTCAGTCCAGCCTCTGACACATTTCCTTTGACGCCCAACTCTACCTCCCCCCCGTACATTGTTTTCTTCTTAAAATCTCTTTGTCCTTCTCTGTCTGGCAAGTGTCTCTTGCTAGTCTTCCCCTGCTCACCTTGCTGAGTCAGTAACGGGGTGCTTGGCAATGCAGGGTCGTATGTGGAACCAGATGGTGGCACTGCTGGCACCGCAAAACTCTTCAGCGGGTGGGAAGGACGGACATGTGCCGTCGGGAGGTTCTGAGCCGAATCCTCCTCTTGTGCATTAGCCAGATAAGCTCCCGTGGCACCCTCGGGATCCTGATGGTCAGCACACGTCTGAGACGAGGAAGCCGGCATGGTGTCTGTACTAGGTGTGTTTCGAACAGATTCTACAACAGACAACAAAACGCGGTTCATTTCCTTTTACAGAAATTTTCTCTGTGGTCAAATGGCAACAGAGCAGTAGTGTTTACAAGCACCTTTTCCAAGATTGCTTTTATAAGCTGAGAATTGAATTCACAAGCCAGCTGTGTAGCAAATAACACCAATTCCATGTAACTGTCCTGTTTTAAGGTGAACGGCAATAGCTGTCCAATAACAAAGTAGGCTTTAGAACTGTATGAGCCCACAGGTATAATACCAAATCAACAGTTTCACATTGCAACAGCTATGTGTAATAGGACACAGTCAGCAGCCTGGGCCTCAGAATAACCGCGCAGAACATGAGTCCTCATTCTCATTTTAAACTTCAGTGTTTCACGGTATAGGAACTCTTCAATAGGTATACATTATGCATGTATCACTGCAGTGCATACAGAAGAGCCTTTTTTTTTTTTCCTGAGATTGACTTCAAATCCCTTTACTTGCTGAAAGCTAAAATGAAATCCCAGACTTCATTTGGCTGTCTGCAGCAGGCTCCACCCTGATCTCAGAGAACGAGATGGTATCTTGAATTTAGGGCATCGTGATCCTGCTCAGACCACACGCAGGAAAATATCTGGACAGCAAGAGCTGTCGCTTCAGCAGCATAAACACAACAAGGGAAACCTCTGCCTCTAACACATCGTCTGTGCATTTGCAGCCTTGTGAATTGTTTTCATAAAGAAACAGGAAACAACACTGTTGGCTCTGGCACTGTAATTAAAATTTAGACCTTAAACTAGAGAAACTCAGAATTCACTTCATCTCACAATCTTACCTACTTGCAGTTTGGCAATACAGTTGCTTCAGAATTTTGAAGAGCACTGGAGACATTACAAAACTATTGCAAGTGATTGCGCTTCGAGCCTGAAAAACGCTGCACAGGAAACACAATTTTCTTTGTGCTTCAGGAGGATTAACTAATAACTCTCAGTAACAAAGTCTGGACTTTTGTTCTCTCTCGCTTTTAAACACAACTAATTAGGAAAGTTATTATCATATTAAGTAGCTCAAATTAGATGTAAACTGATGTTTCAGACTCCAGGGCTGAAGGTTTTAGAATAAGGAGGCTTCCTATTTGAAGTTGTGTATATATAAAACATTAAACCTCCTTTTCCAAGGGTATTATCACCTATATAAAGGATCAATATCTGAGCTACACAAGAAGCTGTTTACAGAAAACTCAATCTAACTGTCAAGGATATTGTCTGTACTTAAACCCATCCCTCTGCCTCTTACGGAAAAAATTTTTTTTTTCCATTCCTCCTCCCAGTCTTTTATTGGCAGCGAACCAGAAAATGCTGTGGGTCACCTCCTGAAGCAAATACACACAGCGCTAGTTGAAACTGCAGCTGCTATCTGAAAACCTCAAAAGTTAATTTTATTTCCATTCAGCATGAAGAGACTCAAGGAAAGGAAGAAAAATATCTGTCGGGACAGTCCACGTTTCCTGGTACAAGACCACAGTGGCGACTGAGCAAGTTAAGTTTCAGCTCTTGATTTCCACATTTCACTCATTGTTCCATTACAATCAGAATCTACCTGAACATTTATATCTCACCTGTGGAATTTGCCCTGTCTGAATGGGACATGGATGTGCCAATCGGCCACGGGTTGACCTGGTGATGGAGATAGCTGCGAGTTGGAGAAGCGAGGCTGCCGGAGTGGAAATGATGGTGAGGGTTATCGAGTGAATGGATGGGATGAGCACTAATCACAGCTGTGAATGAATATAAGACAGAAAAATGCTTAACATACAGACAAGCATGCACGTGTACTGAAATGCACCATATCCCTCCCTTCTCCCACAGCCGCTGAACGGGGGAGCCAACCACTCAGCACATTTACGATACCACACGACATGTTTCAATATCAATTTTCCAGCTCTGCTCCAGCACTTTAGCTCCCTCCATGACAAGACACAAAACCCCCAAAGAGGCAGACCCCCTCCATTTTCTTGTGCAGCAAGTGCATCTCTCTTGGCTGTATCTTCCAAGAACCTTCTGTTACACTTGAGAAAAATGAAGTTCAGCTCCCTTTAGAACTTCCACATATTTCACGCTGTGCTATAAATGTCAGACCTAATACAGGAGACATATGAACTCAAATTCCACAGTCACTTCTGGCTGCCACTGAATTTCTCAACATTGTAACCAGATGTGGCATCTTTGGATAATTAATTAATGTAAGACAAATAAGTGTAGGACAAGACACCAAAGACCCTCTTCACTCCCTCTGTGCTGATTTAGTAAAGCTCTGCTCTCATACACTTAAACCAAAAGCCTCTTTTTCTTTTTTCCCATTTTTTATCTTGCTGTTTTGTTTTTCCTGGTTGAGATGCACAAATTTTATACTTACTGTAAATCATCCTTTGCCCTCACCCCCCTCTTGTGATAACAGCAAAACAAAGTCCCACTACTCCCCAGATGGGAGGAAAAGAGTGCACAGAATTTAGTTCTCAGGACTGACTAAAATACTGAGCTGCTTAAAATCATCCAAAAGAAAGAGTCTCAACACAGAAAACAGGAGGGAAAGGCTGAAGGTCAGTGCTACCACTAGCACCATAAAGAAAAAAATGGTTGTGGTTGGTTATTTGGTTTTAACCTTTTCTGGAAATTGTCCACATGTGCTGCCTTTGAAAGTTACTTTCCAGGACCAACGATGCACAAATCTATCATTATAATGGTGAGTTCCATTAAGACTTCTTCCATTGATGCATGCCGTATGAACTCAAAGGCTGACTAAACAAACCCAGACCCTCCGACTTCCTCACTTCCTAGAAAACAGCTTGTCAGCAGGACAGAATATGGGAAATGGTCAGAGGACACAATTCACGTACAGATTTTCAGCTACTGGTAATAACCAATTTCTCTCTCCCATTAAGTTAGACCAACAGAACGCCAACCCCATTATCAGCCTCCTGTAAATGAAGAGTAATTACACTCTAATACTGAGCACTCGGTTCTAGATTTAAATCCTAGGGAAACAGCTGTCCAGGGATATGGTCACAGTAAAGTATCAGGTATTCTCACTAAGAGCTTCACAGAAGATTACAATGCCACTTTGTCTCGCAGGGAACTGGCAAATGGAGGAATAAACTGCAAGGACTGGGTGATCAGAAATCGTGGCAGAGATGAGAGTCATCAGAGAAACCAGGAGTTCTCTTGTGTGTCAGCAAGGTGGGAGGCACATAGATTGTAAGGCATAACATTTTACAAGCATAAACATTTTAATTACTTCTACTTGTAGAAACCACCGGTCTGTCAATTCAATCATTACCAAATATAATGAACGTCAGTACAAAAGATTGCCTATACATTTCTGCAACTGCAATAAAAAATCTTGCACATACTCTGCACCTTTGAAGACACTTCCTAAAAGCTTGGGGATGGGGAAAAAACAAGAGTGCAGTAGCTCTGAAACACTATCCAAAGCAGAATCCAGTGAGCAAGTGGGAAAAACCTGATCCAGTGAAAAGCCATGTCCTTGGTCAGTGCACCCTCCTACCTAGCCATCCAGCTTCAACTGAGGGCAACTCTGCAATTAATTTTCTGGGGTATCAGTCCTAAATCATGTATAGCTTTACAGTTCAAAAACCAGTACGCTGTATCACCAGATCTTCGAGAAGATCATGATGCACTATTTAATTTCAAGGAAGCAAAAAATTCATAGGAAGAACCAGACGAAGAAAAATGTGGTGTATTAAGAAATAAGTAAGCCTTTGCTTCCTAACATCCTTCCACAATTTTTGTTTTCCAATTGTCAAAAAGGTAGGGACTAACTAGGCACACACCATTCCTGTTGCACTAATGTAAATTATACTAAAATTGAACATACTAAGTTATCCTAATTTAGTATTTATGATGAAAATAACTGGATTTGAACACTACAGTGGTGGTGGGGGAAGCAACAGGAAGGTATCTGCAGCCACAGACTTAAACACACTAAATGGTCCTGCCTGTGTTGCTTGCTGGAAAGGGCCTCATGTATGAGAGTGTCAGTTTTCTGTGTAGCTTCTGCCAAAAGGTTTCTAAAGACATTACCTTAACGTTTTCACCGACTACAAAATAGAAACCTACAGTTGGAACTCCTTGGAGCTCTTGCAAACAGGACAAAAACTCAAAGCCACAAAAACAATCTCAAGCCCTAAGGCACCAGAAGACCTTCCTTATCCTTCTTGACATTCAGTGCATCACGCTAACCTGTCGCACCAAGACAGCTGTGTGTGCGGCTGGTTCGTTCTTTCTGGGCAAGGCTGTATCTAATAAAGGGTCAGGAGGAAACACGCTTTTCAAGCAAACGCAGCAGGTCTGGTATCAAAACAAAGATGTCAAAGCTAGGCTTGGTGCTGTAAGGAAAAAATCATATCCACAACTGTATCCGCCAGCATAATCACATCAGCTTGAATACCATCAAAAAGTGGAACTGCAATATGCTACCTCCACAAACTATGTACCGCCACTGCATCTATCACACCTGTCAGCTGCACATCTTTCCATCCTACCTGGACCGATCACGTAAGTTGCCGAGTGTCTCTCTCACTGAATTAACGTAGCATGAGGCACACGTTGGTATGCTGCTTCTGTGCAGCGTGCTTCAGCACTGGCTCCTGCATGCATTTGTATTATGTTGTGTTTATCCAATGCTGCATCTCATTTAGAGAAAAACACACTTGTCATTATCAGAAGAGCGCAAAGGAAGTCTCACTGCACTCTGAATTTTTTATGGGGTCACACAAGCCTGAATTCATCACGTTCCAGCACCCGGCATGGGACAGGAAATCATCAGAATCCAATAGCTGCCACGTCCATTGTTAGACACCCGTATTTGACAGCAGAAAAACTTCTAACAAACTAACTGGAGTAAAGATGATTAGCGTAAAACTATCCTTTGCTCTTTCCCCTTATACATGTAAAACTGGGAGAAAACAAGGAACATCAGACTACTTATTTTAAAACCAAGAAAAAAAAAAGGTATTCTGGTTAAGAAAAAAAAAAAAGTTGTAAAACAAGCAAACAATCAAAAATTCACAAAGTGAGCTAATCAGGTCATCAGTCCACTTGAAAAAGCACATATGGGCCAAGAAAACCAAGCACTTGCTTCACGTAAACAAAGCAGAAAGATAGAAAGGTGAAACATAATGGACTGGCCTAAAATCATTCCACAAAACACAAGATCATCTGGCTTGTCATAGCAATTACCTGAGCTGAACATGAACATTAGTGCTCAGGGAAGTCTAAAGCTCAGACCAAATAAGCATTGTGAAATTTTGCCTCACAGTTCTGTCAGCGTGTGTAAACTTTTCTACTTTTTACTTGTGCTGAAGTCAGGGTTTCAGTCTAGTTGTTCGGAGGTTTGGCAAAGTCCCTTTCCATCTCAGAATTTTATCATTTGAAAACTAGAGGGATGTTTTAATTCTGAAAATACTTCATAATAATAATAATTGTATTTCTATTACTTCAACAAAATTGCTATGTCAGTACTTTTGCTCAAATTGTCATTGACAGGGAAACACACAAATAAGAAATAATAAACCAGACATCCTTCTCATTTAAACGTCTGCTCTGCCAGACTCACAAAACCTCAGCCTCTATCAGCGATGCATCCACGTTCCAATAAATTAGTATAATAAACACATTGTGGAGCAAGACTACTGTACATACTGCAGAGGCTTTTGGTATCTTTTCCAAAAAAGAAGACAACTAATGGTGGAAAAGAACCTGACTGACATTTACCAGCCCAGGAAGGCAGTGGGCGAGGTGGACACAGAATACGCTACCACATCCTGACATCCTAGTACCGCGAACCACTTGATGAAACCAGTAGGAGACTGGTTAAAAACAGACTATAGAAAGAACTATACTACATAGCAGGTTTTGAACTTCTGGAACTTGCTACCACAGGAGACTAGAGGCAGATGGCAATTTCAGAAAGGCATTAGACCTGTTTAGCAGGTCAACATAGACCACAAAAGTCTCAGCAGTGATGTGCCCTCTCTAGTTCCTATGTAACAGCTGGATACTGGCAGAATACAAAGGGAATGGGCTATAAAAAGCAGCCAGGCTCACAAGCTCTCCCTGAAATGCACCTGCAATAGCCGCTGCTGGAGACTGGGACACTGGACACAGTGGAGACGGACTGCTGGACACACTCCTAACTCATCCCCCTTTTGCAGCATGCCGCCCGCTCACTCAAACACAGCTATCCAGTTTTGCCTTCTAACTCGATCTAACTCTGCCTTCACGATAAGGGATTCAGGATGCCCTCTTTGAACTGTTTCCACTGCAGATATGCCAGAATTACTTGGGAGATGTAAGCAGGAAGACTGTAAGTGAAGGCGTGCGCCTGTGCATACAGCATCAGCGTGGCTTATTTGGGTGCTCCCAATTCCAAGCCAGCTGGTAGGTGGGCTGCTGACTTACGCTGAGGTGGCTGAGAATCAAAGGGCATCATCATCTTGGGCCTCATCCCCCTTCTTCCTGCCAGCGTGGACATGCTATCCTCTGACTCATGCCCTGAAGGAAGAATACTGAAGGTTATTTACCACGGCAGCAAGACTTCTGTGATACCATACCAAGAGGATTTCAATCCTCCTCTCATTATTTCTGGGTGCGTAAGAGGGCTCTCCTGTTTGTAAGCAGTTTTGTGACTCACAATTGACAAAAACAGCTCTTTCATCCTTCACCACGAGGTGGAGAGGAGGAGGACTGTTAGAGACTACTGGGCACTCTCCAGAACTCACCAGGCCATCAGGCGAGCACAAACCTCCGGCAATGCAGCTCTGGGAAATGAGCGGCAGTACAGAGTCACACGTCTGGGTAAGACATGCTGGATTACCACGCTAACCACTCACCAGGAGGAAACTCACCCAAGCCTCAGAGATGAGCAGTAGCTGTCTAAAGTACCCAAACCTGATTGTGTGTTTGACTGCTGAAAAAATCTGTCTCACACACTTGTTACTGATCAGTATTTACTTAGGGAAATTCATGATTTAACTCTTGCGCACTCAATTTTCTCACTAAAACACATGATCCTTCCTTTTCACAGAACGTTATAAACTAGGCACAAGACAAATTCACTACTTGGAAAATAAGAACAGAGAAATATTACGGTAACCAAATAATATGTCAATAAAGTGCAGACACAGTAAAATATATATAATTTTAAACATCGGGATCAAAGTACTTGCTGGTAGCTCACCTCTGTAGGAATTCCGCCTTTGATGGATACTGCTGTCCATCGAATTATCAACTGGGGTGATGTCTTGGGAGTTGCGAGGGATTGGGGTATCTGTCATGATTGGATTGGGATCTGGAGATTTATCAATGGGTTTTAGCTCCAGTCTTTCATGATGGATCCAAAGGTCAGGAGGCTTGACATCTTTGGAGTTTCCTTTGTACTTGTGGGACCCGTTCACTGATTTGCAGGCAGCTCGTTTCCTTGGGAAGGAAAACAAATGAAATGTTCTTAGATGTACGCTTCCCTTCACTTGTTGAAAAAGGCAAATTTTCACTGAGATTTCTTTCTGATCTTGTATCCAGCTGAGCGAAAGCTACCCACTGGGCAGGAAGCTTTGAATTTTACATATAAGCACATCTGACATCTCAAAGCATACCCCTGCATATTCTGCAACTCTGATGCCATGAATTTTGTCTCAAATGGTACCACATGCTGCAGAACTGTGCTCTACAGACTAAGCTTTCATTAACAAAAATTAAGTTTCCAGTGCTTACAGTTATTAAGAGAATATTCTAAACATGAAGCGTATGTACACCATGCTGTGCTGTACTCCAGGGCTTACAAACAACTTCAAACAATAGCTGCAGAAGGAGTGTGGAAATAGCCAATTATCCCAATAGGATGGTTAACGCTAAAGACTAATGACAAGAACATTCGTTTTACCACTGCTCAGGTTAGACACATCTAATTAATGTGCTTTTTCATCGCTGTTGAAAAGCATTAGCAGCAAACCAGGGAGAGTGCTCATGAGGCAGACATTTGGCAAGGAGGAATTTTGAAAAATTGAAATTTAGAGTTCCAGCACTGCCTTCCCGACACGCCCCTCCTTTTGGGCCTTGGCAAGGATGGAGGAAGGTGTCCCTTCTGCGCAGCACACGTGCAAGAAACGACTAAGATATCTGACTGTATAAAATTTTGGAAGTCTCAGCGAACAGAGCCTCTCGTGTAGGTGACACGCAGCCAGACGCGCTCCCGGCACCCGGCTGTGAGCACTGTAGTTGAACGAATGAAGCAGATCAAAACGTTGTGGGTTGCTGCATGTAAGAGGTGGCATTTAGAAAATGGGAAAGCAAAGGCAAGATTTCACAGGGTTATTTCTGCTCCTTGAGAAATAAATAACCTCAAATAAATAACCTCGCTTGGGCACAAGACCCTGAACTTTCCCCTCTCCCAATCACATCCCCCAGCTGCTAGACTATCGCTCATATATCCATGCTCTCCTCTCCTGAAGAATTTGCATTTTTGCAGGATGGTTCCACTTCAGCAAAAAAGTAGAGATTATCTTCTAAGCCTGGCTTTTAATCATCCTCTTAAAACCCTGTTTTGCATAAAAGAGTCTCTTCAAACTTAAAAAAAAAAAAAGCTTTCAGCTCCATTCAGCTCTTTCGAAGAACATGCAGAAACAACTTTCAGGAGCCTATGAACGGAAGTATCACTGCTGTCATCTTAGTCAGATGTCTGTGCTCTAAATGAGGGTGGCAGTCAGATACACACCTATATTTAGGATTCTGGAGCACTCTTCTAAGGAGTCCAGCTCCAGGTTCAGATTCCACCTCAGTAATCTATCTAAGAATCAGATGTTATCATGCACAGCGCACATCCTACTGTGCACAGTGAAGTACATGCTTAGAACAGAAGTGAGAATCTGCCCAAGCTGTTGAGCTCTCACAGCTCCACACAGATGTGTCGGTGCGGGACTGGAAACAGAAGAGCCAGGCCTACATGTTGCTCTGCCTGAATTAATTCTGCCTCTGATCCTGGTGCAAGTAGTAATGGAAGCCGTGTAATGAGATGGCGGCTCTCAGACGACAATCTGAGCTTCCAGCAAAACATTCACCAGAGATTGGTGTGATTACTGCAAACACACAGAACTGATTTTCAAAAAGGAATGCAAGATAATCCCAGTATTTGAAACAGTAATTTCCCCTCAGAGAGGGAGAAGTGCAGGTCTACATGAAAGCATTGCCCCGTTTTGTCTGTAAACCTTTGACAGTTTGTAAACTCTGAAACAGTTATTAGGGAAAGCAGAACATCACCACCACCTCCACGATAACACCCATCAATACAGCTAAGCTGTCTTCTGAACACCTGAACTGAAACTCATGTCACAGCACCGCGTTACTACTTTGTTGTCAGGACAGAGCTTCTACTGCCCACAAGACTTAAAAGTAATAAACTCTAAAGCATCTTAAAGAACAGATTAAATAATAGAATTGAGAAAAATAAGGTAGGACAGGGCTAAGTGGCACCCAGATATCGTACTTTTTCTGGTGAGAAGTAGTACGACGCGTGCAGAAGACAGCGACTATCACCACTATCACAATGGTGATGACTCCAACAGATACGATGATCACAAGAAGCGTGTTGCTATCCAAGGGAGAAGTAGGACTTCCATGCGGACTGTTACTGCCTGTAAGAGCAGGGAAAAGAGGGTTACTTTCTATAAAGCTTTTACTTGAAAAAGATCCCCATCAAAAGCAAGGAGCGTCGATCACAGACTGGGAAAAAGATTAGTACAATATGAAAGATGGTTTGTCTGCTAGGATTTCAAGTGAAACACTTACTTATTTTTCTGTCGTTCGCCAATTGTGTTTCTGTGCAATTGTTAAGTTTATAAGGTGCTTTATAGATCCATTTCCGATAACAGTCTATAAAACTAAGTTCACCCTACTCAAATAGCTATCATAAAAAAATTCAATAGTTTGGAGTCTGAGGAGAGTTAACCTTGCTAGAACTAAAGCACAGGCATTCCCCTGGACCCAGTAATCACACAAATCGTACCAGTATTCTACAGTGGTCACTTTCCTCTGAAAGAAAACACATCTTATGTAACACTAATGAACGTTACCTTAGGGCAAGGCTCCACAATGCCCAGCGCTAATATGGGGAAGGGGTTAAGATGACTTTTTTCCTTCCTAATTTGTTCTTACTGAATTAATTTTACACTTGTGCACTAGAGCAGGCATTTAAAACTAAACCGAGAACAAGCTCTGCTGTCAAGACTGAAATGTAAATGCATGTGAAGGTATTTTTTCCAAATACTCTACACAGTAGGCAAGAGTGCTATGACAAATCTCATACAATTTCTTGAGTGGGAACAGCTATTGTCATAAGACAAAAAAGTTACTGAAACATATTTGGTCAGGGTTGTAAACAGTTTACTATTTTCGTGGGCTATCACGTCACTCTGAAATACCAAGAGCTGCTGCGTTTAAATTGAAAAGCTTTTTAACAACACTTACCACCGAGCGGTGGTTTGTAATCTGGCCCTATGTCCACTGGGCGGCTTCCTTTTCCTGCAGATCCTGAAGCTGAAAAAGTCACATACGTGGTAATTCTATATATACATGCATATCTACATATATACGCACACAGACACGCACACACAAATCGACACCCACTTTAGCATTCTAAGGCAGCTCTTTCAGAATTTCTCTCTGAACCACCGCGAGCATTTTTTTCTCCTCTTCTCTCCCATACATACAGATATGGCAACTGTGTTTCTCCAGGAAGAGAACCACGTTAAAAGAGCTATTTAAAAATTAGTTTCCTGTGCTAGCACTCATTTAAAAAAATATGATAAAAATTATTTGCAGTAATACACAGGTATATGTTAAGGCAAATGGCTTTACCACACTTGCACAAACAGTTAATCACCTTGAAAGAATAATTATACACATTTCTTTTCCTAACCCCTAATTACAGTAAGTGAGGAAGCTGAAGCACAGTAAACATAATATTAAGTCCCTGCCTAACCATAAAAACTTGCTTTGAACTTCTCTCCGTTCCCTTCTGTTTGTTTCACCTTTGCCACAAGTCACAAGGAAGTAGCACAAAGATGGTTTTGGTGAAACCCAGGAAAACAAATGAGTTCATTTAAAAGCACTATGTTTATAGGCTGGCAACAGAAGTACACATATCTGTACCTTAACTGTCACAAACTGAGGCAAATGGCACAGCCCTCTTAGCAGGATCTCAGCTACTGCTCGTGGCTCCTGGGTGCTGCATGCAAGGGCTGGCCTACCGACTGAAATGCCGTCCTCTTTTTCCTCTAACAAGTACTTCCCCCTGTATAACTCAGGTCTAATTCAGACCACTTGCTGCCACAAGCAAGAGGCATGACGTCACGAGGTCACCTCTAATCTCTCCCACGATCTCTCCTGAGTGAGCCGAAGGCTTCCACAAGAAAAGGTGCACAAAACCCCTGGTTCTTTCATCACTTTCGTGTTTTCATTAGAATACACTAACGCAAAATTACTATGAATGATGAGAACACTGTAACGGGGGAAAGATACCGCAACATGCAAAGAACAGCATCCTCTCACTAGAATCCCTAATACTTGGCACATTTTAACACAGTTATGTGCACAAAAAAGCCAAAACCACAAAAACCAAAAGCCCCCAAATACAGCAGTTTCACAATTGGAAGAAGGGTTTTCTCAGTTAAAAATCCACACTAATCAAGAAATAGTAAGTGTAAAAGGATGCGTAACAAATGGAAGTTATGAACCTGATGTCAAAGTCTGTAAATTAGTAACTGCGAAATAAAGACTGACAGGAACAGCAAAAGGTACCAGCAAGAATACCAAATAAACCCCAAGGAGGACAATAAGAAGGAATGTTACATGTATACAGTGAGGAATTAGATGTAGCCTAAAATAATGGAAAAGGCGTATTGCAGGACAAATCTGTAACGAAAGATATATTGCTCCTGCCAGTCCAGAGAGGACACGGCATTCAGTTAAAACGTGTTTTCTCTTTGAGGTACTGGACTAATAATTTTGCAGCATCAATGAAATGAATTAAACGGAATTTTAAACAGCTTGTATTTAATATATTTAGATCCATATGACCTCATAACTTGCACTGAAAAGACGTGAAAAAACCCTAGGTGAATTCTCTGAATCAAACCTGGCACTGAAGACGTGCTGGAGCAGAGAAGCTTGGAGGGGGGCCGTGGCGGAGGCAATAAAAATAACTGGCAATACTTTAAAAAGACAAATAGACAGCCCTATGCATTTTTAATGCAGCAGTTGGATCCTTAGCATAGACAAGATCATGGAAAAGTTGACAGACAGGAGATGGTGGCATACTTCATGTCCATCTTCCTGTTTTACTGAAAATAGGTATTTTCAAACAAACAGCGTCAGACTATAAATTTAGTTGGTAACGGTAACTAAGCAGGCATACTATATTTAGACTTCCATAAAGCATTTTACCAAGCACTGTACAATGCTTTGTTAAAAACAGCATAATAAAAAAGCAATGTGGCACATATTAACAAGATTAACAACTAATTAACTGATAAGAATAAGAATTATAATTGCAGAATCATTATTCACGAGGGATACTTCTAATGAGGTTCTGCAAAGACCCGAGCTTGGCCAAGTATAATTCAATATCCTTAATAACACTGTGAAAGAAAACTAATTGCTGCTAACGCTAACAGGCGACATAAAATGATGGAGTAGATAATAAGATATGCAAAGTCACCTGCACAGACCAGCAGGGATCACGTGGTAAATGTGGCTGTAACACCCCGACTCAGTGCAGGTTACCCTGGATCTGCACTCACTAACATACCACCCCCCATACACGTCCGTGTATTTTAATCTTTCCCCATGCCATTCCACCTGCAACAGAGGACTAGCGACAACACGGCGAGCACCTGCTGCCCCACAGACGCGCCTGAATCTCAGCTAGCATCTCTGTCGTGCACGGCTGGATACGGATTTACTCCGTAACTGCCTAGTATCAGCATTAGTTGGTACAGAGAAGGCAAAAGCATGTTGAAGAAATTACTTCTAAACAACAGGTTGAAAAGCAAGTTAAAAAAAGAAGATCATTCTCAACCCCTTTAGGATCTATTTAATTGTATGTCTAAGCTGCTTGCTAATGTCCTTTTAAACTCGCCCCTTTAGACTAATTCTTCCCCTTTTTATTAGGCTTGCGGCTTATTTGGAAGAAAGCAAAAACAGCCCTGGGACATTCACCATACAGTGCAATGCAGTAAACTCAAAGCTACCATTTTTCAAGCGAGCGTTTTAAAGCCTTGAGGCTTTTCGTAGCTAACGCTGTGCTCTTCGGGAGAGTCTGGAGTCTAAACGAGCTGACAAACAGGATCTCTCTTGCAAAAAAAGCTTTCTAGAACAGACATACTTTATTATAAAAATAATTATAGATGTAGAGCTCGCCAAATAGCACTTGTGCTAATCAGATAACTGTCTGATCTTCCTTCGCTATAGACTGAGATCTTGCATCAATGGTCAGAGGCTGGCTGGAATATCACTTAATCCAAATTCATTTTGACAATATGATTCACCTCTGGCACAACCCACTTGTCCCTTCATGTGATTTCTGACTACAGAGATCACTTTATATTCCTAACACCCAAACCACAAATAGAGCTTCCAGTTATTCCACTATTAAAAGCACAACAGGAACTTGCTTGTTTATATTTAGAGCAGCAGATACTTGATTCATTTAGGTAGCGCAACGGCACATGGAAAGGAAAAACAACATGTGAAAAGGATGGAGTGAAAGAGAAAGCATGGCTATTCATTTACCTTGATCATTAGGCATTTTATCTGAGGATTCAGCTAGTGGGACAAGCACAGGGAAGGAAAAAACAAGAGAAAGATCACAAGGCTTGAAGGAGTGAGAGACAGAATTTAAAGTTTCACATAGCATAAACAGACTAGCTAGAGCTAAGCTCTAAATTTTTAACCACGAATACATGGAAAAAGCACTGTTAGGCTCATAACTTTTTATTTTTCACCTCTCCTTAGAGTACTTTTTTTTTTTTTCCTTCTTCCCAAGGTATCACGTTTGTACTATTTCACTAGTTAGCCATCAGCAAGCACTTCTTGATTAAAGAGCCTGTTGTGTCACACTAGTTCCCATTACATCAGCCAAGTCACGAGCGAGCAGTTTTTCACCAGCTACCAGCTCCAGATCCTGCTGCTGCGGACAATTTCATCATGAGCAGATGTGACACGCAAGACCTAGAATTTTAAAGCAACTAGAAACTAGCTTTCTAAAATGCACATGTGGGACATGGACCCTCAGCGTTAATAACTAGATGTCCTTAGGGCCCACCGCTAGTTTTGAAATAACACAAATAAGCAAACAGCTGAGCAAAATCTGCACATGTATTAACTACATGCAAGAGCAATCACAGAAAATTTTACTCTAATCAAACTTCATCATCTTTCTGGCTTTTCCAATTTAAAGACAAAATTCATGCTACTTGGTGTCCTATCCCTATAGGGGTGGCATTCAGAAAACGAGGAAGATATTTAGATATGCATGATTCTTTACCTTTTGGCGTTCTGAACTGAACTGCCTCAGACATAGGCCCCATGCCCTTTGAGTTGCGGGCCTGAATTTTGAAATAATACGGTGTATCAAGGGTCAGTTCTTGTATCTGATGGGTCAGTCTGTTTCCCACAACGGGTTCAATAACCCAATCGTGTATTTCAGCATTCACATCCGTACTATAGTAAATGATGTATCCTATTCAAAGGAAAGAAACAAAAGAATTGTATACATAAAAGGACAGTCATAAGATCTAACAGCAAGAGTTCTATCAACTTTTAATGATATTTGCACAGCTAAATGATTACGGGTTTTTTGAAAGTGTATTCTTAACATTTTCAAAGACTACGAATGCAGTCGTGTATTAGACAGCCTTCCCATCTTAACTTTTAAGCTGTTCAAAAGTACATTGAGAGAAAAAAATCCATTTAAAGTATCAAAATTCTTTTTCACCACTGTTCATTAAATATGGATGAATTCCTTACTTCCATCTCTTTATCTGTACGTGGCCCAAATAATGTAAAAATAACACAAAGCTACTCTTACAAGTACATCCTCAAAGCATTAATATTTAGAGAAAATCGCTAACCTTGAAACAACAAAACATTCTCATGCACTGCTAAAGAACTTATGTTTATGAGTTCATCTTAAATATAATTATTACTTCTTCAGTTTATTAACAAAGAAAACAATCTGAAGAGAAGTGATGCTATCTCGCAGGTCCTAGAAAAACAGCACGGGAGGAGTATATGATCTGTTATTAAATATACTGCACGTACAAAGCAATATGGAGTAAAAGCTTTGTAACTTCTGTCATGCAAAGAACATAGAGCCCCTGGCATTAATTTGCACAAATACAGGGCTAGCTCAGAGGCTTCATGCACAAATTGCTACTTCCCGTGTCCCACTGACCACCTGTCTAGAGGTTACAGTAGGAAAGGGGAGGCAGGTTCTTCGGAGCAACTTCCAATTCTTCAGAGCGATGAAAAATCGTGCTGATATCCCAAATTCACGTAATTCCCAGTAACCAGTACGGCATGGAGGATGATGCTTGAAACACCACCTGTGGGTCTGGTACGCTTAATTTCTCCCCTTGGTGGGCCAGTTAAACCACTGGGGCGTAGATTTACTGGTCACAAAGCAACATATCTGTAACTTGCCTAGGAAGGGACAACGTATGCACGTAGTGACAGCTGAAAGCATTATACATTGCACAGTGGCACAAGACTACTGAGTTTACTCATGACTGTACTAATTAGTCAGCAACTGTAATGATGCCAAAGCATCTGGAATCCAGATTAGCACATTTCAGTATTTCACATCCATCCTGTCCTCATCAAAGGAAGATGAGAGCTGAAAAGACAAGCATTCCACAGACATGCTATCCAGTGCACGGAATTACATCATTGCACAGCATTTCTGGTATCAATGCACAGAATGAATTGAGCTGGGTTAATGAGTAATTAATTACTCAAGACTCTGCTTCTCTCACTGGCAGTGGCTCTCTCCAGCAGAGGGCACTCAGCTCCCACGTCCCCAGAAATCCCTGCCTTGCTCTCTTGGCAAACTGAATCTAATGTTTGGTGGGCTCGTACCACTATATACATATGCATACATGTATTTTAGAAAACATTTAGCTCTCATGCAAAAAGTAGTAAATACTACAAGTTTCCATCCAACACATATGAATAAACGCAAGGTTCTCCTTCTCAGTATAGACACTGCAACGAGATTTTTTACCTGGAAAATGCGCGTGATTATTTTGCTAATCCCATTGCGTAAGTAAATGCTGATCTCTTTGTACATCGCCTTCCCTTCCTCACATACACATGTGATGTAAGGCAACAGGCTTATCTTTTTAAGAGCATATATAACCTGGGGTTATTCGTGCCTTACGTTTCACACCTGTCTGAATGACCCTCATTGACCGCTAGCAACCAAGTCCTTTAACCTGCAGTTAAGATAAAGGCTCCTGTCCCTCCAGTCAAACCCTCTTTCCCATATGGAGGAAACATCTTGCTGATAATGAAGTAACCCAGAATTGGCTTTACAGAGACAAATGAAAATAGAGAAAGATGAAAATGCAAACGGCTATCTGTATGCACAGACAGAAATGGCTCAGGCATTCTGGCGCAGAGCGAGCTGCTGGTCTGTAGGAGTTGCATCCCTGTAGCTCCACTCGTGAGACGCCTGGCAGCCGATCATACAGAAGAGCAGGGCGCTGGTGTGTTTGCACAACCCTCCTGCACTGTTGTGTTAGCACTGACACCAGCAGGACAGACAGTGTACCTGTTACAGCGCCTTACCTGCAGACTTCGGGCTGCGAGCTGAGTGCCACTTTGATTTTAGGGGTCTTCCTTACAATAACACTTAAATTATTGTAACTAAATACTTTGTAATACTTTCTTAGAATAATACTTAAAAGTTTATTGTTCTTATTAAAGGCAGAGTCTCCACTATTCTGCCTTTTCAAAGGAACCAGAATCACTTTGTCTCCTGTCTAGAACGTGGGCTACAGTACTATATAATCAGACTCTTCCCTTGGTGACAGGTTTCAAAGGTTTGAATCTGCACCATAGTTAATTCTGATAACAAAAGCAAAATCATACACTGCAAACTATATGCCAATAAAATTTGCTTTAAGCTTAAAGCCTGGGGAAAAAAGGAAAACTGAAGTGAATTATTTCAGAAAGCCTTTAGAAATGGGAATCCAAACAAACAGAAACTCTTACAGAAAGGAAACAGTAATTATTGTTTTCTGTAAATGATTTATCCTACATGAAAGTGATGCAGTTACCAAGTCAAATAACAGTTTACTCCTAATGATTATGTCAGGGGACTAATAAACAGGCTTTAAGTCTGTTCCGCACCACAGAGATTGCGGAAAGATGACAAAAAGCACCGGGACAGAGACTTCTAAATAAAATACTGACAGGCTGGATGCGTTACAGGTGTATTTCTAGAGGCATGGTATTAGAATAGCACAAACTGATGAAGGCAAAAATTATTGAGACAGTTAAACTTTCAATTATATTTCTGGTTAGACTCCAATTTCACACTGCAGTTACAGTTTATATCTTAATAGATATTTCACTAGGTACAAAAGTAAATAATTAATCTGAGCTACTAAAAAGATTGGCAAAGAAGATACAGAACCCTCGGATAGCTCCAGGCTAAATGAAGTATGGAACATGTTCACATAGTTATGTAGATTACATTCTGCTGTTAACAAGGTATCTTATATCTGCCTTTACAGCTCATGCAAACTGCACCTGTGATTTTGCCATTGGCTTCGGATGGAGGCTGCCAGTTAACAATTATTGTCCGAGGTTTTCCCTCTTTGCTCACCACCGTCACATCCTTGGGAGGAGAAGTAGGCACTGCAAACAAACGAAAAACAGGCTATCAGAAACAGTTTGCCCCATTTCACAGGATATAAGTAATCTCAGCACCTTCTCTTTCTATTGACAGGAAGGCATGTACAATAGTGAAAACTCTGCACATTCAGTCTTCAAATAAATCCACCATCCTAGTGCAGTGGTCTTACTGCTGCTCTCCACTCAACTGGCAAATGCCATCTGGTGATGGGAAGTTACCTGTTTCTAAAGCCTTTCTGTCAACAGATGCTGTGACTCACGACTGAATGAGCCCATGTGTCTTCAAAAATACGCCGTCTTCGTAGAACTCTAGTGGTTGGGGTGACTTCTAACATGAATTTGTTCGGTCAGAAAAATTACATGAAGTTGTGGAATAAATACACTTCATATGCATAGCTATACGAAATATCTCCATATTTTCAGGTTTATGGTGGGACCAAGACCTAGTAATGCCACTCAAATCTGAATCAGCTAAGAAAATCCGCCCAGACTTTTAGAAATGTAACCCATAATTCCTAACTTACTTTACTGAAGATTTTTTTGTGATTTGCAAGGAAATCTGCACCACTGAAACATGTGCAATCCAGAAATACTTGCAGAACTCAACTGTCCAACCTCTTCCCTTGGGTTTCCAGAGGGCAAAACTGAGAGAGAGCAGGAGAGAGGGAGAATTTCTGCTCCCATCAGCCCCCTCCTGCCTAAAACTCAGGAAATGGCACAAACCACTTTCACCCGAAAGGGTGAAATCTGAGACCTTTCTCACTGTGAACTCAAATATCCAGCTGGGGCTTGGATTAATGGCTTTCCAATGCACAGAGCCAATGTCTCCAAAGGTGCATTAACCAGCTACAGCTTGGAACGCCACATTATGAAAAACATGAGACTTTTAATTAGGTAACTTCCAGCAAAGTAAATTTGCCTCAGATATTTAATACTATAATAGTAACATTTAGTGCTTACACAGTGCTCTCCACATTTAAAGAGCTTTATATATATTACCTATTAGAAATTAATCCGCACGTCCTCTCAGATGGCTACCTATTATCCCTATGCAGAGTAATAGCTGGAAACCAGGGATGGCAAAAGAGAAGCTCAAAAGTTACTGTAATCATTATCCTAAATACTTAAAAGCACACTTCACAGAAATGATGTAAAGCACTACTCAAGGCCCTACAGTAAGCTTTGAAGAAAAAAAAAAAATCAGGGCTAGCCCTCGAGAGATTAGTAATGCACAGATCGACACTGAAACCAGTTATCCTGTATTTTTCTGTATTTAACTGTATTAGTTGAGGAGCAAGTCCTGTACAATGCTGCAAGTCATGAGTATTCAAAAATAATGAGTTGCACACTCAGGAATTCGTCAAGTAGTAAAAATCACAAGATCTGTTATGAGAAAATATATTTAGCCTTTTCTTTTTTTTCATTTGCTTCTCAGTTCCCAAGCTTTTAGGTCATATTTACAAATATTCCTTACAAGAGCCCCAACTAGAAATGGACTCTCTGTTTAAACAGAAGAAATGAAGCTTCTGTATCTCACCCTTGCTCCTGCACTTTCCGAGTTTCAAATTCTAAGAACTTTATTTGTGCAACTTTTGCAATCCCTGCTCTTAGCATAGAGTTATGGATGAGAACTGTGTGTGTGTCAGCAGAAGTACCAAATACGGTGTTTTAACGCTGGATGTGCGTAGTAATCAGAAGGGGAAACGAGCCTCCTTGCAGACCTGTGCTGCTCCACGGCTCCGACGTTCTCTGTTTTTTCGGGAGCGCATTTTGACAAAGCTGCCCACCTCTGGGAAAACACATCATGGGATTCCCACCAGAAACTAAGACAATTTCAAAAGCAACTGACACTCACAAGGGTTACAGGACTCCAGCGTAAGTTAGGAGCTTTCTGATTTCACCCTGTTTTCGCTTGTTCTCGATTCTTGTTTTAGAATATTTGGATGACCTAACCAATTCTTTACATACTTGACTTGTATTTTAATTTAGTCTGAGTACTGCAGGGTAATTTGAATAGGCTCTTTTTTGTCCTTACCGTTCAAATAACCAGAAACACCAGCATAATAAGCAGTAAATTTAATTGCACAAAGACCAATTCACACTGTGGGATGACGGGGGCTAACGAGGGACAGGTCAGGAGAGGTTCTGGAGCTCGTAGCCACTCACTGTGCCCGAGTTCCTCCCAGCAGCTACAAACCCTCTCCTGCTCTGTATTTTGAGAGTGCATCACTTCTGCAGCTCTGGGAAGCGCAATGCCCATTCGTGTTGAAGAAGTATAATTTAGGGCTGATCTGGATGTCTTGATTTCTATTGGGATTTTGGTTTGGATTCATTTGCCTCATGCTCTTCCTCACTGTAATAATTATCATCTTAATTATACTGAGTTTTAATTATTTGCTGAATTATTTTCTTTGTATGCTTCTTTATTCTCTCCTGTCTGTGAACTGTGGTACATTATTCATTACTTCTCTGTAATTTGATGTAAATTCTTTTGCATGCAATCATCCCTTTGAATTTTGGAGTATGTTGTTGTTTTTTAATCAGAATTTCTGACCAAACCAGAAAGAAAAGAACCCCCCAGCAAGTGTTCATCAGCGTAATCATTTTAAATACATGCTTTCCCTCCTCCAGGATTCTGGCAGACAAGACTTTATTGATCTCATCAGGAATGTCAGCCCTTCCAGAAAGACACAGGTGAGTACCTAATTCGAAAGTTGTTCCATGTGCTGTCATACTCCAAGTACTTGATCTTCGACCTTTAGTCACCATCACAGAGAATTCATACAAGGTATTTGGCTTTAACCCAGTCACTAAATAGCTCAAAGTGGTTGCATTTGCAGTCTGAAAGAAAAACAAAGTGTCAGTAACTTCTGAACTGAGAACCAACCATCATCAGCTCTCAGACGCCTTGTCTCAGGTAACATCACTACATTTTCATAACCACAGTCATTAATCCTCTAACGTTTTTGCTCTGTCATGAAATTCATTAATCAACTACTAAGGTGCTGTTTTATCCTAAACTAGAAATTCTTTCTGCAATCAGCAAGAGCATTTAATAGCAGTCAATTATAGATTAAAAAAAATAAAAAGCAATACAAGGTCCAGGGCACGCTTGTTATGCAGCAAGCTGAATCACTGACTACTTGGGGGTGTTAATTTACAGCATTTCATTAACTGATCTAGCTAGGGAAAACAACGAAGCACAGCTAGCAATGCAAGTCCTTCATGAAATCTGTGTCTTCCTTCCAAATTCCCGTTAAAATTTTCAGTAAATTGTTAACACACTTTAAAAAAAAAAAAAAATCAACCGAAGGTGCTGAGAGACTCGAAGATAATGAAGCTTTATGAGTATTTAGGTTTTATCAGAAAGAAATGTTATTTAGGATCAAACACAAACTACACGTGGTTTATAGTGTGATTTGTAGCTCAGCCATTTAGCTAGAATTTTCAACCTTCAAGTTAAACCATCTGATAGGTGCTATATACGTGAACATAAATAGAACGTACTTGAGGTCTACGGAAAAAAGAGATACCTACATATATCTGTATTCCTTACCTTGACCTAGAGCAACCTAAATGTAGAATTAAATAGTTAGTTGTTTCCAAATTTGACAGGGTCATACAACAGCTGTATTAATAAATAACTATTGCCTTCAGAAAACAACTGTTTTCAGTGAATTCTTTTTCAAGGAAAAGACCACCTATAAATGCATATTCCTTGAAGACTCGACAAATAATATAGCCGAAATTCTGCAGAGAAAACCCGTATTTCTCCAGTACACAATGACAGATGTTTTGTTACACCAGGTGAAAGTTCAGAAAACTGTCAGCAAAGTGATACTTAAATTTGTACAGAGTACTGTGCTTGTTCGCAGAGGTGCATTTTCCCAGTTAAGACAACATAGGGTTTGACAGACCATAAAGACATCATAAAACTAATCAAAATCAAATCCTCCATTACCTTTAAACCTTTCCATGTACAAAATTCAACGCAGTTTCAAAGTAAATGTGATTGTGGCTGAATGGTTCAAATATTTAAGTGTAGAGCAGGACAGTTCTTGTGTTTGCTCAGTGACAAAGCTTGGTTGAACACAACCTCCCTAGTACAAACACGATACCATGTGTTGAGAAGAGCTTTTGATCAGCTCTCGGAGTGAGCTGAGCAACATTTTCTCCAGGCTCTTTGCAGCGCAGCTCAGGGACATGGGGAAATAAGTGATGCTTCAGTAGAAGCTGCAAACACCTTTGGCCTGGACAATCATGTAATGACAAGTCCAAAGCAGAAATCTTTTCCTAACGTCTTGCACTACGAGCCTGACTTACTCCTGAAAAGCACACCACTTCGTCCTCTCCTGGATCTGTGGAAACTCCTAACACCATTTAAGCATTCAATTCTGTTTAAAGTACTTTTTAGCTCCTAGCTTCAGTCATATAAGGCAGCTGGAATCCTTTTTTTACAGGTTAAAGTTATATTTTCATCTATGACTTTGAAACTTGGCATCTTTTAGTTTCAGTACACATCTTACTGAATGTAGATGACACATGAAAGGCTACACTGGAGTGCTAGACTTCTCTGCTTCCTTCTCTATTTTTATGCCACTTACTGTTTTTAAGATCACAACGTATCCCATGATACTAAACCCTGCTCACCTACTAGAAATAAACATTATAAATATTACCCTGCAAAACATATTTTCTTTTTATACAGTCCTATAAGATCTAAGTTAAGATTTAATATTTTAACTTATGCTTGAGAGCACAGCTGACATAAATCACGGGTAGCCTGCGCGTAGGACAACCCTGCTCCACCAACAAAGATTCTTTGAAAAATGCTCTCTGATCCACATTAGTGAAACTACACAGTTCAAAGCACAGTGGAGTATTTCAGTTTCAGGAACTATACTGCATCTGTTTCTGTGTTTACATGCTCTGCATTGACACAACTCCTATACAAACTTAAAGTAAGACTCCTTGAGGTTTGCACTTGTATTTGAAGCATGCTGCCTCTTCTTTAATAAATGTTTTGTGAATGTCAGCATAGAAGGAGGGAGTAAATGCAGAAAATTATGAATGAACTATATCAACATGCAATTTACTGAAGAGAGGGGTGGATGAAACAGCACTAGGTTGAACAGATGTAGCTTTGGATACCAGAGAACTGTCCTGAAGATAAGATTTCTGTGAGCAAGGCTGTGTAACAGAGAAGCTCGGATGCAACTGGGTGAACAGCCTCAAAATATGCAATAAATAGCAAAGCTGCTAGAGATGGCCATGACAAGCCATACACCAATCCATACTTTATTAAGTTACCAAAGACCTGACTGAAATACGGCTGCTTATTCAATGGCACTGCTGAAAAGAGGTTTTGCCTGTCTTAAAAACACCATTTGTTTTTATTCAACGGAGGAGCTCAGATTTTATCACTGAAACAAAGAAAGAAAAGCCAGAAGTGAGTTCTCCAGACATCATGGTTTAAAAATGATGATTTAGGGCAAATGCTTTCGTACTTATGACCTTTGAGGCAAATGCTTTTTAAAATGAGTAATTTTGAACTATGTTCCATCATTACATATTATTCTTGGTTCAGAGTAAAACTTCTTGACCACTGGCTGCCAGCACCGAGAACGGTGGGAGTATTTCATTTACCACTGAGGGTGGTTTTTTTTAAGCTCTTAACTAATGAAACTGCAGCATTATATAAATCACTCCCAAGACATCCTCTGCACATGACTCAGGAATGTGGGTTCATAAATAACTTGCCTTTAGAGGAAGAACACACATACATACATCTTTTCATTTCAATCAAAAAAAATATCTGGTTTGTAACAAGATTGCTCTCTAAAAGCATAAAGGGAGCTCCACTAGCTGGATATTTTAACAGCCATTTCCTTTGAGTCTCATTTCAAACGTGAAATTTGCAGTCAGCATTTTTGAGGCCTCCAAATAGCTCTGGAAATTAAAAAATGCAACCAACTGCCTAAAAAGATCCAAACCAAAAAAACCAACCCCCAAATCTAGTCTCCAAATCAAGGCAGGCAGCGATATCATAAAGTTAGTTACGTATTTTGCACCCATTCCATTCCCAAAGGGAAGTTTTACATTCGACTTGGTATGAACAGAAAAGGTTGTAAAAAGGAAAAAAAGACTTAAAACCATCAGAGTAAACATTTCCCAGTTAGAGGGTGTGCATGACTCACCACACAAATTGAGATTCCTCTGCTAACTGGAGAGAAGCCATTAGTAACACATACCTTATTAATGCATTATTGGCTCCTCTACAGGTAAGGCCACGTGTCACACAAAGCCATCGTGTCGAGGAGAAGTGGAAAGTAGGAAATTGTCACTGCATCCTCAGCTCCACAGCAGAAAGTCATTCTGGAAGTGTCCTCCTTCCTTCCCCGAGTCAATTCTTCCACTCACTCATACACAACACCCCATCTCAATCTCTCTCACACATATACCAGAGACCACAAAAACACCTACTTCCACCATATCCAGAAGAATCTTTGAAGCGATGATTTTACTGAGTACTACTGATGTGAACACAGTCCGGGCACCTCAAATAAAACTGGGTACACATCTATACTGCTTTCTAAGCACTTCTCTTTACTCTCAGCTCTCGCTTGACCATAACTCAGAGCATGAAACTTGTCATTAAAATATCCCAGCTGTGTTACTGTCGTTGAAACTCCAATACCTTGTACTTTGTATTTGCAGGAATATTGGTTTTCCAGCGAACTGTGTAGTAGCGAGCATCTGTGATCTTCTGGTTCTTTGGCAGAGAGTTGTCTGCCCAAGTGATCCTTATGGTGTCATGACTCAGAATGGAAGCCTGAACTCCCACCGGTGGCATCATGGGAGACGGATCTGGCACTGGAGTGTATGGAGCATTAATAACAAACAAATCAACTTCGGAAGTGTCTAGGGAATTGATGGGTAAAAAGTAGTGTATTATAATTAAAAAGGGAGAAGGTGGCATTTTAATGTAAACAAAAACAAAAAAGGGAAATGCAGGGTAATACAATGAAATGAAAGGTGAGAAATGGAGAAAAAGAGAGAAAAGACAGAGTTAATAGGTGACATAAGACTGACTAATACAATTACTGTTGCATCGTGTTCCCTTAAGACAATGACGACCTATCTATGCTACAGTTTGCCGCCTAATCATTAGCATTGAGTGCATTCAGTCATGGCCTAAGAACCCCAAATGTACAATAATTTTAATTTTGACTTTATTTGTCTCAGAATGTCCACTGATTTCTCTTCCAGAAAGCAATGACGAGGAAAAAGAGCTGGACTTCCAGACACTTAAATACCACTTTGTAAACGTTACTCCCATCATCTTTTAAAGAATGTTGATGGCTGGCAAGTTCCATGTATCGTGCAAATTTGCAATAACTGAAGAAACTAGAATTCCAATGTCCTCTATAAAAACTATCAGAATTCTTACTCTTCAGGAGATTAAAACAAACAGAAGTGTTAACATCTGTCCAAAAACCTAAATAATGTCAACAGTCTGGCAGGGAGCACAGTGAGCCATACATTAGTAGTACCTCACTTGCAAACAAATTTCTCTTTGTATTAATGTGTTACAAGATGAAAAACAACTAAGCCAAGAACTTGTTTAACGTAAGTAATGGCAGACTGAGACTTAGACAAAGAAAGTGAAGGCATCGTATTCAAAATCTCAGTGTAAAGACAAAAAAAATCTATACTTGTCCCTAGAAACAAAACAAGAACACCACCTTTACAATTGCACCCATACAATTTGTGCTAATGTAGTGGTAACTTTTTAAATAAGAACATCTGTAAGTTGTTAAAAGATAAATTTTGTAACTTAAAAATCAAATCAGTTTTAGGTGGTTTAATAAATGGATGAACCATGCAAGGCAGTCACTGAAACAGTAAGGCCAATCAGCCAAAGAAAGGGAAAGTACTTGATGACACTGACAAACAGCACTCTTACATTACATACAAACATGTGCAGCTGCTGCGCAGAAGGCACGTTAACAATTTTCAGCAGTGCAGAACTGAAAAGCAGCCCCTTGCCTTTACCTGAATGAGGCCTGGTCACTGCGCTCTCATAGAGAGGAATTCCTTCACCAACATTGTTGAACGCTTTCAGAGTTATAACATAGTGGGAGCTCGGGTCTAAAGAAAGAAGAAAGAGTAATGTATTTTCAGTGCAAACTGTTAGTCAAACCTGGTTTTTTGCCTCTACATTTTCTCTGTGTTGTTCAATATTTTATTTTTTAACTAAAATATATGAAATAAGAAGAATAAGTATGAGCTGAGAATGTCTCCACACAGAGCTTCTTTTAGGGTACAATACCTCTCATACGGCAGAAGCCTGTAGTCACGCCACGTCTACCTTAAGTACAGTCAAGGCAGTAGTGAGGAAAAACATTTTAAAACGAACATTTTAGGTTACTCTACTATTGTATTATCTAATACTCCAATTTTAGGGATTTTCCCAATAGTTCCCAATACTACTATTTATTTTGCTTTCAGGATATCTTACCTACCACAGAGAACTCTGTGGAGGGGCTACGCTGTATTTTAAAGTAGATGCCACTGTATCTTGGTGACATTTCAGTTTATTTTTTTTGCCTGAAGTCAACTTCTCTGCAGCTTCAGGAGGAGAATAAGGAAATGCTGCTCAGCATGGAAGTTTTGGTAACAGTTGTTGAAGGGAATGCATCAAATCAAAACGCACTATGCTTCAAGCACAGTGAAGTTAGCATTCTGGGGTTTTCTTCCTCTGCCTCTTCCGCCATCAACAGAAAAGTGAGTTTATTTCATATTTAACATGAGTTTGGCATCCCAATGTATTATCTTCATAATGATAAAGATCCTCTTAGAAGACACGCTTGTGTCTTGTATCTTTGTAATATCATGATTAGAAAACAGCAACATAAATTAGAGGTGAAATTTGGGCACTGATGTTAATTTGCTTTCCTTACCTAGGTTTTCAATGGTGTAATATCTCTGTTTATAGTCCACCTTGATGGTCTGCGCATGAGGACTGCCAATGCCATACCCTATAGCATAGCCTCTCACCACGATGTTCTGGTTTTCGGGTGGAGTCCAGCTTACTACAATACTGGTGACAAGTGGACGGACATGTAAGGAGCTTGGAACTTCAGGAACACGAGTTTCTGTTAAAGAAAAATGATGGATTTAAAGGATTTCTCTTACATACAGGTAATTACATGAAGAACTATAAGCTTGTAAGGTCAAATGTAGCACTTGTACTCTGCGCCTGTATTAAAATGAGTATGCTCCAAAGTAGAGAGCTTTATTGTACAAGACAGAGCAAAGAGAGAGAGAGCTCTAATAAGCAGATGAAAATTAACATAGTTTTGTACACTAATATATCTTAATAGATACTCCTTTTAAAAGAAAAGACAGTCATACTGAAGAAAAGTATCAGATCTGCTTCAAGGCACTCTTTTTTGATGGTTGCACATGTCCTTTCCAATTTGTAATTTTTCAAAAATATGCATTAAATTATCACATCCTTCCCCTCCACAAAGCAATCTGGTTTTAGTTCCATCGTATTACTTACTTAATTATCTTGAAAACACACTCACGACGAAACGAAGGTTCCTGAGCTCACTGTAGGTTAAATAGAATATTCCAAAACTCTAACTGCTGTCAGTAAACTGGATATTGCATTTGTGGCAAAGGCTTGTTGTGATTTGTCCTATACGTGCCACTTTTCTTGTCACTGTTTAAATCCTTAAGTCTCTTTTACATAATTCACAAAATATATGCAGAGACTACAGGTTCATACCACAGCGACAAAAAATACTCAGAGTCCATATCAAATGCTCAAACCCTACTCCTGCAAGCAACACAAATCTAATCACAATCTAACAGCAAGGTGGAATGTGGATCCTTAAAAACAGGAGGACTTAATTCCATGATATGTAACTGCAGCCCCCTAATCCTTTTACTAAAAGGACTCTTCCCCAGTGTTGAAAAAAACTTAAAAGCAATCCAAAAGCACAACTGCACATACTAACATCCACACCTTTGTCTTAACTTCTCAAGAACGAAATAATTGCTTTTGTCAGGCTGTTGGAGCCCGCCATATGTTGACAGATATTAAATATTTTGTGCAATAGGAAGCTGAGTTCCCCACTCTAAAATAAAATCTGTTCAGAGAGTTCTGTTTCCTGCAGGGCTTTCCTTTTAATGAAACATGCTGCATTTATCTAAAAACACTTAATAAAGCACCACAACAGTATTATTTGGATCATAATATGCCATTGGCCTGCTTGCGAGGGAGTTTGTCTCCAGCTGACTCCGCTGATCAATTAAAGTTCGCAACTATTAAATACAGAAAAGCTACAGAATTGCATTATAAGAGATGACATTTTTAACTGCACAGAAGTCAGTGTACTGGGGATAAACTGTGCAACTGTTTGACACCTCTTGCATATGCGCTGCTGGTGGGACTTGCACCAGCGCTGCAAAATTACACAGCCCTACTAACACAAAATTGTAACAGTCTGGCTCCCGTTTACATTGATGACACTGTAAAGTTAATTATATTCTATTTAAATGCAAAAGCAGCCATAGAATAAAAACGAATTACACGTATACACGTATATTGAACCTGTATTGAGAAATTAAAGATCAGTTGCAAATACACTGCGTGGTATTAAAAAATATCCACATGAGCTTACTAAAGAAAAGAAAAGCAAAAAATACACATTTCCTTCGGTTCGGGGAACTTGTGGTTTTTCAAGCCGCAAGGTTCTGTCATATCCAGTTAGAGGAAGACAGACACATACATGCGAGTCGCTTCAGCTCTAAAATGTAAATTTTAAATAGAGATACAACTGAGCTCTACCGTTAACATTAGTTTCTCTGCTGCTCTTGATTAAGCAATGGAGAGTAAGAAATGGGAGGACAAATATTAGGTTGAGCATCAGCTTTGCATAACAAAGATTGAAAAATGGGCTCTCAAGGGGTTTAATCAGCTGATTGTTGAAGCAATCTTCCAACAGTGTAGAACAAATATTGGATCTCTTTTGTAACTGTCTTCCAGCTGCTGGCATAAATGGATCTCCAGTCACACTGATGTGAAAGACGTTACTGGCATCCTGCAACATTAATTCAGCTGGAATGACCCTCGAGCTACTTCGTAACACAGCAAAGAGGGCGACTGACCTGCAAGAAGCGTAAGATAACTTATGTGCAACACCACCTATGGAATGCTTTTTCAAAATAGGAACAGGCTGCCCAGAATCACCAGCAACATCTAGGCAGTTCCAAAGAGATCTGCCACAGCCATCCTTTTAAAAATGGCACCTCTCTGCTGCAATTTCAATCGCTTTTAGTCAAATGCTGGGAGATGTTCACAGATTTGCTCATTTGAATTCTGCAAGAGTTAGGTTCCCATTTACAAATCATTCAAGTGTAGTAAATATCAAACATTTGGGCCAAATAACAAAGGTGAACATTTTTCACAGAATTTTTTCTACTTTTAGTGGTAACCTCTACACTGGAAAAACAAGATGTTAACATGGTTCTGAATACCACATAACATGAATCTACGGCCTTGGTAAACAAGTCTTCATTTCTGATGGAAGATCTGGGCTATACTAGCCTACCAGCACTGAAAATATAAGCAATCTTTTCTTTTAAAGTGGCAAAAATAACAGTTACTGTGGGTCAAATGTCCTCTTCAGAAAGTATAGGAAAGAAAAAAATAGAGGAAAAAGCTTTTAATGAAGCATAGTACTAATAAAACACAGCGGTAAGATTGCAAAGGGCAACAGCAATGTTTTCCACTGTTCCTCTCCTACCGTGGCATCTCTCTCACATTTAACAAAGTTTACGTTTACACCCCAGCTCCGCAACCACCGTGCAGACACCAACACTCCACACGGCAGTCAAGAGGACTATGACTAATCAATCACCGTATCTCTGAATATCAAATCACTACGCTAAACTCTTTGAGGCATGCTTCAACGGTTTCATTAGCATAATTTAGGTGCTCCACAAATACATAATCACTATTTTACTTCCCTCAAGGAAAACAGTCCTCCTACCTCCACTTCATAGCATGTAAACAACTGCGTGATTAACAAGATGAATTTTATTACAATATAAAAATCAAGCCATTATTGTTACATAAATCTTATCATGTATTATTATTTAAATATCGAATTACTGGCACTGCCATTCAAAATTGGGTATTTCTTAGTAGAAAACATAGTGCTAACATACAGTACTAGAAAGTGTAGAAGCAGGATTTAATTTTAAACCATTTTATTGACTTGGTAAGAATTTTATGATAAAAGAGATATTAATTTCACTTAATCATAAATAAAACACACTGCAATATTAGAATGCATTAAAAACAACTCAACAAAATCATCTTTGCCTTTTAAAAAAGCAATCAAACTTTACTGTGCCCTGGTTTTGGTGTCACAAGTAACTTCACACTTGTTATCTTACCATCTAGATCGCTCTCAAACGTTTCTGCTGATATCCAGTCAGTAGCTGGGCCAGTACCATTAACAGTCAAGGCAGCTACTCGGAAGCTGTATTCTGTACCTCGTTCAAGACCTAGGAGACAAAGAGCATCCAAGATATCAAAATAGCGATTCCAAATGCGCGCACAGGGATCACAATTCTTAATTAAAATACAAGTATAACCTGACAGTAAAAGACCTTTCACCCCAACATCGCCACTCGAGCATAACCTGAGGTCAGGAATCGAAACGGCACTACCAGCAGTGCAGCTCCAGTAAGGAAGCTGACACCACTTACAGTGTAAGAGCTAAGCTGTGACCAGAGACACCAGACCTGTGACACCCTGCAGACCGTCCCCATAGGCCGCTGGCAGGCACTGGGAGGCACCATCTGCAGCCAGCTTTAATTTCTGGCTATTAATTAGCTTTAACTCAAGAACCACCCACATCTGTAACTAAACATAGGTCTATAGGATACACAGCAAGTGACCAAAATGTGCTAGGAGCTTGTTTACAGTATATGAGTGTATAACCAATAATCAAAGCATTATGAAAATGAACTCAAATTTGATACAGAGGCTGTCTTAAACAGGCTTTGCTGCTGGCAAAAAATTATGCTGATTACAGGCACCAGTGAACTCTGACTCTGTGAGAAAACTGAAACTTACTGAGTCACAGCTGGAGTTTCTGAGAATAAATCACAAAACACTTTCTCAACTGTATATTCACTTTTGTAAAGAGGCACAATTTCTTCTCTTTTGATGAAACATTCACAGACAAAACGTAGTCGTGTTCCTGTTCTCACGTTTTGTTTATTACTGCTACACCAAATTGTAGATCTAGTAATAATATATGATTTACACTAAGTACTGTACTAGGCTGGATTTCTGAAATGTACAAAGTAAAGAGGGGATACATTACACCCATACCAGAAAGAAGGAAAAAGGCTGATGTCTGTGAAACTCGGTGGGATGATTTGCACAGACGCCTGAAGGAAGAAGCTCACGCGCCTCTGAGCCGTGCTCGTTGGTGAGCATTGCAAGAGACAGAGCACGCCTACATCGTATCCACACGCAACCAGGTGAGTCTGCCAAACATCCAGCCAGACTGCATTTCTTTGGCATCTTTCTCCATTCCTTTATGTCTGCCACTCAGGCAACACAAGGAGCTCAGGACCATCTCCATGCAACCCCTATGCCTTTATATAAAGGTTTTAAAAGGGCTTGTCCAGTCCATTTAGCAAGTCGAAGGCAATATTAGGGCTAGAAAACAGGTCACTAGGCTTCGGTTACCACTAGCTAGCCCAGACTACCTCAGAACTCACAATCACTCATTTGAAGTGTTTTTATTTTTTCTTTAAATTTAAGAACACTACATAAACTCTGTGCCTCAGCCCAATGAAAGCACCTGAAAAAAAAAAAAACTTATAACAAACGCAAATGACAGCTCACCTTCAATTAGCTGAAAAAGCTGGGTCCCACCAATGCTCTCGGTTACATCACTCTTACGGGACACTTTACGGTAGCGAATTTTGTAGCCAGTGATTTGTCCACTGTGTGTCCCTACAGGAGGCGGCTGCCAGTGTAGCATGATGCTCTGTGGAAGGTGGAAGATAATTACAAAGTTGTCGCCTCCTATGCAGCCAGAAAAACTACTCTCGTGCTAATACTTAATGAAACACAGGATTGAAAAACATGCACACAGAACATACTGCATTTTCATATATGTAAAACACATGCCATCTCTAACAAGTAAAAAATGCTATCTGTAAAAAGCAAAAAACTGTGATTCGGCAGCAGCACAGGTCATACAAGTGCCTATAGAAGTTCGCCTCAAGTTGCTCCAATCCTATTAGGCCTTCTGATTCTCGTTTCAGAAATGACTTCCTGGGTTTCCCTTTCTGTTTTCTTTGGGTTATATTAACACATGGTTTACTTGAGGGGCTACCCTTAAGAACTAGTGTTTTCTTCAAAGGGTACACGTTATCTGAACCATAGCTTATGCGCATGAAGCTGCTGGTTTTTATCCTACAGGCAGTAGAAGAAGATATTGGGAAAGTGTTTAGAAAAGGCTTTTTTTTCTTTTTTTTTTTAATCTCCAATCCTAATCACTGAAGTCATAATGGCTAAGTATATAACTTTCTCTTTTAAAGGGCCTAGGACATTGTAAACGTGCATATGTATGCACACACACTGTAAACAATAGTTAATCACCAGGAACATATTCAAGCTCTGGTGCTTCAGGCTTTTGTGCCTGATTAAACCTCTGCCATAACTAGCCACCATGCCTTGGTGCATTGTCTCTGCCTCCACTGCATTCCATTATGCACAACCCACAACTGGACTGGAGTTTCTAATGCTTCAAGTCCCACTTTCAGATATTCTCCTGTTGGGCAACTCACACACAAATAGCTGAAAAGCATCATGGTAAAAAAAAGACCCCAAAGCAGCTCTAACTTCTGGCTGATCTGAGACCCAACCTTCCATTTCCCCATTACAAACAGCAAATTCTCAGCAGCTTACCTTGGAATTCCGCACCTCCAGAGTCAGATTCTGTGGTGGGGCACTGGGGACTAGAAACAGTAAAGGAATTACAACAAAAAATTTCCAGATAATACATCCCATACTGTATTTCCATATACAACTACTCTCTGACATCATTCATCACAAAAGTACAAACCATCCTGGTTTAAGACACTATATAAAGTGACTACAAAATTCTACCCATACTTTCTGACACATAGTGACTGTTTGGCTTAGGACGTTTACTTATTTTCACCACAAAGAACGAACTCACGTTTTATTCAGGTCTTTACTTATCATAGGCATCTAAACAAAAAAAGCCCTATATTTAAAGGTACTTCCCATTAACTCTAACAAGAGAAATCGTGTTCAGTACTTTTCCAAATCGAGACTTTCATTTAGATGCTTGATTCTGGGAATCCACATTTAAAATTCTAGCCCTGGTTTTTGTCTCTTTTTGATTTCCTGTAACAGGAAAACCTCAGAGTCAAGATGTGCCTGTGCTACTGAAAAGTGCAGAGGTGATGTGCACTGCAATGACAGTTTCTCCTGAATCTCCATTCTTTGTTAGTTCTTTACTAGCCGAAGCAACTTGCTGGTCAGGACAGTTGAGTCCATTACACAAAAAGGCTACAGAAGAGAGAAACTGAGAGCAAGGAAATCCTTGTTGCAGCTCTCCAGAGGTGAAAGACTCACAAATGTTATCTCAAAGGCATAGATAAGGGTTCTCCGCCAGGAAGCTGAGACTCCAACAAAGCACAAGGACAGGGAACGAGTACAATAGGGCTAGGAGATTGCTCCGGCCAGAATAATCTGTTTTCCAGATAACTCGTAGCAGGCAGAACAACACCTGAGAAAACAATTCTGAGTGCATAAAGTGAAAGTGCTAAGTGAAAGGTACACCAGGGTGTGGTTTACTACCCCTCTCCCAGCACAGGAATGGAGAGGATGAGGGTTTATTTTTCCTTCTCTCTTGCCAGCTGAACCCAGTTTGAGATCGCCAGAGCTAGGAACTAGGCGCCACATCCTTTAAAAAGCAAGAATGCCAGTTAATAGGAGGAAATGAAATAAAGCTAAGCAAGTTTTTGCTGTTCTTTCTTTATGCAGTTGCTGCCTGCTTTCAGGACAACCTAAAAAAAGTCATGGGTTTCACAAAGCGCGATTATTAATTAATGCATAATTGCAAACTCGGCGAGAGAAAGACAATCAGTAGGGCACAGGAAAGTATATATGCTTGTAAATACATACATATACATGTATATATTTATATGTACACAGTTCATCTTGTGTGTCAAAGTAAGCCTAAACTCAGATCAGATTACCAAATTGACCAGATCAACAAAAAAAATGCATTTCCTGTGGGCTGGTATTCCATGCTTGGGTAAGAAAGGCATAGCCCAGTTTGGTAGGTCATACAGCAGCCATCCGGGCAGGAGGACCCGACACACTGATGGTTCAGAGAGACCGGAGGACAAGCTGGTAAGGGCAACGCGCTCTGTCAGGGTGTGATGAAGAGATGGTATTTCTAGTTGCTCTACAAGATTGCTTCCTACAGGTCAGGAACACTATGAGAACAGAAGCAATCCTTGTGAGCAGCACATAAACCCTGGTTCAAATTGTTGTACCTGAAGGGCTAGTTATTCAGCAACAAACCACCGTAAGAGACTTAGGTTAGGAGCAGAAACCTACATAAAAGCGAGGAAGCTTGCTAAAAAAGGTAGCTAAGAACAAAATATTTGCAGGAGGCATGGAGACGGCATACAGACACCACAAGAAGAAAACACAAGAAAAAAAACGTGCATTGTTCATCTAGAAAGATCTGAGAGAGTGAAGGGGTAGAGCAGCACAGTTAAGCAGCAGGGCTACACAACCGTCAGAAGCAAGATGACATCCTTCAGAAAGCTGCAGAAAATAAACTTCAACAGATTAAATGTGGAAACGTAAGTTGAGCTGACAAGAAGTTGAGGAAAAGTTGAAAATGTCATTAAAACTAATGACAAATTCTTCCTCAAACAAGTAAGGAGCTGGAAGCTCTCCGGAGAATATGCAGAGTTACAAATGATCAAGGAATCACAGGAGAAGAAAAAGGTAAGGCCAGACAAGCTGCCTTCTTCATTTGTACTGAGCGGAAGGCAGAGCAGAGGTTTCCATGACATCCTTTACAAGGTACTTACAGCATCTCTCAAACTGAAATGTCAATAGGAAGGGTTACAGAAGGGTCAGACAAGCTGCAGCACGTTGGCAGGGCTAGATGCTATTCATCCAGGATTTCCAAGGGAACTTGGGAATGAACCAGTTGCATTACTTACAGCAGGCTGTAACCGCTCACTTAAAGTTACCTTGATACTGGGAGACAGCAAATATGATGCCAGTATTTAAAAGGGGTTCTGCTGGAGAAACTACTGGACACTTCAGGCAATAAGCCAAAAATCTGCATTAGGCAAATGAACCGAAACTATAATAAAGCCTGAAATGCATAGATATATGGAGAAATATGACGTATCTGTCACTTTTTAAAGGGGAAGTCCTGCATCACACACCTGCTGGAGAGCTCTTAAGAAATGAAGCAACCATGGGATAGGAGGGAAGTCCTTGCCCGAGTATACAACTGGCTAAAAGAAGCGAAAGAGAAGGTAGGAACGTACGTGGTGGGAGATGACCAGCGGACCTCCACCGTGGTGTGTGCTGACACCCCTGTCGCTAAAACGCGTTTGTAAGTGATGAAAGGGGGGGATGAGCAGCGACATGAAAAATATTAGTACAGATGAGATCTGATAGTAAAGAACTGCAGAAAGACCTCAGGCCATTTTGTGCCTGGATATTAACGTGACAGATGAAATTCATGGTAGATAGTTACTCACATTGGAAAAATGATCCTAACTCCACATGCAAAGTGATGGCTCTAAGCAAACCAATTCCATTAAGGAGCAAGATCTCCCTACCCAAAAAATGTCGCCTAAGTGCTCAGAATGAGCCAAGAAATCAGTCAAATGCTAGTAATTACACATTTGCATCTTCAGCGCAATTTTGGTCCTCCCTATCTCCATTTTTAAAAGCACATAAGAGACAAGAAACCTAGAAAAAAGTTCAGAAAAGGGCAGTGAAGCTTGAAACAGCTTCCACAAAAGAAATGGCTAACCATTTCTATGTCTTAAATCTGGAAAAGAGATGAATGAGGGAGAATACAGCAAAGGTCTATAAAGTGAGGAGTGGGGCAGACAGGGCTGATGGAGTCTGATTATTCACTCTTTCAGGCAGCACAGCTGTAGGCAATGAATAACACTGACACAGAGCCAGCTCAAAACAGACTAAAAGGGAGGGATTTTTCACAGAAAGTTGAGTTGCAGAATCCCCCACTTGATGTTGTGGAAGGTAAGAGTTGACATGGGTTTAAAGAGGATGCTGGGAGGCTTCGTGGAGGAGAAGCTGAGTTAGTAAATACACAGAAACCACTACAGAATCAAGAAGCTGCCCGTAGCAACAAACCTCCGGACATGTAATTTGGGACAATAATACTCTAGGTTTGTCTAAGCTGCATTTGGTCAGTCCTGGAGAGAGGACTCCAGCCTAGGCTCATTTAGGGTCTGGCTGTTTTTATGTATAATTAAACTTCTGTACAACAAAATAAAAGCTTATATTAACTCTGCTCGTTCTACAGTTGTTCATAAATCCGTATTTGCTCATATTACCTTCTTATCTGGCTTATAGAAAGTACTGTTACCACCTCCTGCTTTCAGGTTTATATTCAATTGATTTAATAATATCTGTGCTGGAGTCCAAGCAAAGACATGCAACATTTTTCCATATGACCACAATTAAAATAAAAACACTCCAAAAGCAAAAGTGTGCTCATATGTAAAAATATTATAGAAGCTAGAAAACAATTTTGAGTTGTTGGGTTCATTATAATTATGTTTCTTCCACTCTTAATACTTTGTAAACCCAATAACCCACGAAATAAACTTCTGATGTTGAAATTAAGGACACCATCGTTTCGTAATTAGAATACCAGGTACTTTTGCAGGTATATTAATTTTCCTTTGCCCAATTTGGAAAGCTTCAGGGGGAACTTTCAACATGCATGGCCATATGCAGAAAACACATTATTAACAAAACAGGGCAGCGCTGAACAAAAAACTGAGAAGTCTTTCTGGTTAAAAACCCACTTAAAAAAAAATGACCACGTAATTCTTGCAAAAAACCTTGGAACAAAGCAGCTTACCATCTGACAGCGTGCGTACAACAACATCTTGGGTAGAGACGCCGGGACCATGTTTATTGTAAGCTACCACTCGGAAACTATACTCTGTGTATTTCTTCAGTCCATTAATGGTGTAGGACAGTCCTGCTACATCAACATCCTGTTCATAAGCAAACATACATACGAGTCAAGGTCAGAATCAGGTCTGCAACTACTATAAATGTCTCAGACTTTCAGTACAGTAATACTCAAAGTCAGAAGCAGAAAGGACACCGCTCTGTAGCACATGCGGATCAAACCCACTGTCACATGCAGCCAGGGCTTGTAAAGACGCTATCTGTGAGCTCGCATGAGGAAGTTCTACCTATTCGATTTAAATCACAACATGGACACAGGTTCTGCAACTGAAAAGGGATCTGGCAAACTTGCCTCTTAGTAAAAATTATTACTACAGTTTTAACAGTGGGACGCAAAAGCAGAAGAGTAATTTTATCTGAGGAATACTCATTCCTATTAAAAAACTGGTGTCAAAAAGTATTTTAAATGCTAACAAACTAACAAAAATATTCTTCCCTTGTTTTCGTTTTTTTTTAAAGCTGGAATCATATTTTTAAGCTACCATGTGGGAAATTAAATGACTGGGTTTAATTCTCCCAAAGTTGTGATTATTTCTCAGGTGGCAACCTATACTTGTACAGAACATGCTGGATTCTTCCAGCAGAATCCTAAGAAAATTTAACCAATTAGACACTCACCAGAATCAAAATATCAATCACTGGATGAATGGACTCAAGAAGTGAGAATAATTCGGATTCAGGAACACGCTAAAACCAGCAGTTAGCCTACATTACTAGAATAAAAACAGCCAATCTGTAAAAACTACGCAAACATCCTTCACACCATCTGAACCAGGACTGTTAAATGATGATATAGGCAGTATTTGACTCTTCAGAGTTTTTTCCTCTTGTGATATGACGGACATCCCCAAATGCTCCTTGACGCTGAATACCTAAGTAAGCCATCACGTAAAAACTGTTTTAATTCTGACACAAATACATTCTGCGCTGAATAATGAATTAAAACAGTTTTCTAACAAACTAGAAGTTTAATTTTAAATATTTCTGTATTTTAGGCTAAAGGCTTCAGCCTGTCAGAAAAATGAACTCTTGGCAAGGTGTTTCTAGAAATTTAAGGTAAAAACATAATAAAAGAAAGAACGCTGTTACTGGCATTGCATATCACACAGGAAGAGCCATGCTCTGTACCTGCTCACTGTCCTGTCCCTTCTCCATGTAATAGAGCTTGTAGTTCTGGATTTCTCCATTGCCAGACAACGGCGTTTCCCACGTGACAGTAACGGAGGTGGGTGAACTGGCGTATGCTCGGATATTGGGTGCTGGACCAGGAAGCTGAACTGGAATGTAAGCATGAAACTCCGCTCGTCACCAAGCCTAACCACTGCATTTTCAGTAGCTAAGTATTTTGCCATCAACTTCACAAGTAATCAACTCCCATTCAAAGATGGGTATTTTTTCACATTTCACATGGATTCACTGGTGGGGGGTAAAGGTGGCACCAAATTTCTGAAGGAGCTTCTACTCCCTGGGTCTGACTCTTGTTTTGTCCCGAGCGATCCTAACAAATCACAGCCTTTGCATTTTCTTCAAGTTTTCCCTTTTTCTCCGTCAGTTAACGACAATTTAAAAGTATTCTTCTATAACAAAGTTTAGAGAATTCAACAAGGAATGCCTTAGCAGTTCTTCTTAAGAGTGAGAATAAAGCATACGCAACACGGTAGCTTGGAAAATTATTCTGAAACTCAGGTCTGCAAGTGCAACTTTTAACAGCATCACCTTATTCTGGGAAAGGCCATGAATGGAAAAAACGTCCACCACAAAGTCAAGAGGACTCAGAATATTTACGGCTTACCCTCAGGCTGAGTGGCCACCTTCAGCGGTGCTGAGCTCTCCCCGGGGCCATGCTTGTTTTGAGCCACAACTCTAAAGACATAAACTGTTTCTGGCATCAGGTTTTGGATCGTCACTTGCGTCTCTCCAGGACGACTTGTATTTTCAACACGTTCCCTTTGGGAAACAAAAAGTTTGGGCACAGAAACAATCATTGATTAGTAAGAGGGTTTTTGAGGGATAAGGAAAGGAATCTTCGCTACTTGGAACAAATCTAACGCATCCTGTTTGAATGTATCTAGCGTATTAATGATGTGGTTATTTATACCACACTGACTACACAAAAACAGTAATATGCCAAAACGGCTGGTGACAAACAGCTTCTAATTTTGTAACTTGTCTTTGAAAAAAATACACACTAAAGTAAAAGAATAAATTATACTCAACATCACAAAATTCTAAGTAGTTTCCTTGTTATTCTCTTAACAGCATGCCATAATTCATTGTGACAGTTTATCCTACTACTGAAGCCACGCGAAAAAACATTTAAGAATTGTACACAGAGTCTGGGGAGAATCAAGGCATTTTTGTTAATATTGTGGGGATGCGTTTTGTGCATTTTTCAAAGAGGCTGCTTTAATATTTTCTTCTAACTCCAAACTTTACTTAGTTGCTCCCTAATATTTAGATTTTTTTTAAAAACATCCAAAGGCTCTGACTCGCATACACTGCGACAGACAGCTGTGGCATTTACGATATTACCACACAAGTAGTGGAGTCAACAGAAGGCAACGTCTGCCCGTGTCTCCGCTGTTGTAACTCAGCCTGACGCATGAGCAGAGACCATCCTTCGGCAGTGGCGTGCACTCCGGTCGCGGGCTGGGAATGGGGCACGTGAGACGGGCTTCTCTCAGAGGAGACGGCTCTGGGCTACCGGCGTCCCCGAGCTCTAAGACCCCGTGTGCTGGGTGGTAACGGGCGTTTCTCTTAGGTTTGGGAAAAAGAAAGGCATTTTGCAAGCTGAAAGCCATCAGCCAGCTAGGAGAGCCCACGTCACGCGCAACCGGACAGATTATTGCCCCACATCTCGTGAACTTCAATTACGCTCCACAAGCACCCCGTGTGAAAGCCTGGTCCTGCAGTGATCATAGTTCAGGAAACGCGATCACTTCTTATCAGGCTCAGGACTGAGGTGAAGATTACAGCATTAATTATCAACTAACTACAACCTTTATTTCCAACACATTGCTGTTGTCACGTGAACCTTCACACAGCCACGTTTGGGCATGGATGGCTACGGACTGCCCTGGCTTGAAAAGAAGCTAACTACTCCCTGGAAATAGAAATAACAGCACTATTACAAAAGAAGAAACGAAAAACTTCCCCACTGAGGAAATAAATACAAGGAAAACGTGAATGGTTTGAATACAATCCTTTCCCTTTTGTCTGACAGACTTTGTTTAGCTCTACAGCAGAGGGCAGACGATTCTTATCCCAACGATTAGCTGCTATTAAATCATTTTTAATGCAGAAGCCTGGGCAAAATTATTCCACTGTCTCCCCCTTCCTACCTCCCAGCCATTATGATTTAGTTTATACCATGGAAATATGATGCCAAAATTCCCATTTTTAATTTATTTTTTTAAATCAACTACCAAGGTTGATTTAGCATAACTGGGCTTAAAACACTGTGAAATCCCTGTTCATTTCTGCAGTATTATACTGTATCTATACAGAGGAAAACAACATGCTAAGTGCTACTCAAAAGCTGTTTGAACACATTTTCTAGAACATTCTCCTTCATGAAAGTTGAGCTAAAATGGCATTGCATAAACAGCTTAATTTATTTCAGATTTTTTTTTAATTTTTGTCTTTGAATGATCGCAGAATCATTATATTTGAATTTAAAAACCCTGCAAAAGATTTCTCTTCTTTTAATGCTTATAAAGTACTTTTTACAAGAAAGAAGCTGGCAGAGAAGCAAGAGACACACTAAAGAAATACCATTCCCACTAAAGAATGAAAGAGGGGGGCAGGGAAAAAGATAAATATTTTCCCTCGCTAACTTTTCCAGTTACAGCTAAAGCAAAATGTTTGCTTGAAAATGCATTTTCAAATGGATAGTTTCCTTTAAGATGCATCTTAGCTATAACAGAGGTATCTGAAAACCCAGAATAAGTGCCAACTGATTCACAGCTGTGGAATAGCATTCATCTCCCATTGACATGCAAAATATATTGCATTTTCTGCCTCAAGTGTAAATGCACTCACTGATTTTATCTAGCAAAAAGTCAGCAATCCAAGGTTATTATTTAAAATTACAAAAAAAAAATCAAATTATTTTTAATGGGAACACAACATTTATCAAAAAATAAACAGACAAGTCAAAGCATTGCAATTTTCAGTAATAAGTAGGAACTGTGCCTTCCCTCACAACAGTATGTTAAAAATACGTTGAGATTAATCTAATTAAGTGCTACATGAATCTCTGCTTTATGCCCTTTCTTAGGGAGCCTTGAGCACCTTTTATGAGCTCTGATGCGTTCAGGTTGGCATAATAGGTAACAAAACAGATGGTCCATACGAATAACTATATTACCCAACAGAACATTCTGACTATTCTAACCCATTCCAGTTTAATCCCCCAATTAAAGAGCTTTGTAAACTAGAATTAAGGTTTAAAATAGCTGTCACGTACATAGGGGAAAAAGACTACAGCTCAAAACCAGAGACGAGTGTTCATCTGGAAGCGTAAAGTTTGAAGTTACGCTTAAAACAAAACCTTTGGGGAACTACTGAAGAGTGACCAGCATCCATGCCAGCGGTGTCAGCTGCGAGCCAGGCAGTGAGCCCACGCGGACATTCTGACAGCGTGATTACACGCACTTAGGCTCCGTTTTCTGTTTGTAGAACACTAAGTTAAACCATGCGTTTCATGTTATTTGAATCTATCGTACGTGTAAGCTGACATCTTGTACCAGCAATGCGTTGGCCGTTCCATTATTTTCTGTCCGTATCTTGAAAATTCAAGGTTCTTCTGCCTGACTGTTCACCTAAAGTTTCACAGAACTAAACCTCCCTTTGTTGCCCCCCGATCCATCTGAATTCTCATACACTGTCCAGGGGAACTGTCTTAAATCTGGAATTCTAGTGTAACTATACAACCTACAGGGAAGACAGTAGCTTGTATCTGATCAGATTGCTTGGGTTCTTCCAGAGGTACGGCAACAAAGCCATGGCACCCTCTTTACTCGTACAGGCTTCCCTCAATAAAGGCTCCTCTCCCACAGCTAGCTTCTGTTACAGAGTAACCTCCAAGCCCTTCATCCTCACTCACTCCTGCCCAACAGACACTAAAGCTACCAGCACCAGCTTGAATCATTTCAGAAGCAAGAGAAGCAACGACCACAATTTTAGAAGAAGTGGCATTTTTGCCGTAATTCCTCACTTTCTGTTGCTAACAATCTTCTGTGGCATGCAACGTAAAGGCCAAATTTGTTCTGCGAGCGGACTGTGAGTTGAAAATGAGAATTATTTCAGTGCTGTGAGAGGAGGGCGGAATGGCCTGGGGGCAGCTGAAGCCACCGGCGGCAGAGAGCTGACGTGTGGCACAGGAGGAGCCTGGTGACTACATGGGGAAAAACCAAGCCACGTTCCATCCCTGAGTATTTTGCAGTCCTCTAAATAAGTCCAAAGTGCAAAGTTAAGGAACACTTTACCGTGTTTCTGTGTGTACCTCATTTCACTGAACAGATTAAAAACCAAAAGGAATGTAAGTCAGCGGTGGCTGAGGCAAAGTCTCTCCCAGAGCCGATACCCCATGAACCGCACACCGTACGCGAGTACTGCAGAGATACACAAGGGCTGCTACCGTTCGCAATATAAAGCTGACTCTCTACAACCCTTTATTGATGAATTAGAGATGTCAGAGTATCTAGCTGAGCTGTTCCACATCGTAAGTACTTTCAAAATTTTTTAAAAGCCCAATTTAAAAGGTAAATAAATCAGATAACCTAGAGTTTGATCATTGCGCAAATCCAAGCGAGGAAGAGGCAATGCTTAGGTTACTGTAAGGATCCAGTAATGCACGCAATGAAAATGGTACATGTAGGCCAAAAGGCAAGTTTTAGGAGATGGTACATATGCACTTAAAACCACAGCAAAGACATGTGACCATTTATAATTCGAGGACCATGAGGCAATCATTTAAGCAGTGTTTTACAACGCTGAGAAAGAAAGGAGGGCTGTGCATCCAAAGTTGACTTCAAAATTTTCTGGTTTCTGCCTGCTTAGTTATGTGGGATGCTCTCACCTATTTTTTTGGTCAATATCTAAGCAATATTTACACAAAGCCAAAACAACTAGGCAGAATGTACCATGTAACACTGACAAAGGAAACAGAACATTCGTTGAAAGATCAATCACTTGTCTGTTTTTTTAAACTATTATAATACTTAACTGTGCCTTTAAATTTCAAGTAAAAAATTCTACCCACTTTGAAAACTTTAATCTCTGTACAGTCGGTTTCTGTTGGTTTTGTGCCTCTTCCTTACAGCCATATAGCACACTNCCCACACAGAAAAATCCCTAACAAGCTAATACTGGAAACTACGTAAAAATAGGAATTTTTTAGAACCCTAAGTGCAAAGTTTAGATAATTTATTGATTGCACAGAATTCAGTTTAGGGCTGGGAGTGGACGCAGTGGATGGCATCACACTAATCATGGGAGATTTTTCTCGTTCCTTCATCCCAGGTGCCTGGAAGTGCGGAAGCAGACAGAATCTGACAGGCAAAAATCTCCGCACATCTCCAGTCCGTTTTCTGTACCTCTAGAGGTGAACCTCTACTGGCTCTGTCACCTCAGCTTTTGTCTCTCAAAAATTAACTGGGTTCAGCGTGGAAGGATGTTTAATACCACTTCAAATACTTTCAACATCTGAATTAATTTGAGCCATAACTTTAAACACTGTCTAAAATTCTATGATGAGTTATTTCTGACTTCCCAGGCAGAAGGAAACACTCGGTTCAAGTTTAGTTGCTGCTCTCCTATCATACACAATGTATTACATTCAATTCTTTGCTTAATTCAGCTTAATAGGTCCAAAATTCATGCCCTAATGAACTGACACTGACAAGCTGTCAGCACCATCAGGTCACATCTAACCTGACAGAGATGAAGCAAACATCATCCATACTTGCTTTCAGTGCGAAGGTGCAGCGTGCTGACACAGAAGGATGGCCAAGTAGTACAAATTTCTCGTTCTCAGGTGTTGGGTTTTTTTTGNAGGTCCAAAATTCATGCCCTAATGAACTGACACTGACAAGCTGTCAGCACCATCAGGTCACATCTAACCTGACAGAGATGAAGCAAACATCATCCATACTTGCTTTCAGTGCGAAGGTGCAGCGTGCTGACACAGAAGGATGGCCAAGTAGTACAAATTTCTTGTTCTCAGGTGTTGGGTTTTTTATTTTATTTTATCGTTCTCATTCTCTAAATGCAGGTTTCAGGTCAGGACTTCACAGTACTTTCACGCTAACCTGTGAAATGTGTGATACCAACCGCCTTCATGAATGTAGCAAAAAAAACTTCCAAAAAGCAGAGGAGTGGCGAAGGCTAGAAACTCATGAACACGTGCCAGTGAAAGGCTTCCAGAGCCTACTTTGAACCCTGATCCAGAAGGACACTTAAGCAAACAAAGATTTCATTGCAGTCGATGAAACCACCTGCTTACATATAAGCACCAGCTTAAGTACTTTGCTGTGCAAACCTTCTGTGGACTACACCACCCGAACCCCAGAGGGTTGCTTTTCCCCGGCGGGGGAAATGGTAGTTCTTGCAGGTTGTCCTGTAATTTCCTAATTCACTCACCACAAATTACGAGATGCCTCTCTCCTTTTGCTCTGCACAAGGCTTCTGACCCAACAGGGATATATTCTAGATCTCTGTTGGCGGAAGGGGATGCATTTTGTTTTCTCCAAAAGCAAGACTCCGTATAGGGAGAGGGATGAGGCCACCTCCAGCAAATTACTTTATAAAAACCCAGCGGGGAGAGCAGTTACAACCAGAAACGTGAAGGAGGAAAGGCAGGGAGCAACAAATGGCTCGCAGAACACTGCCATTTTTCCTGTCTCACTTAACATGTCTCCAGTAAGAATGAATATTACCAAAATAAGGAAGTAGCAGAAAAACGACGTGTGAGCCACAGAAAACTTTATTAATTGCCCCACTTAGTCGTCATATATGAGCCTGGCCAAGATGTCTATCCACAGACAAAAAAACAAGAAAAGAAAAAAGTGGAAATTCTCCAAGTAGTAGTGTGTTTTATATTCTTTTCAAATGACTTTCCTAACTTTGAGCTTCATCCTCTAGTCAGTAAGCAGATAATTTTCTTTTGAGTAATAAATCTGATAATCAAGCTAATTTGTAATTAATTAAGCATTGCTGAAAACAATTATTAGCTTTAACTTCTTCAATCTTATCGCAACAATTTGAAACTAACTCTGAGCAGCAGATCCCATCAGTAAGAGAAGTGGGTAGACTGAACTAAACCATGGGGATAGCACGTCAAAAATTCATGAACGCTAGATGGGAATCAGCATTTAACGACGCCTACCACACGCCTCTCTCTAGAATCAGACTACACTCACAGGGCTTTAAAGCATGAGCTGACTGCCCCCTCCCAATAGCACATGCACTACCTGCAGGGTGTGCGCGTGCCTGCGGCGGTGGCATTTACAGCCGTCAGCGTTCCTGAGGAGGTGTCACAGTCTACGCTTGCTCTTTGTTTAGCAGTCTGCTAAGAGCAGGTAGCAACCGTCTGCAGTCAATCAAATATATGCACGAACGTTACCTGTAAGAACGCGGCTATGCTGCACTGAAGCGGACAAAAAAGCACGCCCCTAATCAGGGTGCAGGAGGGAGGGAACACAACCCCTCTGACAGCAGCCTGTGAGACTTCAAGAATTAAAGACTGAAAGTTCATAGTGCTTCTAAGCAAAACTAGCATGAAGAAGAGTCATGAAAGAGCACAGCCCGTTTTACACGTTGAGATCTTTACCTGTTTATACCTTCCTTGGTGTAGAATATTGAATAGGTGAGGTTGTCTCCCTGCGGGTCTGATACAGGCGTCCGCCACGTCAGCCTGATGAAGCGAGTGGAGACGAGTGTGGCCACGACGTCCCGAGGGGCTGAAGGCAGCGGTCCCGTTGTAGCTGGTGCTAGATGGTCATTAGTGGCACTGGTCAGTGAAGTGGGAGGTAATGTTGGGATGGCAACATCTTGTCATGTGCAAACATTGGGGAATATGAAGGGCAAACACCACCACGGTTTAAAAAAGAAAACAGAAAAAAAAAACAAAGGAAATAAACAAAACCACGATGGGAAACAAAACAAAATGAACACACACAAAAAAGGCCATTAAACTGAAGGCCGACATGCAGGCAAAGGTAACTACTGAAAACTAATGGGAAATATTAAAGGACACGTCACTGTAGAGCAAGCAGACCAAATCTCCGTCGTAATGGAAGTGGCAAGGGAAAGGGAAGGGTGAAAACTGAGGATAAAATATGACCTCGTAAGAGGACGTACCACCGGCAAACAATACTTTCATGTCTTTGTAAACCAGATGTAATACCAAGCATTTATGAATAAAAAACCAACTTGTATTGTTTATTCAAATTATACATCCAGACCCAATTTTCTACTCTATTTCATTAACATGCAGAACCAATTTATGCTATTCTCAATTATAAAAGAATGACGGCTGGAATATACCAAACTCATTGAAGGAGCGCAAACTCACCCAGTACATGCAATTAAAGGCTGGGGTCAGCTGACATAACAACTGCTTTCTGAACTGGCTGGGTGCCACAACCACCAATGTAAGATGTGGTGTCAGCCTCGGTACGGCAGTGGAAACAGAGACGTGCTCCTAACTTTCCCTAAGATCACTGCTTTCTTTCCATCAGTGCTTTTCCTCCCTCTCACAACATATATCATATCATTTTAAAAAGACGCTAACAGGCACGAACAGCTCGTTTCACGTTACACGGAGGCTTTACGAACTTTTTGCAGTCAGTCATGCACATCTTCCTATGTTACTGCTTTAAAGCCAGGCTAAATCTCCAGGATTATTCCATTAAAAGGTTGACAAGTTAAGAGCAAAAGTTGTAACATACAAATAGCTGTTCTCCAAATCCTATTAAAGCAATCCATCCAGTAAATCTAACAGTAATATTCTGAGCAGCTGGACCCCAATTACCACCGGGTATTACAGGAAGCACAACTGGTAACAAAAACCTAAAGTTCATGATACCTTGAATTTTTCTGGATTCTTAATTATTTACCAAGCTTAAGCCACCTGATGGCATTTTCCACACCAGAATCTATGCTGCCAAATACATTTATTAACTTGTTAATTACGGAAACTAACTAACATGGCTCAGATTTTCCCAAGAAAGGAGCTCAGGACGAGTGCAGCTTTTGTTGAGAGCTGTAGCACCTCCACCTGAGAACCACCAGAACGCACGGACTTGCGTCATGAGAGACAAGGAGATGCCTGCACACAAATACGGACTAAAACAGAGAATGCCATCTGAGCAAGCAGACCAGGGAGTACTTTCAGGCAGACATACTGAGAACCTCTCAGCTCATGGAGAAGCCTATCATCAATAACAACCTTATCTTAAATTCTAAAAAGAAATTAAAACCACCGTCAACCAAAGCATCATCTCACACGTAGCTGCTGAATTTGCAGAGCTCATTTTTCATTTCTATTTTTTAGGCCACTGCTGACGATGGTGGAAGAAGAAAACATTTGCTTTTATCAGACATGCACAACGTAATAAACGTATGCGGGCAGAACTATGAAACAATTCAGAGTGTCATATGAAGCGCTACTGTACACAATGCCACAAGGACAAGCGTTATTTCTTGGGACCAGCAACCACCACGAATGAGGCCCAGCTCCATGGGGACGCTGGCAATGTTCCCCTTCCCTTCCCGCACGCCAGTCCGCCTGCTACAGCTCCGTCGCATCTTCCGTCCTTCCTGAAACTCACATTCCTGTTTCGTCTCCTCTCTCAGATGCTGCCTGTCCTCTCATCTGGGAAGTTTAACTCCCCCAGGTACTGCCATAAACACCATCATCAATTTAATTACATTTCAGTTATGTGTTTCTTCTTGCTTTGATACTCAAATCAAAACTTTTCACTTCAGTAACTGTATCTTTAGAGGACTCTGTGAGACTCCTAGAGCCAGGAACATACCTACATGTTTTGGTATTGGAAATACAGCTCACAGACAGACAAGTACTCAGGAATATCTTCTTAATTATCCTTTCCACACTGCAACAGCCACAGATCACAATTAAGCAAACTCCAACACCCCCCACCCGATCAGTGGACTACACCATTAATTTCACATTCATTGCAAAATCTAAACTATTTTTATGTCCCCGTAATCAGATTTCTTACAGGAGGGCACCAGGTTCTCTCTCTTCTTCTGGACTCAGATAGGGCCCCTATGCTCCCATAGATAACCTCGTTATTGCTGACAATGCAGTGCAGGATATTTAATTACACAGCTTCACCCCTTGTTCATAGTATAGAATGATATACCAAGGGGCAAAAGCTGTATCCCATAGGCAGAAAAGGTTCAAGCTAAAGCTACCAGCACTTACAGTCACCACTATAACCTTCGTCCAACCTACATCACCACCATTTCTCAGAGCAGTGAACTATGAAGTGTGTTGAGGATGATTTTTTGACACCATTGCTGGATGGCCAAGCAAAAGAGATGCTCTCCTGGACTCGCTATTAAAAAGAAGAAAGATTTAGAGTAGAATAGAACAGTTGCACTTGGAAGGGACCTACAGAGATCATCAAGTCCAACCATCAGAGGTCTGATAGTCAATGGCAGCCTCAGCAGAAGTGACCCTCAGATGGCAGAATTTAAGAATCTGAGGAAACTCAGGAAGGCACTTGGCTTAATCAAGACTACAGGAGAAGAAACTTGAGCATGTTCACAGGACATGGGCAATCCCATGGATCCCATAGGCAACCAGGACAGCTGGCTGATCTTCAAGGACGAACTTCTCACAGAACGAGAACGGTCCAGTCCGAAGTGCAAGAAAACAAGCGGGCACGGCAAGAAGCCATTGTGGCTCAACAGGGAGCTCCTGGCCAAGCTTACACTCAGGGAGTGTAAAGGAAGCAAAAATGGAGAACTAAATGGCTAACCAAAATACAGAGACGCCATCCAGGCATGCAGAGGTGGAATGAGGAAAGCCAAATCCGTCCTGGATGGGTGGACGGTGGGGCGTGTGGAGGGCTGACTGGCCCAGCGGGCTCCCAGCATCGAAGCCAGCGGTGCGCGGACTAACCGGCAGCCAGCCACGAGTGCCTCTACCCAGGCTCGATGCTGGAACAGAGCGGGTTTCACGTCTTCCTCAGGGACTGGATGCTGGGGCAGAGAGCATCCACAGCCGGCATGTAGGTTGCTCCAGACTGGGAGGAGCAGCAGATGCAGAGGAAGAGAGGGACCCAGCGGGCTGGAGGAGCGGCTGGCACGAGCCTCAGAGTTCAGCACTGGTGAATGCTGCATCGGGGTGAGGGGATCTTCCCAGCCGGAATCTCTCTGCTTCCAAATGGCAATTAGCGTGCCAATTCAATGTCATGTTTACATGCATACTTAGCTCGAAGTAAATACTTGGTCCCACTTACATCAGCCAGGCTTCTCCCATGTTTAAATCTGAGCCCATGCCAACAGTCCCCTTGGACTGGAGACATTTTACCACTGCACCTGTCTTTATTCCTTCCTCACAAACTTTGCCACTGAGGGTCAAGGTACGGTGCTCTGCAAAACACCTCCTCAGTGCCCGTACTTTTCAGCATCTTTCCCAGAGCACCTGCTTCACTGACTTCCATTTCATTTCAAATTTTAAATTTCTGCTCACTTTACACTTCAACTGCATATTTTCCCCTTTCAAGGGGGAAATTAATTTCCTATTCCTTTACTAACCAATTACATTAGTAATATTATTCAAAACCATGAAACAGTTTGAGGGAAGCTGTTACAAAAACAAACTCGTGTCGTACAGCTGCATCAGCCAAATGCCTTCTGAAGTAGCATCCTCTCAACCATTCTGGTGAACACTTTGATTGACTGCTTCACACATTTTTTAAAACTATTTAACTTGTGAAATGCCTCCACTTTTTAAAAAGAAAATTAAGACATTTCAGAAATATCCAGCACAACAGGCACTTGCTACTTCAATAAAGAAACTTCTTATATCCACCATTTCAGCTGTTTGCTTTAACTCTAGGAAGACTAAAGGAAACTAATTTCTATGGTATGACCTTAAAAAACTCCAAAGAGCTGTTTTAGGCGGCCATTCTTCAGTATAGCAGTTGTCTTTCAGAGCTGGGATACCTGTGCACACTTGACATGTGTGAAGCCACATACGTTCCGTTACATTACATTAATACTTTGGTTTCTTCTATGTGTCTTGGTAATACTGTCAGGTGATCTGCTTCAAATTACGCGCTCTTGACGCAAAGGATGCATCTTACCTATCTCTAAATATCATTGTGTTTATTTAAAACATAATACAAATATTTTAAAAATAATTACATTGAAACAAAATGCTGAAATTTCTCTAAGAAAAAATATTCCCAGTAATTTTTTAAAATTCACCTGCGTAATCTAAAGCACACCCCACATACTCATGTGTTTGTCTTCCTATATAATGAAAAAGATACACCTTTTACTTAAGTGATCTGCGCACAGTGCTTGAAGAACCAGCAGGCATCAAGATGAAGAGCCTGGGAGAGCTGCCAAGATTTCTCAAATTAACAGAAACTCAGTTTTCTCCTTGGGCAAGACTCAAAACTAGAAATACTCCTTCTGACAGCATTATAGGTAGATCGGTCAAGACTATCTGAAAAATAAACCGCGAACCGCATAAAAGCACAAAGGGCTTGTAAATTGTACGAGTAAGGTAAGCAATGAATAGGCAAGAAAATTCACCCATTGAAAGCTGCAATTAAATACTAGCTTGGTAGCAATTTGGTACTGCTGATAGCCATGGAATGTATTTAGAAGACTAGGTTATTTCTTTTCCTTTTTTCCCCATTCTTCCTCAAAATGCCTTGAGTGCCATTACAAACCAATTTGTACACAGCCATGTGAGCAGAATGCTCAGCCGTGCAGAGCTGTGTTAATGAGTAATTACACTAAAATTAGTTTTAATGCCAATAAGGGAGCAGCTTTATTACTTCAAGCTTTTAAGCATGGTGTAACAAGTAACATGCAAAACAAGTCCTTTTTTTCTAATATATATTTCACCACTTTTCAAAAAGCAACTCTACTCTGGGGTAGTCTTTACAGAGCTACGCCTACACAGTTTTACATTAATCTCATTTTTTTTAAAAAAATGTAAAATGTGCACATTCAGCAAGTGACATACTAAAAACATGGAAAAAGAATGATGATGTTGCATGCCAGACATAGATATAAAATAGATTTATCTTTTCAACCACTGCTGATAAATCAGTTTTTCTGACTTGTGTTTTTCTAAGGGATCAAGACAAGATCTTTGCTCAATTTGGCATCACACAAAGGCTGTAGAGCTGAGATATAGCACATTGTCTTCAACAGCATTAGAAAGAAATCCTTTAGCAGAACAGCTGACACAAAATGAACCGCTCTCCTTAAACACTGGCTCCAGTGCAGCTGGGGGCTGAGAGGGGGAGACCAAGGTTAAATCACTAAGTGTTGCTAAGAGGATACATTAAAACTGTCGCAATACGATTTCAATTCTGGATCAACAGAGAAGGAAAATCAGTTGATTTATCTGTCTGCATCTAACCAAGCTAAAAGCTAACTAAAAAAAAAGTTAAAAACAAAGCAAAATACTTCAAACGGTCTTTTCTTCTGCTTTGCACGATATATTTTCTAATGCTTACGCAGTAACCTGGGCAACAAAACATTGCCTCAATTCCTCAACAAATACAAATAACGTTCAACTACTGAAACAACAATCATTGCAGGACATCCAGAAATCCACCAACAGGATGAGGTAGGCAGAGAAATGAGAATTTTTAGGATTTTTAGGATTAGGAGAAATTAAGATTTTCCTAACTGGCCGCTAAAATCATTCGCCACCGCAGCACTCATACGGTATATGGGATGCCACCACGGAGCTCTGCACATTTGTGCTGCCCCCTGCCTGGCGCACCCCAGGTGCCACGCAAAGACTTCAGCTACGACAGTTGTAGCACAGATCCCATGGATCCAGCGTAAGAGAAGACTCCTCATCACTCTCTCGACAGATCGGCTTCGTGCAAACCATAAGCTTCCCAGCTAGTTTCAGTGTAACAAATGCAAAATGAGCATGCTGGGGGCACACACCTGGATTGCTAATTGCTCAAGCCCCTTCTATCGAGCTGCTCTGTGGCAGGAATTCCTTTCCGAGGGCGGCTTCTGACCAGACGTCACCTATTGCAGCACGTTTATCACAATGTTTTGGGGAGCGTGCAAATGCCCGCAAGGAGTTGGACTCGAACGAATAACCACCAGTGACTTCTCTAACTTGAGTCCTCATCTTCACGGGCCAAATCACAATGTTTTAATTTTACCAGCACGATGCTGGTAAAGTCTAAGAGGCAAAAGCTGCGGGTGTCTGGCAGTTTGGTACACTACTGTGGTACCAGCTTTTCGTCGTGCAGGAAAAATGACCCGCACTGCCATTAGCGTAACTCACCGTGGCGAGATAACAAACAATTCAAACACGTCTGTGATGCTATTCGGTCACAGTCATTTCAGGATATTGATGTGATCTTTCAAAAACAACTTTGTCAAACATACCACACCTGAAAACCAGTAATTGAAATGCTTTATTTGTTAGCTAATTATCAGAAATATTTTCCATGTTGTCCAGCCCCTCCGGTTTAGATTTCCCTTTTCCTCCTCTCTTCCTCCAGTGGCACATTATTGGCATATTCACGGCTTCCTCTTGCTTTGGGCAATAACATTCCAATTATAACACCGGACATACTACATAAAGAAAAAGCGGAATAGGAATGTTATCTGCTTTTGGCTTTGCCGCTGTTATCTGAATGACCTGGGCCGAGTCCAACTCCCCGTGCCACAGCTACCTGGTGCAGAACGAGTACGTCAGTCCCACAGCCTACCTCGTGAAGGTGTAGCATTGGCATTTATGAAATTAAGATGGATAAACACTTTAAGACCTAGTGCATGGCCATATTTAGACTACTCTCGGCCATACTGAAGTGCTCGCAACGTCACAGCTTCAATGCCTGTGAAATGAGAGCACCAGGTATTTCTGAAGTGTGGCTGAGGCTATGTCTACATCGGAAGGCAGCAGGAGAGGAACCGGACGGGGAGCAGCACCTACCTCCCAGGGACTCAACAGCTGGATTAGCTCTCACCCCTACACCCGGCACAGACTGCAGCTCATTTCCATTCCAGTTTGTTTCCAAAGCCATCGAGTTTGCACCAGACCCAACACTACGCTGAAGCACAACCCAACGGGTGAGGAGCAGGGATGGTGGGGAATTTCCTAAGTGTTCTCCTGATGCAAATGAAAACGTTCATGCGGCTGCGCCCTCAGAGGGCAGATAGCGAGGCAAGCAGAGAACACGACAGACCTGGCCAACAGGAAACTCTTATGGGGACAACTGTGCAGTTTGGGGCACCGGAGAGTAGTTAATGTAACAGTATTGCAGAAGAAAAGAAAGTCCTCTTTATAAGGACTTCAGAGTGGATTTTATAGCTTTTGAGTGTAAATACATCTTTGGCTTCAGCAACAGAGACTTACTGCTACAACTAAAAATAGCAAATTACTATTTTGCCAAAAATTCTGCTAGAAAAACATGACCTAAGACACTCAGATCTCTAAATGGCTTGGAAATTCTAACTGTTAGAAAAAAAAAATACCTCAGAAGCACCAGTATGTTTAAATTTTGATTTGGTGTACTCAGATTAAACTGTTTACTAAATAATATTTTTTCACCAAAAAAATGCTATTTAACTGATCCCAGAAAGGTAATCGAAACTTTCAAATATTTTTATTAGCTTAATCTAGTGCGCTGTTTTCCTAAATTTCAGCTTTAGTATATGGTAACATTTCTACTGCCAAGCAGCAGAAGGATTTAACTTTGATCGGGATTAAGAGGCTGTGATACTTCAGAGTCTCATATTCAAAAAAACCATTTTTTTTTGTTTTAACACTTTCCATCACAGTATTCAAAAAATACAACAGTAACTCACTGCATTGTAGCAAGTAGGAAATAATAAAATGAGAAAGTCCAGGCTGTGCAACTATCCTTCAAAATTTTCATTTCCGTCACCTTTTTTCCCTGGGTTTTTACCTGCATCAAACTGCTGTCCCCCTTCATATGCTTAATTCATAAATTTACAACAGAAGGGACATCATCTTGTTATTCCTAAGAGTCCCCTGCATGATACCATAAACAAAGAAAAACATATTAACTGGCACAAATAAGTTCTTATAGGACAAATGGCTGAAGTTGGTACTTTGTCTCAATAGATCAGTTATAGTAACTGAATTACTTCCTTCCCTTGGAAAAACTAATTGTAAGAAATATATCAGACTGCTATTCTTCTATTAAGAGGCGCTTTCACAAAAACTGAAAAAGGGAAGAAACAGGCAAGGAATGGAGTATTAAAATAATCTCTGCTGTATGTAATGAACGTGCGTTTTCTGAACCTCCTGGATTCCACAACGACAGTCACCAGCACCTCCATTTAACTGGTGAGAGACACAGACCTGGGTCTGCTTGACATGATCACAGAAAGACAGCGGAATTCAATGGTTCTAAGAAAATTCAAAATTATGCCAATAATTGTATACAAAATCGTGCTTCATGAGGTGATTTTGCTATATAAGGAGATTTGTCAAAAAAAAAAAGAAAACCCATTAGAACATTTCAGGCAACAGCTACAAGAAAGCCCAACTGTGGCCAGCTGGACATAAAGCCTACTAACCTTGAAATTGCTTCCAAAATTAAAACTGCACAAGCCATTCGGAAACGCAAAGCACAACTGACCCTACAAAGACTGCCTCACGCACGTATGACTATGTAACAGTGGAGTATCAGGGACAACAGGCTCAAAAAATAAAACAGAGTTTTTATGTTTTATACATTATTTGCTATGATTAACTGAAAACCCATTACTATTGCTCACCATTATATATATAAGACATCTGGTAACAAAAAGGATGGAAAAACAGTAGAATCTTTGATACGGTATTTTGCCAGCAATGTTTTTTTTTCACGACACATTCACGCGGCATAAGCGTCTCTGTGTCTTCTTGTTTCATCGCTCTGCCTGGCCAAGGAGAGATCCGAGTCGCCAGCAACTCTCCACCCTGTCACTTCTTCTGGGCACTTCCGTGTTGGTCTCATTAAAGGCAATGCTTTTAACTTCTGTACTAATTTAACTAGCGCTAGAAAACTTTCTGCTGAATCAGCTGTTCTTTCATGCAAGCATGTCTGTTGGCACAAGGGAAGTGAATGGGGAAACGCACTCCCGGGGGACGAGTGGGATCAGGACCTGTGGCACCAAACCACACCTGAAGGCGAGTGCGGTAAGCATGGTGCAGAGAGCCCTCGTCTCCCAAATCATCTTGAAGAAGGAAGGGGACCAAGGCCAAGAACCTGACACAGCTCTCTGAGCCTACTTTGTCTCCAGCAGAGTTAAAAACAAACAAAAAATGCCACCTCCTACCTCTCCCAAACACAAGCACCCCTCATTTCTTCGTAAAATGAAATGGAAACACCTACTCATTCTCTATCCTGACATTTTCTGCCTCAAGCAGACAATTTTTTTTTTTTTTGTAATTGCCTTAGATTAATTTACATTACCACTGGGAATGAGAACCGTTATTTACTCTTCACTCCACACATACTACTTGCAAAAAGCTCACCGAAAAGACATACAAGCAAATTCCTATCTAATACCAAGTGATTATAACATTTAAGTGTTCATTTGGTCCTATATTCTAGCATAAAATGGACACTGAATAAATCATGGATATATACACAAACTGACACATTTTCTGACAACGAGCCCATTTTTCAAAGGAAGTCGTAAAAGCCATTACACTGAAGTACGCTCCTCCCTTTTTCATTTCATTATGAAGTGCTCTGGTGTAGAGGAAACAATCTAATTTTTTCCCGTCTCATAAAACAGCCATTAAGCAGGCGGGACAGCCCCCACTGACGCACTGCGCGCAGCAGCGAGGTCGCGGCGGAAGGCAGGAACCCCGCCGTTTAGATCAAGATACCGGTGCTTCAGGGGAGGATGTGAAGAAAAAAGCCCTGCCTGCATCTGGATCATGAGACTCGCACTGTAAAAAAAAAAAAGGAAGGAAAAAAGCCAAACATATCTCGACCCATCCCCACGGAGTCTAAAACTAACTACCTTTACACAGATTTTGTTATTGGAAAGAAATTCAAGCCATAACTACATATCGCAAAATGATGGGCTTAAATATTCATTACTGAACTTTAAGTTTTTAAAATGACTGAAGTTTTCATTTCAATTTAACAAACACTCCTTGAAAACAGAGTCAAAACCCTAAACAGAACACACATGCAGGACCCAAGGCAGCACAAATGCATGTAAATGCACCGAAAAAAACCCTGTACAGGTTGTCCTTTTAATGTAAATACTCATAAATCAGACTCCTATGCAGAATAAAAATCTCTTTAGAACAGTACAGTCTGCAACAACATGCCATAATTTGACTAACATCTCATAATAGGAAAGCAACTACTTTATTTCAAGAGCAAACGTGCTACATTTGAGCAAAGCTCTTCATGGAATAGCAACTAATAAAAATACCGTATATATTTTGGAAAGTGTTCATTTTTACAGTACGTGGAGCCATTTGCGTATTTCAAGAGTTAGGCAAGATTGCTCCCTCGGTCTAAAGTGTCACTGGGACTCTGCCAGCAACCCGTTTTGTCACCGTGAGTGAAACACTTCACCGTGCCTTCATTTCCCAGACTCTTCTTTTGTGTTTTTCACTCTTCGCTCACTGTTTGCATACCCAACGTAACAGGGCCACAGGTGCTGTCATTGCTGTGAACACTACAAATAATTAACAATAACAACTTCAACCAGGCAGGTTTAGGACTAAATCACTGCTTTGGTGGCAGAGCAGTACCAACATACTGGCACCATGATCAAACCACACTACCTGACTACTTAAGGATGCTTTTTTGATGGACCAGAGTGGGTAATCGCTCCCTTTCTCTCTCTTCTCAGCAGCAGCCTAAGCTGAAATAAATTAATCCATCCTAGAGCTGCGGCTGCTAATCCACCAGGTGGAATTCCTACTACTGCCCTACTTCTTGTACATAACTTTGATAACCCTTGATTTTAAAACAAAGTGTTTTATTTTAAACGACCATAGCATTCCTCAAAGTTACCTCTTCTCATTTTGGATACAATCGGGTACTTCTCTCCTGTTGATGTGTGTCGATCCAGAGGTGGCTGCAGTACACACAGGACTGATCTGAATATTAATTATACCTACTTGGTATTCTCTGAGACTTGGAAGTGAAATATAACTTCCCTCAGTTGTGGACCTATTGACATTTCAAGCAGTGCTGCAGCAACAGCTCTGGCAAGCTGAAGTTTCAACAGATGAGACTGAGCAAGCTGCCCGTGTGTCAAAATTTTACCCATTTCTGTTCATCTCTTCATTAAACCATCTATGTGTTTAACTGCTTATTTCTTACATGTATATAGTGCACCTTACCCACCTTTCCTCTTTTAAGCTATAACCGTATTTATAGCACTACTACTGTATGTGGTACTGGCTTTTTATATTCATTTCGACTGGGTTTCTCTGTAACAAAGACCGTATATACCTGTTGCCTGCCTACCCCTTACAGGTTATGTCAGATACACTGTTTTTATAGCAACTAGATGAGTTATCAGGATGTTTGGGAATTTGGGATACTGACTCAAATCCAAAGTTGAAACATCTGTCGCTGAGACACGGTGGCACCCATTCGCTCTGTGACTTACCACTAAGAAAAGCAAACCCAGGCATGACTTTCCTCTTTCTCATTATTTTCCTTTAGCACCTTCAGTAATAATGTGTCAACAGGAAAATCATGCAGAATCCAGTTCTCTTGCAAAGACTGTGCCTCCACAATTATCAGGTTCCTTTTTTTGGAGGCAGGAGAGAGAAGGTGAAGGAGAGGGAAAATGATCATCGTAAGGAAACACTACGTCAGGATATTTCTAATGCAGTGAGAACACTGACAATTGGCAGTTAGTTTCAATACTGAAATTAGGCAAAGTTGAATGCATATTATTAAAAATGGAAGTCAGACCTAGTTGTTAGATTTATTTAATTTCCATATGGTATAAAACCCATAAGCTTATTTAGGCTACCTTGTCAACACGGCTGGGAAGATAGGTGACATCAGAAGTGAGAGTCTTCTAAATTCAGTTCTTCAGCCGTACGAATCCTATTACATATGCGACCAAACTGTAAACCAATCCTTTTTTCTTTTTCTCCAAATGGCATTCAGCTGTCTCTGACATTACTGTATAATTTAGCAACTTTGAAACATAAGCAACCAATTAAGACCATATCCATGCGTTTGTTCCCCCCGCCTCCTCTGGTGCGAGACTGACAAAATCTGATATTTTCCTTTACAACATGAGACTAAGATCAATTACAAATTAAGGCTACTTCTGTCAATCTTCACAACCCTCTTTGTGAATAATAAAGGCGGAGGAAATGCCTTCAGCGGTCATGACAGATAGCAAGCTAAACCTAATCATTCCTATTATCCTCTTCACCTTAACAGGAAACCAAGAAAAACCCCTAAAAACAAAAATCCCTCGCGACACAATGAACACATCCTCCATCTCCGGTTGATGTTTTTCACCATGATTATTTTTGTTTTCACCTAGTAACTAGGGACCACACAGCGGCAGAGAAACAACCAGCCACCATCCACACCTGGAGCCGGTCACACTGAAGACACTCTCCTTCGTTCGTACCGTTTCAGAGCATGCTTCCAGTTCTTTCCACTTATGCTGTGGCACAATACATACAGAATAGGGAAAGGGTAGAAAGCATGTATTAATATCTGCTGAACGTTTCACAAAATACAGTCAAGCTTTTTGCTGCTACAAGTTCTTTCTCTGCCTCCACCTAATATTCCTTATATATTATTCCTCTTTACAATACGACGTGTAATTCCTTTGAACACAGGTACCTTTTAACCATTGATTTTACTCATGAAAACCAAAATTAAACAGCTGACACACAGCCCAAATGTTTCAAAGTATAACTGCGTAAGTAGCAATCACCGTAACCCATATTTGTGCTGAGCAGACTTAAATTTAGAAGTCACGGTGCACTCCATCTGATATGCATATCTTCACAAGGTTTCAAATTTCTTTGCCAAGTCAACTGTAAATACAGCCATAAAACAAGAAATGAAAACTAATAAGCACAATCAAAGCCTCCTATAAATTCTGTTATGCTTTCCTGCATTCACCGCGCACTGACAAACATTAATCTATTACTAATTTAATCTAAATTAGAGCAATTTATTTAAAGCACATGCCACCTTTAAACATGAATAGTCCACTGAATGCAGAATCTGAGAACTGTGTAGTTTCCTATTTCAATAAGTTAAAACGCGAGAAGTTTGAGATCTATGCAGTGTACTTCAATCAGCTGGACTTCTCGATACGACCATTTCCCAAGCGGGGACCCTGAAGAGGGAATTAATAATGGTCATTTCTGAAACAGGGATGGAACCAAGAAAGGAACCTAGCTGAATTAAAACAGCTTTCTGGCACTGTTGAACACACGTGCAGCCATGAGAAACAATAATGCTGATTTTCACAGAGGAAGACCAGCTGAGCAACGTAAATTAAAATCAAAATGAAAATGAAAAAAGCCTTCCAGCATTAAACAGGAGAACATACTGCTGTGTTTACAGAAAATTAGCAATGAAGTGTACACAACTAGTAGCAAAATATTCCCAGAGTTTGGCTTTGGTTTTATAAAACACTGTCTGAAGTCAGTTTGAGCTTTCAGATGCTGTTTATGTTCCTAAAACACAACTTTCAAAATGAGACTTACAAGCTGTTCATCTATCATTCAGATGAAGCCATTCTGATATTTTCAGACAAGGACTGAGAAAGCAAGTTTGGAAAAGCTTGCACCTACTTTTAACACAAGCACTGTCATGATTTTTAAAGACTTCATTACGCAATCAGTATTGAGGTGGGCTTTGCTGCATTCATTGTTGTTGGAGTTTTTCACAGAACTGTGGTATCTACAGTACCCTAGAGTTTTTTTCATTTAGAAAAATGACTATTTATGCATGCACATATTTTTATACACGTAAATGCATGTGCACACAGAAGAACAGAGCTTACATGCATGTGCAGTGCTGTATGAGGAAATGACTTGGATTTTATAACAAAGTAACAGCCCCTGAACAGCCCAATTATCTGAAACGGCGTCTATCATATAGAAGTATTTAGCTCAAATATCAGTCCCGTAACATTCTGTGCTGTTTCCTAAATTTGAAGAACAGTTTTTGACAAACTGTGACAAACCCTGTATGACTACGTGAAACGAGGTGCTGACACTAAACAGCCCTAAGCCTGCTGAGTGAAAAACCACATGGCTACATGTTGATATATGACAGACAAAAGTGGGATTTCTCCAGGGGAGAGGAGATTCCCCTGCCAGTCCTGCCTCTAAAGATACTCATCTTAGTGGATTTTTTGTCCTCCTCTTTTTTGTGTCCTCTCCCCACAGGAGACCAGAGAGCAGGTTCTGGTGCCAGCAGAGGTGGGTGCACGTGGCACAGAGCAGCCGCTGGGGCTCATTACCATTGTCTGCTCCCCTGAGATCCGTGATCCATTTCTTTCAAGTACTTTTCCTCTTTACAGAAAATTTGAATTCTTGGCTACAAGGGTTTGCAGCCTTACTGTTCAGTTTCAATCCACAAATCATTTCTTCTCCGGTGGACACTAAGACGTCTGAAAGCCACTCATGTAACCACAGGGACCTCTTCTGATTTTCCTTGCATTAAGACACATAAAATTGTAGCAGACAGAAGGAATACACAGACACTTCTTTATGAGCAAAAAAGTAGAATAGTTTTCAGGAAGAATACCCAACAGAGTCCTTCTCTTTGATTCAGCTGGCTTTTTTTCATCTTGCTCTGACATTTCATCCACGATACCTTGCATATTTTTCAAGTGCTTCTATAGTCTCAGACAACTCTGGAACTACATGGATTGAGAAAATGTTTACAGCATCACCTTGAAAACAATACTTGATTCACAGTATATGGCTGCAAACAAAATACTTAAAAAAAAAAAAAAAAAAAAAAGACCTCCATAAGATGTGAAAGAGCCTGAGAGATTACATTTGATATCTGTGAAATCATCCAAAATAGGTCCTGAACATGTGAGCTGCCTGCCTTGGGGCTTGAGCCAGACAAAGGGTAGCAGTCAAATTCACGTTCCTTCTCACGTACAGAAAATACCCAAAAGTACAACCAAGTTTTTCAAATCGGAGCACAAGCCTGTTAGTGCCAACTTTCGTATTTCTTACAGCAGAAGCCAAAATTTATCAAAAAGAAATAGTATTTGCCTCCTACAACAGAATAATGGCAACTACAGATATGGAAAATGCAAAATATTTCATATATCTTGATTTACATACGGCTTTTGACATTGCCTCCCAGGACATTTTCAAAAGGAAGAAAACATGTTCCAGATGAGGCTACTACAAAAGTGGATTCATAACTCTCTGCAAAAAATCACACTCAGAATAGTTCTCAATGCTTCAGTGTCAGAACGAAAGGTGACAGTGAACTGGGATGTACAGGAGGGTATGCTGACTTCCATATGATTGTGTGTGTGTGTGTGTGTGTGTGTGTGTGCGCGTGTATTTATTTTTACCAGCCCCATAGAGAAAATGCTTGTAATATTTATACAAATGCAAAGTCAGGTGGGCTGCAAGCACACTGAAGGGTACGTTTAGAATTTCAAAGCATGTTGTCAAAGTGGAGAAACAGCCTGAAAACAGCAAAGGTTTACCACTAGACAAGTTAAGCAAAAAGGGATACGTCTGCGATAACAGATCACAACCTGAGACGAGCCCACGGTGTTGCCAAAAAAAAAAAGAAATGCAGCTATCCCCTTAAACAGACAGAGCTACAAGCTAGAAGACAGAAAAACAACCTCTTCACTCAGGTCTGCGCTGCTACACGGTCATTCAGAGCGCCGGGCTCGGGCCGGGACACCGCTCAGCAGGAATGGACAGAAGAATCTCCTCAACCACGTGGAGGGCAGCGATGACATGCAATGAGCGTAGAGTCGAAGCAATGGAGATTAGGTTAGAAATAAAAAAATATAAAGTCTCTATAGGCAAAACTGCACACGGGAAGAGACACTCTCCCTACAGTGGAGGCTTTTTTCCTCTGTTTTTTAAAAATCAAGTTATTCAGACATTTATCAGGAACGTCACAGGTAGAGTTGTTTCCATCTCGTCCGCATGACAACCTCAACTCCCTTTTTCACTCCTACTTTCCATGATAATACATAGAGAACTCAGTAGACTTTGAGAAGTTTGCCTCAAAATTTCAGGCTTTTTTTTTTTCCCCATCGGTATTTATTACTGTCATCAGTCAAATGTACAGAGAGCAGCAGTGTCTCTTGGAACACAATTCCACATGGTTGTGCTCTCACCCACTGCAATGGTCAACAGTAATAAAAATTGATTCCCATACTGGTAAATATGATGTAATTAAATGAAATTTTTCTCTCCCAAGATCAGAACACTTGCCATGAGAAGCACCAACAGACTTATTTCTCTATGTTTTTTGCTATGTTAACAAGCGCGCAGAAATCTTGTCTTTCAGAAAAAAAAAAAAACAACACAGTGCCTTCAGCAATGCACTGACAGCTTTTTATTTCAAGCAGTAAACCAGCCTGATGCGTTGTTTCCTGGTTTGGGGAACCTTTGAGGAAAAGACTACATGCTGGTTAGCCTGCTACAACGTCACCTGTTTTTTCTGTAGCTGAAACACGGTTTGCAGATTTGTAAATGGGGAGAATCTTCACATATAACTTTCTGAATAGCAATATTTATATTTCATGGTTGAAGAGACAGCGTGCTCCATCCTTATAAAGGATCCTCCTTCACAGAGAAGCTACATCCAAGGCTTGCCTAACGAGAAGTCTGAAATCCAACTATACCAGAAACTCTTCTCGATTGGCATCAAGCTGAAATAGCTTGCGAGTGTGGAATCTGGTGGTTGCTCACTCCCACGGAAATCCCAAGTCTGTGTCAGCCCGAGGTAACCTCAAGCAATCAAAAAATGCCACTGCAGTATAGAAATGCCATATTTTTGGCACGATCCTAGCTGAAATGTGCTGATTCCAGAAAAAATTGACGACGGCTCTGATGCTCTCCACCTTGCTGTAAATGAGGGAACCCCCGCCCTACCAGGAGTTCTGTAACCTCACTCCATTGCTACGAGACTTGAGAGCACTCACTGCCAAACTCTGGCAGAGAAGTACCAACAGAAAATGAAATTATTCATGCAGCTGTGATCCTGCACAGAATCCAATTACACAAAGAGAACACAAATTTTAGGTCAATAAATGATGTCTTTAAAACTCTCTCAGAATCAGGATTCACATAAGGCAATTCAGTGGAGGAATTAATATCACACAGTGCAGCCCAAGTGCTTATACTTTAATCAAATTTGGTTCGCAATGTCAAACTGTGCCTCCAAATACCAGACATTTAAATTTCTCATAAGGAGATCAGCAGAAAAATACATCCTATAAAACCGCTGTAATCTGATTTAAGACTATAAACAAAGAGATAAATGGGATCATTCGCACCTCTCAGACTGACACTTTCTGTGTCATAGAATACTACCAGTCAGGAGGGATCTCAGGAGTTCATCTACGAATGTGCTCAGACCAGAGTCACCTCTGATCAGGCTGCTCAGGGCCTTGTCTAGGCGTGTCTACGATATCTCCAGGAACGGAGACTTCACAGCCTCCCTGGGCAACCTGTTCTGACTGCACCTACCCCTTTGTGAAAGTGTTTTCTCTTATCTGATTGGAAATTCCCTTTCCGGAGCCTCTTCCTGTTGTTGTCATCCACAGAATGTCTGGCTCCACCTGCTCTGCGCGCTCCACTAGCTGGTTGAGCAGTAAGATGTTCTCTGAAATGAACTCTGAGGCTCGTGCCGGCCACTCCTCCAGCCTGCTGGGTCCCTCTCCTCCTCTGCATCTGCTGCTCCTCCCAGTCTGGAGCAACCTGCACGCCTGCTGCGGATGCTCTCTGCCCCAGCATCCAGTCCCTGAGGAAGACGTGAAACCCGCTCTGTTCCAGCATCGAGCCTGGGTAGAGGCACTCGTGGCTGGCTGCCGGTTAGTCCGCGCACCGCTGGCTTCGATGCTGGGAGCCCGCTGGGCCAGTCAGCCCTCCGCAGGCCCCACCGTCCAGGACGGATTTCCCTAGTTTAGCCACAGGGATATCATGGGAGACTGTGTATGGGATATCCACCCCTCTCCTCCTGACCGCAGGGCCACCACTTAATCTTAGATGGTTACCAAAATAGTTGGGCACAATTTGACCTTAGTAATCCATGCATCTCTTTCACATACCCAGGACATGGCTCCCAGGGGGATTTGCTCCATAACTTTCCTTGAAATGGTTCTAGCTCCAGCTGAGCTTTATCCATCTTAGTTCCATCCCTGCACAGCCAGGCAATATCCCTCAGTTTTCTGCCTTCGCTTCCAACTTCTACACACTTTCTTTTTGTGTTTCTGCTCAGTTAGGAGTTCCTTCTTCATCCCTGCTTGTCTCCTGGCCACACACACTCAAACTCCTGCACGTTGGACTGGACCATTCTTGTGCTTTAAGAAGACTGTCCTTCGGGATTAAATGGTTCTCCTCTTGCCTGTCAACACAATCTCCCATGGCAAAATCTCCTGCCCTGAAGTCCAAGGCTGTAATTCTGCTATTTGCTTTGCTTACCTCTCTCATAAGCCTAAATTCAGGCATCTTGTGATCGCTGCTGCCAAGGCTGCTCTGACCAGTCCTTTTCTGTCTCTGAGTAGCAGGTCCAACACACCACCACCGTCACTCACCCAGACACACACAGATAACCTATATCAAGAAATTGCCTTCCACATGCCCCAGAAACCTCCTGTATTGCCTGCCACACCACCACGTTGCCATTTCACATGGTTAAAGAAAATCACCTAAATACCAAGGCCTGCAATCACTAGGCTTTCTCCAGTCGTGCAAAGAAGGCTTCAACCACCTCTTCCCCTTGATTATTTGGTCTCTAGCAGAGACGCACGAAAATGTCGTCCTTGCGTCCTCTGATCCTTATACATAAGCTCTAGGCTGGCTCATCACCCTCTCCAAGGCAAAGCTATAAGCACTTGAGTCAGCCCCCTGCATGCACGGCACGATCCTCTTCCTTGCTTCCTCACCCTGTGCTTCCTAAAGAGCCTGTATCCATCCCTTGGAGCTATCCCAACACACCTCTGTAATCCCACTGGCCTCACAGCTCTGCAGCTACATGCAGACTCCTAATTCCTCCTCCTTGCTTCCTTGCTGGTAATATTAACTCACACGCACGACATCCTTTCTTGGATATGGGCTATTTTTCAAGAAAATTTAAAGAAATGGATAGTTCCAGTACAAAAAATCGTGACACAGCATACTACTGGATACCAGCAGCGTTCGATTCATTCACTTCAAGATCTCACTCCAGTACAACTCACAAGGATGGCACAGAATGGCAAACACTAACTTTTGTAGCACAGAAGTACAAAACTCACTCAGTGTACTGAGCTTGCTTTGGAATTTTGAAGGCGATGTATTGCATCTCAACGAATGTTTTGAAATTGTTCTCTAAATAACGTGGCATATTTGTTTACAGTCGATGATTTTTCTTTATACAGCATTCAATAATCACTCCTTTTTTTGGTGCCTGAGTACTTGTCAAATGCCTATCACAGAGGGGTGGCAGGGAACCATCTGCCTTCCTCCCCCAAAGGCACCTCCTTTTACTTATTGCCACCTGTTCTTTTTTCAGTCCCCAAATGGCAATTCTGAGCAATGCCAGATACACTGGAAAAGGCCAGGTTACAGGTCCTGGCTGAATTTTTCAGTCTTGTCACTGGCATTTAACTTCCACAAAGAAAACCCGAATGTATCCAGTACTGAGGTTTTCACAGAAAAAAAGTTCACACAAAACAATGCTGTAAAAACGACGACAAGAAATAGCTTTGTTATGATTAAGCAAGCATATTAGCATATGTGATCCATACATCGGAAAATTGAGAAGGTCAGATGCTGACCCATCAGGATATAATTGTAAGTTAAAAAAAAAAGAAAGGCTGTATTTTTTTTTGTAAAAAGGAGTCAGGAGAGATTGAGGTTCCTAATAAAGTCACTCCCAAGGCACAGCTGAGGTTCTTCCTTCTCACTGGAATATGCTGGAGTCCTCTGTGGTAGCTTTTGAAGGAAATAAGGGAACACTACCTATCCTGCTTAATCACTAGGGCAAAGACAGGAGCTGCCAAAGGCTGGCAGAGGAATGTAGTAATTCAGGTAGAAATTCCCTTTCTTTAGGTAATTCTTCTTTTCTAAACTTACTAACAGAGAATTACAGAATTTGAAAATAAAGCCGCCACTCCAGTAAGCCTTCAAATTACCCTAGCATTTCTAGCCAGCCAATTCTTTATTTTCCACAAATCACTTCTGTATATATTGCAAGCTTTTCAGAATTCAATGCAAATACAAAAAAGACCAACCCAAAAGAAACCTGTGTCTGACCAACAATTGTGCTAAACTGACTGCAGCAGATGAGAGCCTGCGTGTACACCGGTTGGGGTCAGAGCGCAACGTGCTCACACGCTGCCACACTGACAGGTTTGCCATGCAGAAGACAAGGTGAAGCACCAAAACAGTGCTTCCTGTGAAGCCAGCGACCAAATACTGAAAGCCTTTTGTTGCAGCAGCTGAGCATATTGTATACTTTATGCCTGCTATATTTAAAAATGATGCTACCGTGTAAGACTGAAGAAAACACAGGCGTGGTATTTTACCTTCAGACCACTCAGCAACCTTTACAGCACACCTCAATAAAGCTACGGATGAAACAGCAGCGCTCTAGGTAGCAAAAACCAACATGTGGGAAGACTTCTACGTAAAGACTCCAGAATGAAACAAGTTAATGCACAGAAAAGACAACTAAGTTCTGATCTAATATGCAAAGTGCAAACGGAGGACACTTACTGGTTTATTTCTACTTAACCTTTCTCAGAGTATCTCCCTCACAGTCTGAGTAAGTGCTTTTTCCAACTACTCACACTCATCCCTCACGGCAGCCAAATACCCCCTTCCTCGTTGTCAATTATATCATAACCAGTGCTGCATCCCACTTACAGATGCCCACCCATAGCTTTGGTCCGCTTCTTCAACACTGGCCCATAAAGAATGCATGTGGCCTGGCTGTCCGACAAACTCCAAAAGACTTCTGCTTTCTAATATAAATTTATTTTATTAAAGATCGATTTGATATAATAACTGAAAGGGCTACCTGGAAATAATTTGTAAATAGTCCAATGTTTTCCAATTCAATTTAGGAATGAGAAAACTGAACAGAAAGGGAGGGGACATCCTGCTAGCTAGGAAGAACTTTGATGAACACATAATCAACGTTTTTTCACTGAAATTACTTTTCAACTTGCCAAGGTAGGTATTTCTCATCATCAGGTGTGAAATTTAAGAAAAATAGCTTTCTGAATTAATGATGGAAGTATTCAGAATTTTTTTTGTTCAAATTAGTGTTCTTTATTTTCATACCAAGGTAGCTGTCGTGAAAGAACTATTATCTATCATACCTTCACTCTCTTTCCCTGAACATTTTTTTCTTCTTCACTATTTGTATATTGTGACAAGGTGTTAAAATAAGATCTCAAATATCTGTATTTTCTTTGACTGTGTACATTATACCACTCTTCATACATCAGGACTGAATAAGACACAGCACATTCATGCCTAATTGCACTACTTGTTATGCCACTATTCAATAGCAAAAAAAAAAAAAAAAAAAGTACTTTCAGCGATGTACCATGTGATCATCTCTACTGTTGGAAAACAACAACTAAAACGCATCGGTGTTACGCAGGGATTGCATTGTTAAAAACACCGCAGGCCATGTAACAGAACGATATGACTTCGTGGGTGTGTTTTTACACCCGATATGAGACTCCATCAACACTGCATCCATAATCCTTTGGCAGCATGCAAAAGAAAAAGGACAGCATTATAAGGCAAAGTCCTTCAGGATACCAGGACAGGTTGCCAGAGGAGACCAGGAAGGAGAAACCACTGGGCAAACAACAGGGGGAGGGAAAGGAAGAAGAGTGAGACCACAGGAACTAAAATAATAACAATAATAATAATTTATAAACCACTACTGGGAACTGGGTGAAAGTACAAACTTGGACAGGGCTTCAAAACCCAAATGCATTAATTATTCAATATTTTTCAAAGGTGGAAAATACGGAATAAGGCTTCTGCTTCAAAGATTTGGAAACTACTCAGGTGATTCATGCATATAGCAGAAATAAAATTACTTTTAATAATTTTTCTGGCAACATGAGGACAGAAGGCCGTTGCTGGATCCAGCTGCCTAACAGTAGTTGGAGGTTGAAATCCCACGGCTGCACAGTATTAAAGCTACTGAATCCAGTAGAGGGCACCTTTCATTCCCCAAATTACTGTGGGAAGTACATGCATCTCTTCAGCCAGCAAGGAAACATACCCACGTCCAAAGCAGAAGTCAGAAGAAGTTAAAAGTGCACAACTACTCTACAGAACAATCAGAAAAGAAATGGAAAATCTCTCTCTTTCTGGCACGCTCATAACGGTTTACGCTCTGTACATTCAACGCCAAAACCAGGTCTAGCAGTTTCACATCTGTCAAAACTTCAAGCGTGAAGTTATATCGTGCCTCTCATCACACGTAAGTGTTCCTTCTAAGTCTTTCCATCCAAAAGTTTTGTTATACACAGGGAAACACAAAGGAAATTACAATTTTGAAACAAGATCCAAAAAAGACAGGCAACACTACAGTCAAAAAAGTAGGGAATTAGTATTTTCTTGTCTGACTTATTTCCCTTATCCCGCTTACTATTGCTTTTCTTCTTTACGCCCTTAGAAATAATTTTCAAGAGCTGTGTGACCTGAAAGAGCCAAACAAGCTGATGCCTTAGTAATTATATTTGTACTACCTTTTTTTCTGGAAGACAGCAGTTCTTTCAGCATAACAATAATTATTCTCTTTTAACATTAAAAATCTGCAATGCAGGATATTGTGTGTTTCAATAGCAAACAGGTGAGCATTGCTAGTAATTCCACGGACCGGAGCACAATAACAAATATTTATCTTCAACTGCAGCTGCAACTCAACAAATTTTTTTCCAGTTGCAGTTTGCAGAAATGACAGAGCTTACTACCACTTTTTTTTTTTTTTTTAAACTGATAACAGAAGAAAACTTCTGACACTGGAATGACTAGTGTAAAATACTTCATTCGTTGTGAGCTCTGTAAGAACCTATTTTTCAGTTTTGTAATTGCAGTCGTTGTTTTCATTTTGGATATCCTGTTTTGGTTTTTTTCCATAATGTCAACATAAAATTAACTTTTCAGATTTATGGCTATGGTTTATTATTGCACTAAGTATTTCCAAGATATTTTCCAAAATGCAAGGTGAATCCTGTAAAACTCCTCAATTTCTCTGAACTGTAAGTGTACAGCGAGAAGATGACACTAAACCCCTCGTGATTTTAAAAAATCATCCTAGATAAGCTGACTTATAGATAACATGTATCATGTAGAGGTCCCCTGAAATTGTTCTTCCCCATCTTTTGGCACTATACTGTCACTGTTTATCTTACCAAGGTCAAGTATTATCAGCTGGGCTCCAGCCTGTGCATTTCCAACATCATTTTCTGCAATGCACTGATAGAATCCTTCATCTGATTTCACCAGTCCCAAAACTTGCAGATTATGTTCTTTCTGAGAAGTAAAGGATAAACACAATGTTTAAAAATGGACTGCAATTGCAAAAACAATGGTGTTATTATGACACATTACTATGATAGGAGAAACTTCTGAACAGTAATATACAAAAGTGTATTTTGAGTTCCCGTCAGATTTCATCTTTTACACTGAATCCTCAAATTACACAGCATCAAGAAGCAGCAGAGAGCTCTTACTAATGGCTATCATTTTCTAGCATCACATATCACTGGCAAGTCATAACATCCCCACAGCCATTTTTATGATATTTTAAACACTGAATATAACCGCATTATTCACTGTTACAATCCTACAACCTCAGGTGTACCCAATTATACAACCATTAAGTTCTAAGCTATGTCTCAGTAATGACTTTCACTATGTCTAAAATCTCCCACTAGAAATACCGGTGTGCCAAAACTCACGATCCACAACTCAGTTATATTTATATTTAAATTCCTGTTTGAAATCATAACGTTCATCAATCACAGATGACTGTAGAAAATGCAGTCGGTGTTCACAGTGAGCTTGCACTCCAATAGGTTCAACCAACAATTCGTGTTTTGTCATTGTGTGTGCCTCTGTCTCTCGTGGAAAATCTAAGCTATCAAGAAATAGACTCATACAATATAAGCAATATGTTTTAGCGTTTCAATAAAATGACGGAATTACAGGGCATTATAGAATTCAAGAAACTAATCAATTCTTCCAGACCCCCAAAACATCAATAGTATAAAAATCGGAAGCTGGTCCTACGAAAGAACCTAGCTTCCATGCATGTGTGTTAGAGGACTAAGGGTCAGGTCAACAGTTTTAAATGTGCAAAACTGACTATATACTTACAACAATTTTGAAATAGTCACTTGGAATCACCATGTCTCCATTCTTGACCCATTTCACAGTTGGAGTAGGTTTTCCAGTCACCTCACACTCAAAGACAATGTCCATAGATTCATGAGCATAAATGTTTGCAGGCCTCTTCAGAAATTCAGGAGGAACTTAAAATAAGAAGGAAGAAAGACAAGAAACGGCGTTAGCATCCACAAAAACACATTGGTTGTGCTTGTACACATAAAGGATGGCTTCGGGGATGGTAGCACAAACAGTAGGAAAGTTGGCAGAAATTTTCAGATCAGGGTTTGATATAAGCTGATACAAGCTCTGTGTTATTTCAAAATCACATCTGGGCCAGCTAAATAGCCAGCCATTCTAATTTGAAATGACCTCTTGAGAATACATGAAAAAAGAAATTGAACCAAGATGTATAAACTGTAAAGTAAAAAAGTATTTTTAAAATCAACAGACATATATGCCATTTGGAAAAAAAAATACTTCCATGGTAGAAGACCATGCTGCTCTCTCTTATCTGCCATAGGAACGTTGCTGCTTGCTGAAGAGACCCAGAGGAGGCAGTGCACATTAGACGAGGATTTCAGAGAACATTCACGCTTCCTTCACTAACTCGGAGTTCATCTGAACAAATCATTTAATGCTTAATTGCGCGACCTTTTTATGCACCTTTCACAAACAAAGAATTTTGCAGGATGAGCTCCCAGCAAGACAAGGGAAGATTATACAAAAGCCTTCACCCTCTCCTTCAGCAAAGCTTATTATTTTATAAAGTGGGAGGACTAAGTTAGATTTGAAATTAAAAAATAATAATAATAATAATAATCAGGCTTTGATGCAAATTGCTGCCTAAAACTTTCTCATGATTTACACTTCGGGTGCACTACAAGTGCATCCCTAGGAGCTCCACAGAACAAAGAGCAGTGGCAGCGCGGTCGGGCTCCACTGTACATGAGCGTGTCGTGATCAGCAACATTTTATTTATTCAGATAAACTTCTGCAGTTGATACAACAGAGGGTTTTCAGAGAGTTCTTTGTACTTAATATTAAAGTCAAAAGGTAGCAAAAAGATAAAATTATGTAAAAAAGACTTTTTAAAATCAATGGACACAAAACTAAGATGAAACATTCCTTGGGTACCCACTGCCTTGCGCTTCTGCAAAGAAACTACGCACATCAAAAGGACAGCACTGCATTTATCTAAAGATTTTCTCCTCTGTTTTGTGTAGGCACGCATTTGACTGCAAGATACAGACTGTTGTCTCTTATATGTCTATTCGTATCTTCCGCCATTAGACCTCCACCGTTAAAAATACTAAAATATCTCCCTCCCCAAGAAACACCAGGCACAGAACTACAGACGTAATTTTGTACCACATCGACAATGTATTGCAGGCATGTGTGACCAAAGATGTGCATCTCATAGCACAGTGATACCGAAAGGTTCTTCCTGTAAGATGAATATATAACGGATACCAAAGGTGTCATCTCCAGGTCTTGACCGCCTTTTAAAATGTCCTTTATATTCAGAATAAGGTTAATTAAAATAAAGAAATTTAAAATCCAGAAAAATTCCAAGATAGAGAATTCCTTGGCAACACAAGCCCCAAAGCATCCAATGCACAGACATGTTAGAAGTCTTCCGTGCACCACTGCGGCACCAAGAAGCATCCAGTTGTGTGCGAGGACTCCAAGCTTCTGTAACTCAGTGGCAGAAAGAAGAGCCCTTTGCAGGCACAGAGAATTTGAATAGCATCTATTATGAAGAACACTCACCTATTTATTTGTTTTTATTAAACTCGCCAACATAAGGGCAATTTGCTTACTTATGTTGGCAGGTCTGATTGTTCAAGTTCCAGGAAAGTCAAAAGCAGCCTTTTGCCCTTTAGTATTTATCAAAGAAAGTCAATATGGAAGGGCTACAGAGTTTAGGCAAATATTTTACACGCTTCACTTATCAATGGGATTTATTTCATGCTAGGGAATAAGGAATACTAGATTATTTTATACTTCTATCTATAAAATGTTTTCCTTCATGTAAAGGTTTGTAGGTGGATTTAATTTTTTTTTTTTAAAACAGATAGGTGGAGACAAGCTGCTCTCCACAGACCTCAAGTTTCAGATTAGAAATTAAATAAGAGAACATTAAAATATGAAAATATTTACCTATAGAGTAGGTAAGATGACTTAACTCTCAGACACATACAAACCTGCACCAGAAACTATGTAGTATTTACTTGCGCTCGTATCTACTGCTTGAACTCTCTCACGTACAAAAATCTGGATGGGACTGAGTCCAGTTGCCTATGACTTCCAAGATCCATTTTGTATAACCATTTTCTTAAATTTACCAAAACCTCCATAAACTCCACCTTAAAATGATTCAGGTATTTTTGTGCTTACTATCCGCATCAGACGGCTGTCACAACCGTAACTTCAGTCCTCTGACATTTGGAAACTGTCTTCTGAATTTCTTCATGACCAAATCGTGGTTACTCATTCTTTTATTTTAAATTTGCATTCTTCCCTGGCATGTATCCCCTGGCATTTTTATTCTAAATGAGCTGCAATTTTTCTCTGCTCCCTGCCGGTATCCCAGCCTTTGTTTTGGCTGGCTCAACAAGTCGTGTTTGCTCAGGTTGTGCTGGTATGACAAGTCACCCACGCCATCCTCAGTGACCCTCTGTATTTGCTCTAGTTTGAATTAACCTTTGCAGCCTGTAGAGTTTCAATTATTTGCATGCAGTTTCAGATGCGTCTCACCACTGACTTGGAAAAATAGCATAAATACAGTGTTATCACTACAGCAAATATCTTGCCCAATTCATTCTACTACTGTATTTGCCCTTTCCTAGATGCAGCATGCTGATCCCCAAGTCAGCTGCTCTCTCATTAGCCATTGTTAACTAATGCGTGATTTTGTCCCAGCCCGCTTTACCAGTGTTCTCACTTGCTTTCAGTCTCTCTCCCTACTTGTATACACAGAGACACAGACACGCACATCGCAATTTTTGAAGTGCCTACATGGTTGCAAAAGGGGAACATAAAAATCGGAAACGTGAAATTTATTTTTCCATGACGGTACATTACTCCTATTTTCTTAACGTTCTCTACGTGGTGACACGAATTCCTTAGCTAATATATTAAATTTATGACAGGAATCTTTATAAACACAAGCCAGCAACATTGTCAAAAGCACAAAACTTGTATAAAAAATGAATCTGAGGACATCAGAAGACACCCAAATTGCTCCACCCTGCAGCTATGCCGTGAAACTCAAAGATGATAAGAGGAATATATAACTGAAGTTCAATAAAATCATGAGTGGCGCTTAATACAAAGAAAAAAAAAGCTGTGCTGGGCTCAAGACAGCCTCTGCTGGAGTTAGTTTATCAAAAGTATCACGATACAAGTTACCTTGAATTAAACCACGGTTTCATTTTATCCAGTCTTCCACTTCTGTGTGTTCAATGGTTCTTTCTTTCAAAAGCGTATTTAGACATCCCTTGAGTTCAGAAAGAACGAGCATAAACAGCACAGAGGAGACAACAGAGCTTCCCACAGAATGAGATGTGTCCTCCGTCTGCAGATGCTGTCTGTCCAGCACAGACTGTGTGTTATGGGAGGACACTACCACGACGTCTTGCTGATAGACCTCTCTCGTGGCACTCCACACAGTGCCCTCTTTGAATATGCTGACAACAGCTTAGGCTTCCCTCAACATCCACCTTCTGGGTACGAGACTTCCGTGATACCTAGCAGGTTTTAAAAACAAAACCCAAATGGAACCAGAGAAGAAAGGGAAAGAGCAGCTTGGGAATGACCACCACTAACCTGAACGGCCGAGAGGCGGGCGGAGGTGAGGAGGAGGGACCAGCACTGTAAGGGCACTCGTGGCCCATCACTGCTGAACCAGAAAATGAGAGCATCGGAAAGCTTAGGATGTTCCTGCTTGCACTGCTGATGTTACACTTGTAATGAAGACATTTGGAAACCCCTCAAATATCTTTAGCAATTGGCACTGCTTTAACTTGGGGCATCATCCACTAGCAGGCACTAATATTGAATCATAAGATCTGTCACAAAAACAAAAGTTGAACTAGACATCCTATTACCCGCTATCAAATATTTTTGATTTAGGAGATTAAGAATTTAAAACACTTTATTATCCTTTACTTTCCAGTTAATGAATTAAAAAATGTTTTTAAAATGCACTTTTATAGTTTAACTATGTCAATGTTTAGCATTCACACCGATTAACACAATGCAAGTGCAGATGTTTTTGGTAGAGAAGTTGAATTGATAACCAGAGAGCAAATGAGCCAATTACCATATAAAATAAGTTTTGTAATGGAAGATTATGTGTTCCGTTACCAAACAGACAATTAAACTTGAAAGAAGACTTGGCAGCTCACCCTACTCTTCTATCCCTCTTAATGGTAGCACAAACGACGACTATTTCAATTGCAAGATGCTCGCACAGAATTTCGCACGCACTGTAGCACCCTAAGAGAGAATATCTTCCACCCCTCTGTAGATATGAAAGGCAAAACATTTTGATCCCAACAGTGATCAAAGAAAAGCAGGAAGCCAATCTATGCCAGCAATTGATTCAAACTTATAAGCTGGATACCAGCACAGGTGAAATACTCTAAAAATAGTAAGCTTTTTTAAGCTCACGGATGTAAAATCACAGGAAGAGGTAAGGAACTACGTAAGTTGAAGTGGAAACAGGAACCGCTGCTGGGCATGGATGCTGTTCCCCAAATGCCAGTGATGAGAACGAACAGAAAACCAAATACCCCGACTCTTTGAGGGTCTAAGAGCAGCGAAAGGCAACATACAGGACTGAAGGTCTCTTCTGATTCCTGCCTGTGTGCCAGCATGATCCAGCACAGGGAACTCACAAAGAAAACCGTTGGCTTAGGATCCACATTGTCTGTGGGTTAATTTTTAAATGGTAAAGTATTAGAAACCTTTGAATAACTATGTGAAGAATATTAAAGAAGCATCATTTATTCTGAGCCTTAAAGAATGACTGCTTCTTCAAATGTCTTTTCAGTGGTCAGCAGTTCTTGCCTGTTCTCTCTCATTAAGACAGAAAGAGAACAATTTGGTGGCCTTCAGGGCTGTAGTCGAAAGAATCTATTTTCAATTCAGCCATCTGTACTGCTTCAAATGAGAGAGAAATTAATTACATTCAGTCCTCCTCTCCAGCTCTTGAAGAGCTTTCCTTTCAGGCTTACAATCACGGATGGAAGAACAAAGGTTCCTGGTTTTGCAATCTCATTTCAAACGTGAAACCTACAACTAAACAATAAAAGGAAAAATTCAAATTCTTGCACGATTAAAAAATCAGAACTTTCTGCTTGCTTAGTTATAAGCACTGTGAACCTTCTCCTAAAATAATCAAACCAAAATGCCGCTGTTCTAGGTAATACCTCATTTTTATGTGCCTTACCCTTTCACCAAAACCAAATCCCCTCCGCACTGCTCCTCAAAAAGGAGAAGGAAAACACTAGTGGTGGCAAAGTAGTGTTTCCTGATAGTCGGATCGAGAAACAAAGAAAAACTTGCACAGGCAGAGAAGCAATCTCAAGCAAGCAGGTCATTTAGGTCTTCGTAATAAGAAAAAAACAATCTAAAAGTCTAAACTACTTTAAAAAAAAAACAAAAATGAACTAGGCATTATATATCTAGTATTCCTCAAAGAATAGGCAGCTGCACCATTATCTCGCTTCCTGATCGATATAAAACAGTTGTACGTGAAGTGTGTAAGAATAGTCTCATTTTGAAGCAACAGAAACACAGATTGCAAACTGTACCTTAAAAAGACTTACTCTCTTTTAAAAAAGCATTAATATGGCCGTTGGCCCGAGCATAGCATCAGACAAAAAACGACATGCACATGATAAACTGCAAAAGGTAGGTGTAATCTGTTACAGCACTTTCCTGTCTCCTCTCGTCCTCTATCACCTCTCTTCTTCAACAGGCTACGGCAGCCAAGGGACTGAAATTCCAAGCAACTGAATTTCCAAACAGAAATGGTCAAGGACCAGACTGAAGCAGCCATTTCTGCTCCCTCAGCCACCTACAAGTGCCCTCATTCCACAAAAATTAGGAGTGTGTTCCCCAAAAATCACACAAATCATAATTCTTGTCAATGTCTCTTCACAGAATCTTCACCCTCTTCTGTACACACTTCTGTGCCCGACTCAAGGACTTCTCTACCAATCAATGCCTACCATTCAAATACAAAAGCAGTTTCCAAATCCAAAAGTTCTCGCATGCTCCAAATACTGATATAAAAACTAAGCAGACCAGATGATTCCTTGTAGTGCATCTCTGATTAATCAATCGTGAAGCATTCTTGCTCAAATGACTCCCATTTTATAACTACTACTTCCAATTCATAACTATAACTATGCTGTGGGTAGAATCCCAATCTTGCATTTCAGTTAACAACCAGGATTACCAATATTATTTAAATTGGGCATTTTTTTATTTTTATTTTTTTTATAAGTAGCATTTCAATCAGCATTTCAAATCAGCATTTCGAATGATAAGCCCAGAGGAGTTTTAACTTCTCCTGGGAGGAGGAGATATTCTATTAGGCTATGTTACAAATCCTATTTTAGAATCCCTACAAAGTTAAACTTAATTTTAACAACTGAAACTTTGTTTATGAGTAGGATATAACTCCAGCGCCTGATGATCACACTGTTAATCCATTCAATCACGCCTTGAATCAATACTAACAGGTTCAGTGTATCACCGCAATACCTAACATTTTCTCCTAATCTACCTGTCAAGTGGCAAACACAGCTCATACTTCAGCACATAGCACCCTTCTATTTTAATGAGACGTTTGACGGGATTTAAAAATCTTCGAACTTTTTTTTGCTGTAAATTTGCCAGACTGGAGGCTGTTTCAGCAACCAGTTCCATCTCCAGATCAGAGGGCAGGACACCATTTCATTGCTTGGGCTAAGTCAGCTTTTCAGTGCTAACCACAGAGAAAACTGCATTACACACGGAGTGTGCTTTATTTAAACTAATAGCAATTTCCCTGGTCAGTTAGCTGAAACCAACTAATTTCTGTCGGCCAGTTGCCGTGATACAGTGGGCAGACGTTGACGAAAATGTTTTAAACGGTTTGCATCGCCATAGCGCTTAGGAGCACCCACGGAGCAGAACCATTATGTTAAAAACACAGGCAAAGCGTTTAAGTACCACAATGCAAACAATGAAATTAAAGAAATGAAAGATAAATTATAACATTAAACCACTAGGAGAGAGCAATCCACTCAGTTATGTCTTATATTCACCTAAGTCTACAAATACGTCTTCTGCTTTGTGGTATCAAAGTGTCATTACAAACTCCTCCGGAAGCCTACTGGCCTTCTCAATGCCCATTTTTCCAAAATTCTGATTCTGCTCCAAAACGACACGACATCCTTCACCTCCTGCCATCATTATCAACACACAGGTAAAATGCGTAGATTGAAGTTAGACAGCAGAAGTTTCAATTAGCTTTTAATTCTACCTTACAGTTGTACAAATTAGCTGGTTTCCTTCAAGTATATCATAGAAGGAAAGGAAATTACACTTTAAAGAGAACTGGGGAATTATAATCTTCTTTCTCAAAAAAATGGCAAAGGTATATGAATAAGTACTTCATAAAAAAGAGGGATTTAAAACCAAAACTATGCCTCTGGAAAGTCTTCCCAACCTCTGAAAAGGGCTGTCACATCCTTAAAACACACTTAATATGCAGCTGGCAAGTTTGCACAGAAAACAAAAGCTGACAAAATGGAACTTATTAGAGAAATAGCCACAGAATAGAAAACTGTCAAATGAATATAAAAAAAATCAGTGTACCAAGACACAAAAAGATTATAAAAATGTAAACTAGTACATGCACAGCGTTTTCCATCACACAAAAACCAAAGTTCCAGTTTATGCACAGAAACTGCAGCCAGAGGATGAAAGTTTCTGTGGCAGCGACATAATACTACTTCTTACCTTGTAAGACAATGACTGCGTATGTCTGTTTGTAACAAGGAAACAACAGATGGGTTTTTTACATTTCAGAAAATTAAAGCTAACGTACCACTAGATCAACAGTTCGTTGCCTGTGGGATGTCTACCAGTCTGAATTCTCCGCTGCTGCTTTAACAGATGAAGCAGAGAAAGAGGAACTGTTGTTATGCCCTGCAAATGCAGTCTCTGGTAGGCTATGTTGAACTAGTTAGATTCTGCTCACCAGCTGAAATGGCACAAATAAGCACTCGATACTCTTCTACGTTTTTCCTCAAGTGGATGGGCTGAAGCTTTACAGCTTCCTCCACAAACACCGAAGCATCCACAATCTGGAGATAGGATTTCTGTGGCTGGGGGATGGCAGGGGGTGACCTGACTGTATTTGAATTAATTTGAAAACAAGTATTTTACATTTAAAGTGGAAACCTTTCTTTGCTAAAGTATGAAATATTCTTCAGAGACCAGACCCTAAATAAACATTTTGGAAGCAGAAACTAAGAAAACATTAAACAACATTACAAACACCAAGAAGTCAGATGAGGGTGAATAGTACAGATTATAATGAAAAATACTACAATTATAATGAAAAACTATCCTGATCAACTAGAAATGGAGAACAAAAATGTCAGGATAAAATTCAATAAACATGTATTTCTTCTTCGGGAAGAAATAATAAACTGGACATTTATGGAATAGGAAACAATAGCAATAACCTTTGCAGAAAAAGGTCTGAGAAACAAGGATTTTACCAGAGATCATAAATCTGACCATGACCTGAACATGACTCCCAATATCCTACTGGTATGAAAAGAAGTGATCATACAAGGAGGAGTAAGCAGCAGCTTCTGAGATTCCTCTTCCATCCAACACCCAGTTATCCTCAGCTGGCCATGTTATTTGAGCACCACAGTTCAAGGAAAACACAGACTGATTTACAAGAAAGCTCTGCGAATGATCAATGACTCAGAAAATTGGCTCTAAAAGAAAAATGGAAGCCCTGGCTTTGGTTATTCGAGCAAAGGCAAGATTAAGCAGTAATATAATCGGAGACCTCAAAGAGGTAAGAGAGCTTAATACATAAATACTCACTGTAACAGAGAGAAAAATCAGATGCATGGATCGTTCTTGCACAGGAAGAACTCCTACACAGGAGTTAACACCTAGATTCTTGCCCTATTCTAAAAATGCTAATACTCAAAACAATTACTTGCTCACTCTCCAATTCGTTATGAAAATGGGGTCTTTTCAGCATGAGCTTTAGTAAAATCAAAAAGTGTTTTTTAATGTAACTGTTGTGAACTTCTCAACACGCAGGACTCTACGTATTCAGCAAAAACTAGCATTAAAGGCTGTGAGATGTTAGTTCGGCACGTGGATTTGGAGAGCAGACGATCAGAGGTTATGTATATACACACCCACAAACAGAATTGTCTGGGAAGTTTTCCAGGTGCAGACCCATAGAGCAAGTGCTCTGAGTGTGCCCTGTATACTAGCAGTATTTTTCTTTATGTTTTTCACTTGTGGGGTGCCTTAGCAGTTGCAGACCAATTCAGCGCACTAATTGCAGGCTGGCATTAAAGCTTTGGCAAGACTGCAACATCATCCGCACCTCTCTTAATCCTATCTACACAAAGGTAAGTGTAAAAATTGGCCATAACTGTCAGCTGATCTGTTTGGCAATAGCGGGAAGTGTTTAGAAATAAATTCCCTTATCTAGCCGGTATCTGCAGATGTAGCATCTGCTTTGCAGGGCTTTCAAAGTCACCGTACCCTGGTAACTTGCGAACAAAGGTTGATTATCAGCAGGACACATCCGGTAACAAAGAAACCCAGCGAAGGCTGCACAGTGCCACGCGGCAGCCAACTGCAGGTATCAAGGGAAGAATCGTGAGACGGGTGAAAGCATAACAGCAACACATCTCCGCACATTCTCCCAGTGTCTAGCAATCCCCAAACGAGGGATTTCCTGAGAAAGAAGAGAGATTTTTTTGTTTACTAGTCCTCGACTGCCGTCGTTGCTTTCTGGATCCAGGTAAGCCTTTGGCAGCCCCAACACTCACAGCCTTAAGTTCCAAACTTCCAGGACACTCCCTGAGAAAATTCACAATTTTTGCATGTCTTTGAGTCAATCAACCATGCGCTGTCTTGTGGTTCTTGCAACCAAAAAACAAAAACAAAAAACCAAACCAAGCATTCATTTTCTATTTGCTTTCCCCACAGTACTCAGGATTTTACACAAAAGAACAGTTTTTGACATTCCACACGTCTTTGATCATCCTTATTACATTCCCTATACCTTCTTCAGGTTTAGCCACATCTAACGCCTTAACTACTTTTGAGCAGCAAGGGAACCCGAACTGCTCGCCGCATTCAGTATACAGGGCCATCACAGATTTAAACAGTGCCATGATGATTTTTCTGTTTAGATGTCTATTCGTTTCCTAATAATTCCTAACACTTGTTTTTTAAGAGCTTACATCTTCCAAAGACCCACATATTGCCACTTCACTATTTCAGGCCTGTGCAAGACCAGGCAGGTTAGAGACCAGTGCCATACAAGCCGAGTTGGAACCGCGTTTAACTGAGCGCGCTGAACTTCACCTGCCGCTTTACTGCTCCGTTGTTTCTTGCGCAACAAGGCGTTTCTGCAGCTGACCCCGCAGTCAGCACTTGTGCTCACGGCCCCAGTCCACTCAGAACCAACAGCAACGTTTGCCACTTCACAGTCCTCCTTCCAGATCACTTACAACAATGCTGAACGGTGCAAACCCAGCTCCACTGGTGAAACTAAACCCTCAGTCTCACTTCAATTTTCTGTCTGTTCAACAACTTACTTCTCTCTCTTCTGTCTACGTGAGGTCGTTCCCTCTTCCTCCACAGCACCGCTGTCTGAGACTCTTAGCGAGACCGGTAGAGTAACTCTGGAAACTGAGGAGCCCCACATCCATCAGTTTCAACAGATCTACCCCAACGTCTCAGCAGATCTCAATACTCAGGTGTGGCTTTTCTCCCACAAAACATACACAACCAGTTCCGACGCACCGTATTTCCATGTGTCTAACAACACCATATGTTATTACAATTTTTGTCAATTGAATCGGTCCAGATGCCAGATTACCTTGTTCACAGTTTCCCAGACTTCCCCCAAAAGACTCTTAAAACACTGATGTCAGATTGACCAAATATCTTTAGTCTGATTTTTTCAGCCTGATTAGCCAACTTAAGTGATAGGTTACACACCACACCCAGGATTTCACACTTAAAACTCCCTGAGAAATTCTGAGTGAATGCCATCTGGTCCCGGATGATTTGTTACTGTTCACTTTGTGGGTTTGTTTTAAATACACTTCACTAGCTCTGCAGTTTCAGGTAGGTCCTCCAACAAGCTCGCTCACTCTGAGGAGGAGAAAAAAAGAAGCTTCCAACTCCACAAAGAACATGAATATCAAGAATTCACTTTTCTGCTTCAGGCCATCTTCTCACCCCTTTCCCTTCGTGTTCAATCATCCGTTGACCCTACGCATTCCCTGGCAGGCTTCCTGTCTCTGACAAGCTTAAAAATAAGGTATTAGAAGATTTCTGTGTTATTAACAAATGGTTCCTCAAAAGCTTTGCATTATTTTACTTGCATATAGACATGAGAAAAATCTTTTTCTTTACCACGCTGAGTTTTTTTTTTTGTCTTCCCAGTATCATTTTTGACAGGCGTTAGGCATTCACTGAGAGCCTCAAACAGCTCCTTACACAACTGCCACGCCGCTTTCCCAGCGTTTCACCTTTTTGACTGTGCCTTTAAAGTCTGCTTTTTAGTGAGCTTCCTATGCAGTACGCAGATCCCCCTTTTTTTACAATTAAATCTTCATTAGAGGATTTATGGTTTCTATTGGTCCCATAAACATCATAAAGCATGTTACGCAAGCAGTTACAGAAAAATTGACAGGAAACTTTTGAATCAAGTCACACGCGCTGCTCAGAATCGAGAAAAAAACTACCCGAGTCTCCAAATCAGCTGCTCTGCACAGCAGCCAGTTACAGTGTCCAGCATGGGACAGCCACCTGACCGATGCGGTGGTAACTGAAATCTCTCTTCACCGCAGATTTTCTGCCCTGCAGCCCCTCCACCTTAGCAGGTGCTGATCGCTGTCACAGCCTTGGAGAGACAAGCGGTTGTATAGTCCTAACATTGGGGTTTTCGAATTTAAGTCTGGAATCTCCATTTAAAGAGATTGTGTTATTTGTTGATACAGTTAGTTTATAATATCTGACCCGCAACTTTCCTTAAAATGTTATTACTCTTCTACTGGCCCATTATACTCCCTTTTTTCTGCCTTTCTAAATTATACTATTATATATAAATCGTATTCTGCTATTAGACTTCACCTATTGTTTTCATTCCAGCAAATTTCAAACGTACAATCACCGCATGGTTTGGGGTCAAGGGACTTAAAGCCCACCCAGTTCCAACCCCCTGCCATGGGCAGGGACACCTGCCGCTAGGGCAGGTTGCTCAAAGCCCCATCCAGCCTGGCCTTGAGCACTTCCAGGGATGGGGCGTCCTCACCAAACACATCCCCTATGCCACCACCTGCGTGACAAGGCATTAACCCTCCTCTTACCTCTGCGAACTCCTGGCATTTGGACAGAGGTTGATCAGGTCACAGGGGAGGAACGAACACCCAGCAATATGATGCTGCTGGGCTCGACTTATGAAGAAGACCAAGCAAGAAATAGGCTGTGGCGAGGAAACTTCTACATGCATGTACCACCAACCCAACTCTCCTTCAGAGCAGTCTGTCTTGGATTCTTCAGCAGCAGCGCAGCTCCAATGCATAACGGTTCCTCTCGGGGAACGCTCCCACATAGCTCCTTCCCAGGCTCAGCTGTGCTGACTCACTAGATTGATATTTGGGGTTGATGAGACATGCACGGAAGTGAGCATGAAATGTTTCCCCCAACATGGCCTATCCCTCACTCGGTCCACTTAAGAAACTGAGCTTCGCAGTGTCACGTTGCAGGACGTGACTCCCCTGCTCCCCTCTGTCACACAAACGGGTGACGAACACAGGCAAGCCTCAGAGGACCGGGTTCAGTTAGCTTTTGGGACAGCACGCGTGCAAGCATTTGAGTAAGTGTGCTGCCTTGTCTTAAGGTACCTTTTTTCATACAGAAGGAAACCACATTCAAGAAGCCCCATCCCACCTGAGATACACAGCTGGGGCCCTGGGAGCCCGTGGCTCCATCGCTGTCACTCAGAACGCACAAATACTGCGGCTGGCCAGCGTGCATATGAACGTTTGAAGCAACTGGGAAAGCAATACAGCTCACAAAGATTTCCTTTGGCGCAGGAGAAAAGCAGCGTATGGGCACACTATGGTGCCTGGCATCCTGTCTGCAAGGTAGTGCTGATGAATATGAAAGAAAATCACATGTAATCCCTGCAACTATTAGCCAAAAAGGATAAATATTGTTAGAGGTGCTTTTTGTCTTACAGGATTTTTTTGTATTCTGTAAATTTCCCTGAAAAATCTCTTTGGCTGCCACTACGATTGGCAAGCCAGTGGTGACAAAACCCCTGAAAACACAGGCTGCCCTGTGGGGTGACACTTCTGGCAAGGGTCAGTGCCTGGGAATGTCCCATTACAGCTGCTGTGACAATCGGTAGCAAAATAAGGGTGTAAGTGGCCTGTTGTTTTGTACTTAGTGGACCATGGGACAGAACGTGACACCAGCCTACTCAGTTTGAGCTAGGGGGCAGAGTTTGGCAGAAGCTCCGCAGCCCCGTGTGTAGACTCGTGACGATGTACAACACAAGTGAGTGTGTGATTGTCTGCACGTACAAAACCTGTATTTGCAAGGTGTCAGCAAGACCCGGGAGGGGAATGACGCAGGACTACCGCAGCTTTGCCCTGCACAAGAGCTGCACAGAGGGCAGAGGCTGAGTGTGATGAACCACGGCCAAGAGGACAGGGCGAACAAGAACGGAGTGCAATGAGCCCTGGTGCGGGCCACAGACCAGCGACCACACGAGAACTCCACCAGAAACCGCAGGAGAGGCAGGATGTGGTATCTGAGGAACAGCACCTGGCTAGAAAGACCCAGGGGGGGCATCCGATCCCACACAGCTCAGTGCCGAGGTGGAGCTGTCGGGCTTTGCAGGCAAGTGCCACCCACCAGCCTGACGCGGAGGCTGGCGAGGGGCACGTTGTGGCTCCCGTGCTCACCAGTGCAGACTCGCTCGTCTCTGCTGCTGGTGTCAGTGGGTGTCAGCATGTAGCTTTCCCTCATGGCTTAGCCCTGGCTTGGTCCCCTTAGTAAATCCAGATGAGCAATGTCATGTTGTTTGGTGTCCCTTCTTCCAAGACAAAACTTGTTTCCAATTTTGCGCATCCTGTCTCAGTCTGACACTGATGATTTTTCTTTAGGTGTGTGTTTTAGACCCCCCTCCCCCCTTCTCAATTAAGCATTACTAATTTGTTTCCTTTTATGTAAGGATAGAGAGTTTTTGTTACTTTCACTCAGTGATGCCTCAATACTGTCCCCATTTCTCATCTCTCCTTCTCTGCTTGTAGTAAAACCCAATATTTAAAACGAAATACCAAAGGTTTATTTATTTCTTAAGACTGAGCCCATCCTTTGTGTACGTACACCCTCTGAGAAAAATTCTGAACATACACACACACACACACACTCTGGAATTAGCATGCTGTTATCAGTGGTGAACTTTACAATTAAGGAAGAACTCACGACAAACAGAAGAGATGACGACAGATTTCTGTATTAAGATAAGCAGATCATACGTAAAAGCTTATCGTAAGAAATTAAAACAAATCACCTACAATGCTTATCAGTAGCTATTACAGATTATCATTCAAAGCAAACCTAAGTAACTTCTAGGATGATTTTTTTTTTTTGAAAGATCAATCTAATCATCAGAAAAACAAAAATGTTATATTCATTATTTCTGTGTTTAACTAAGCCCTCCTTCTCCAGTCCTTCTAGCAGAAATCAAGTGTGTTTGACCCTGAATCTGCTCCAAGTACCATGGAAACATCTGAACAACAGTAACGCTCATCAAAATTTAAATTTCTTACAGCAGTACCAAAGGCAATGAAAATTTTATTGAATTCCAGAGCCCTAATTCTCTACACAAAGAGCACATGGTGAAGAGGCAGCAGGCACGGCCCTCTGCAAGATGAAGGCCTGTAGCCTTTGGGCCCTCAGTTCCAGATTTTCAGCACAAAGCTGAACCACTGAACCTTCAGAGTTTCTACTTGCAGGTTTCTATCACACCATCTCCCATAAGCGAAGCTGCAGGAAAACCATGGGAGATGATTCTGCTCAGATTTACCCCCCAGCTTGCTAAAACATCATCTAAAAACCAGAAATGTGCATCCTCCATTCAGCCTATTTAATAAAAGGATCTGTAGCACCGCTTCGATCACTGTGGAAAATTAAAAAAATTAAAAAAACATTACTTCTGGCATTTACAGATATTTATTCTGCATATAGGGATTTTTTTCTACCTGAAAAGTAAGTTTAAAGCAATTGTTTAAAGCAGGCGTGTGTCATGACACACTAGTTCAAACTCATTGACCCAAAAGTTTTAGTCTTCAGTGAAATGTTCGCATTATCACGCTGTTTATCACTACTCGTTTATTATTGTAGCGCAGACTTTTTCAAGATGACTACCACAACTAATGCAATTGCAAACACTATGGTGTTACCATTATGCCGTTCTGTGACAGCTAAAGACCAGCCTTTCTACCAGAACTAAAACAAAGCTCTGGCTGTTTTCTGAATTATTGGTACAGGTACGGCTGGTGCCTCCACCTACACCAAATGACAACCGAGTGCCTTGGTAATAACAAGTTTGTAACTTGCCAAAATGTGAATCTGGCCAAAGTTCCTCAGGCATTTTCTTCCTTGAACTGCCTTTTTCAAAACCTCAAACTGTAAGTCTACAAGTGTTCAGATCTTTTTGATCGGTGAAGGAAAAACTGGATTTATTTTTAAATTTTTTGGTTTCATCAGAGATGCACAAGCAGACAGAGATGCCAGGAGAGAGCAGAGGGGACTGGAGAACAGCAATGATGAACGTGGCAGATGAGAAAGCTCAGGCACGGGCTGGGACATCAGAGCAACACTGGAAGAAATTCGGTGAGAGGCACCCAGCAAGGATGTCTCCCCCTCCAGTATCCTCAGCAAATGGACGTATATCTCCCATTTCCACCTGCCCCCCCAAGCCAGCAGAGAGCCCCCCGCCACCGGGCGTGCAGAAGATGGGTAGCTGTCATCCTCCCGGTTCGAGCAGCAGAGATCAAGCAAATCGCATTTTGGACAGGTGACAGCCCTGTCACCTGGGTCACCGCCAGACAGAGAGCAGAGCTGCTGACCGTTCTCAAGCGCATACCACCAATCACAGCTCTAAAGGGACGTATTAAGAGATGCATATTCTGAAAAATCAATGTTTAAGTGTCTCAAACTGGGCACTGAAACAGCTGGATACATTTCATCTTAATTTTTCTGCGTCTCAGTCAATTTTTAAAATGGATTCCATACCACTTCATTTCAGCAGAGTGCAAAAATGCATTCATTAGCGGTTATAAATGATTCAGATTCCACGGTGCTGCATACCAAAACAGAAATAAATATGGATTTGAACTGAGCACAATAAATAAATTATGGTACCATCCCCTGAATAAGAAGAAAAATCATATATTGAATATTTTCCTCAGTAAATTAGTACCATGAAGTTTGTGTGCTGCACAAAGCAGTAAGATCCTGTGGAGAAACAAGTTTAAGATTTTCATAACTTCCCCCCATAACAAGTGGGAAGGAGGAGATGACAGACTAAAGGCAGCTAGCAATCTTCGCCTTGAAATTTCTTATTTTTGAGTATTTGCCTGCGTAGCCTCCACAACAGGGCAGCGCATCTGTGTGCAGGAGACTAAGATGGCAGAGGCCAAAAAGAGTATGATTTTAACATAATTTGAAATATTAAACTGCTTGCCTATTGCATACAGATTGGTGTAGATCACTTGGGAAAAAAACGTGGGTCTGTAAACAGTAAAAATAATTGATTGGCTCCACTGCTCCACCAAGTCCCTCTCATCTTCACCAAAGTGCGATGTGAACTTCCGACAGCACGCTACCGCAGGAACTAGGCATATCCCCACAGAAATCACCCACTAGGAAAAAGAACTTTTTTCTGATCAAGTCCAAAAAAGAGCCGGTGAGTTCAGGCTTTTCCATTTTTTGGCTTGCAAAGACAAAGTCTGCAGGCTTGCTCTACACATCAATTACGAGTTATCCAATCGCTTTCATTTCCAGATCAATGCATGCAGGCCTATCTTCACATCAAAGTCTCTCCTAATTTAAAAACCCCCAAAATAACCTTAATTACAATCCACTTCAATAATAGCTTCCATATAAAGGAACAAGTAAACATCTAGGGCTCTGCAGTCTGAAAAGAAACAACTGAAAGGGATACAACAAAGGCCTATAAAGTCATGTATGGTCTGGTGGGGGAATAAGAACAAATTGCTTCAACCTTTTCCCATGCAAGCTAGGAAAATTAATTAAAAACAAATCTGAGTTAACAGTGATCGGGTTCAAAACAAAAAAAAACAGTGCTGGTGCTCATAGTGTTACAGGATGCTGTGGATACAAGATGTTCAAATGGGGAGGAGGGGAGCAGACAGATTAACAGAAAAGAAATCTACTGGGGATTGCTAAATAATGTAGAAACTGCATGTGGCTCAGAAAGTCCCCAACCTACAAATGGCTGGAGAATGAGACCATACTCAAGGGAAGCAACATATATTCTTACCCTTACTTAAATTCTCTCAGCCATCTGCTTTTGGACACCGCTAGGAACAAAATACCAAATACAAGAGCCTGTCACTTGGTCTAGTACAGCCACTTCTGTATTTCTGGGTTCACGTCTTTCACAAAGATGTGTGCATAACAAAAACTGAACTGTCATGCACCTGTGTGTCCACAGTGCTACCACTAGAATGACTTTAAGTGGATGGTCATCTTCTGCCCCGACAGCAAACACTCATTCAGCATCCAGAGGCAAAAGCCCCTTTGTTGTCTATCCCATGGGTTGCTCACCCACGCTCCCCTCTTCTGGTCCCACGTCACCCGCATTCCTCTTCTCCAGAGCACACAGGAGCGCGCCGCGAGCGTCACGCCTGGCAGTGGCCGCATCGTGGGGTAGAGGTTTAACGCTGACACGCTGCTCAGCTGGGTAGGGTGAAGACCACGGTGCTTCCATCAGCCAGTTTTTGTCAAGGGAGCACGCCAGGAAAGCTCTTCAAGCAGCATTGTCCTAAAGCACAGTCTGCCACGCTCGAGGGGAACAGGCTACTTCGCATCTTGCATTATACTTGAGCCCATATGGCAAACCCTACAAACACGTTTCACAGCACTGAAAGATCAAAAATCTTACACACTTAGACATGGGTTGAGTTAGAGGTGGGACTGTTTGGAGTGTCCTTCTATTCCTCTGTGACTGAACAGAAACTCCATGCCACTACAACCCTGCGCTGTACCACAATACTATGCTCTCATCTGTTTTTGTGTTAAAACATCAGTTCCTAACCATTTAACTGTGTAAAGATACAAAAAAAGAACAAGGCGACCCAGCTGTAAACTGTATCATCAGTTGCACAACACCACGTCTTCTAGTTAATCTTTCAGACTTCTAGCATTATTAATGCTGGAATTTATGGACGCGTTTCTCATCACGCTGCAAGAATCAGTCTCAAACTGGCAGCTTCAAGTGAATATAGCGAATTCGAGCTGCAGGCCACACTGCGCTCCCCCCATGGGCGGAGGGCTAGCTGAGAGATGGCCATGGCTGGCACCAAGTCCTCCAGCTTACTCTGGTAAGTTTAAACTTAAGCCAAAACAACCAAGTCCCTGGACTAACTTCTGCAGTCTGGGAAAAAAAAAAGCAGAAAAACCCTGCATGATTTCAAAGCACAGTTATAAATTTGCTAAACACTTGCTTTTACAGTTTGCTTATCTTGAAACACTATCCAGTACAAAAGCCACCGCTGTTCAGTTTCGGGGGCTCACAGGAAGAAACTGGAATTTGGGCAAAGCACATACCTCGGAGTCAAGTTCTTTAACAAAAACAAGTCCAGTAAGTCTTGGGTTCCTTAAGAAATCAAGGAAGATACTTTGAATTTGAGATATGCTCCTTATCCATCAAACCTGGATTATTCATATTTCAATTTATTAAATTAAACCAAGACCACCTTATCATAGATAAAGCACTGGTGCTTTCCTAGAACAAAGCTAACAGAGTATGTTATATCATTCAGTTGTTTTTTTGTTTTGTTTTTTTTAAGTGGTCCAATAAAGAATGACTATCTCAGTAAAAACGAAGAGCACTTCTTCAAAGAAAGTTTTTACACATCTCTGAGCTATTCCAGGCAAACAGGAAAAATACTATTCCCCTTCATAACTTATTTTTCTGCACTTTTACTTGGAAAACAGTAACCAACAATTACAATCCAACGTGAAACTGAAGAAACCAAGTTCAAGTTCTGCAAAGAGAAGAACTAGCCTAAGATTTGAAGTCACAGTATTTTTCCCCAAGTACTCAAACTACTGATTTAGCATTACTGTATCATTAATATGATGATGCAGAGCTTTACGAACGGTACTACAGGAAAAAACAGTCAACGGAATCCACCCAAGAGGCATCATAAAACCTTTATTTCTTCTATTCTATTGCACTTGCTGACAATCCAGCTAAATTTTACAAAAGTTAATAGGTTAATTGCTGAAATCCTCAGTTCTCTTGCTTGTAATCCTCTGAGTTGATGCCCATGCTATTTGAGTTACAATCAAAAGAAGTACCGGGGAGCAACTCCGAAAATCAGTCCTATAATGGTTAAGCACACTAATGATAATTTAAGCAAATTAGTAGAACAATAACCATGCACTGTTCAGATTAAGCTTATGACTGGAAGGAAATCTACGGTCAGTGCCAGGGACAGATACGCTACATTTTAGGAAACCTCAGTAGCCTGATCTTGTACAACAAAATCTCTTTTTTCATCCCCACAAAGCCTCCAGTGTTTTTTTTTCCCCCCCCTCCTTCTCACTCCATATAAATTCTTTGACAGCTCTCCAAAACAAAACTTTCCACTAATTATTTAATGTACAATGATTTGGGCCTTACATATTTTCTAAATCAAAAGGAAAGCAACAGGATAGTAGTCATGCATTCTAGTTTTCTATCACTTTCTCATGGAAAAGCCTTCCTAAAAAAATGGTTTATGTGGCATTTCAGGATGTACTAAAGGAAGCAAAAGGGCAACAGATAAATGCTCCAATTCAGAGCTATGCTGTTGTTGACACTGTCAAAAAAACTAAGTTATTAATTTTACATGTACTGAAAAGGCAAAGAAATTATTTCCCAAAAGGGAACTGAAATGGCAAAATGGTATTTTAAACATTCTCCCCAAAGCATCGCACACAACTTGTGATAAAACATTTGAATTTACTAAAAATGTATGCTTAACAGCATTAGTCAACTCTCAGAAGCTATGAACTGCTGAACTCATCTCAAATGAGATTTTTATTACAGAAGGCTGACATTTTAAATTGCACTTCTAGCCTTTCTGCTTCATTGCTGCCCTCAGGTTCTCAAAAGACAGTATGCAGACTTGCAAACATGAACTGCATCATTCATTGCTTGAAAGATATTCCACTAGAATAAACAAAGAAAATTAATTTGAAATTGGAGCTCCAAAACACTGTTGAGCTAGATGCGCTACGGAGCACAAAGCGCAATTATTTTCAAAGGCTGTTAAAACTTTGAGGTCCCCTACAATTCTGTAGCGTGACTCTGCCACATCACTACAAAAAGCTGCTTTGCCTTACTTAACTGAGCTACTCCCTGTGCTCCTAGATCCAGGTCTTTACTTGTACGAGGCTCTTTTTTTGGAAGATGTTGCAGCCTGCATGCCTATCACCACTGCAGTTATTCTTTTATAAAGAGACCTCTTTAGTAAGCCTCCATTCTGCCTATTGACTTGACAACGGCAGCAAGGTTACACTAGCAGCCCCGGGGGGTTGTACATGTTTTCTCAAGTATTCAGTACACCAAGATGATGCCTAGCCTCCTAAGTATGCAAGAAAGGCTGTAGAAAAAAATCTTTGAGTCAGCCCTTGGAAACAAAAAAGACTAGCAGGGCTGCTGGAAATCAGGACTGGTTAGAAAAAAGTCAATATAGAAATATCCTTCTGCCATTAACTAACCAGTAACTCGTTCGCTGCACACCCAGTTTCCTTCTACGTACTGTGTCGCCTCCTGTTCACATCGTCTCACAGGCCTCCTTCCAGCGTCCTTCCACTGAGAGAGCCTCAGAAGCGTCACTGAAGAGCACGCAACAACTTTATTACAGAAATCACACCTGCCTCAAAGGTCTTTGCATCTAATGCGAAACATTGTGCTTAATTTAACCTGACACTGTAACGAAACAAACTGTGTTTACTTGACGAATCAAAACTCCATGGTGTTTTTTCTTTTACATTATTCTCATCATGAAAAGAAACTAATTAACTACAAGACTGTTCAGGGAATAAGTCACCACAGATAACCCATCTCCTTACAACAAATTACGGAATTGTTTCATCTTTGTAACTTTGGGATAAACTTGCCTTCCAAGGACTCTGGTTTTTGTAAGATGACATCTAGTAACTGCAATAATCTACCTCCCATTAGAGAAATAAATTATCTTGTGGTATGAGAGTCAGCTTAACTACCACGAAAATTTAACTTGAAAGAAAGTATGCATATACTTTATGTTATGGTCTGTCCCTGGAGACGTACCTAAGTAATGCATGGTGTTCATCAGCATTTCCAATTTAGCACCACCCTCAGATTTTATCACAAATTTTGGGGGTGCAAAAACAATGCAAGAGTGTCTGTGGAAGTGGGGGGAAAAACTTACAACAGCAACTTAACTCTAAGAATCAAATTTAAAGCTTGGTTCAACCAATTAAACAAGGAAAGATGACCCTGATATATAGATGAAAATACTTGCCATTTAGGGCACGATTTCTATAAAAAGAGTTCTCACTTAGAGGAAGAAGGCATTTTAATGAGCTTCTTAGTTCACACATTTAAATCTCTTGGAAGTCTTTGGCATATGCAATTTAAAAATTACTACCAAATCTTTCAGCTTTTATTTTTAATTGAAATGTTAAGCGTCATGTCTTTTTGATAGGGAATAAAAACAACAATAAAAAACTATATTTTATATCTACTATATTCTTCAATCCTTAGCAAGTATTCAAAAGCACTTGGAACAAAAGCTGGGCTATCAACTGGCTTACCTTTCCCACATTTATCTATGAAAAACAGGAGTCAGTTATAATACCAGGTCAGCTGTGCAGAGGATGAGCTTCCCACCCAATATTAATTACTCCTCCTGCATAAGTCACAAGGAACCTAACGGCGCGCCCCACAGTATGCCACATGTACTCATGCACATCATGCAGGATACGGCAATTCATGGAATTAAATCTTTCTGTTCCAAGCAATCTGAGAGAAAGTACATTATCCAGAAACAAGCTGAAACTAGGTATAGAAAATAGAAATGGAAGGCTTCACTGCTTGCCTTCTCAAAATTAAAGAAAATCATCTCGACAATATTATTTTAGACAGGCATTTTAGTGCAAGGAAGCAGTCGCTACCTAGTCGATGAAAGCCAGGGCAAGGGAGAGGAAGACTGACTAATGCAGGACTGCCTGCCCCATACTGCTGCATGCTTCTCTCTTTCCTCATTTGCAGTGGTACATAATTCATCATCAAGTAACTGACTTCAGAGTCAAGGGAGTAAATCTTATGCCAGGTAAATCCTGCTTTTATTTAAGGTAAGACCAACACTACAGATTTTATCAGCATTTATACTGCCTCAGACGAACAGCTCCCATGGGGTCGAAGCCCTAGCTGTAGATTTTCGACACAATTGTACTTCCCTTACTTTTTTTTCCTTCTGAGGTCTGAAAAAAAAACCCACAGCTTTGCTAGTATAGCAGACATCACATAAGGCACATAAGGCTTGCTTAGTGTTAGCAGTACCTCCTGTAGCAAATCCCTGCTTGTGCAGACACAGCCTTTTGTAACAAAACAAAATCCTGTTACATTTCATTTGAGTTTACTCAACCAGTCACAGCTGATTCAAGAACAAGAGGAAAGGAGTAAGTCATTTCCAAAATAACTGCCATGAGTTACTTTCACCAAGAGCATGAAAAACATCTTACTTACACTAAAGCAAACTTGAGAAAAGGATGGACAGAGTAACACTTGAACGTGTCCCTGAATTGATCTTAACACTGTCTGCTCTCAGGACTAGACGGAAGAGAGGCAAGGCGCCACGCTTTCTCAGCTTCATACCTAGCCTAGGATTTTAACCGTAGATCACCATGTCCCCACTCGGATTCCTTTTGCCACCGCAGGCAGCCAGAGCCTACAGACTGGAAGGATCACAGTCTTTAGATTTAAATCCAACTGCACGATTCTGAAAACCCTGCCAACCTCATACATGCTTACACCTTCACCTAGTAAATCCCGTGCACATCCAATGTTCTCTTCCCAACACACTCAGAATGAACACTATTTCAAAATCCCATCTGTACTTGTGAAACACATCTGTATACACAATTACAGGCATTTGCAATCTGGTCTCAGGCGATTCCTTTACCTAAAACATGAGTGGCATAGGCACACAGCAGGATTTCTACCCAAAACACAATTTTCAGGGTCAGCAGTATGTCGACACTTCATTAGAACGCTAGTTAAAGCATAAACTCAGAATATCGGAGACCTGCAACTAGTCCACATCTTAGACTTAAGAACCATACATTCTGCGTGCACAGCACCTGACCCAGCAAATGCCATTTTCTGCAACAGACGAGTAATAAGGACACCTACTCAATCCACAAACAGCAAGTTCATGATAAGGTTGGGGTGCCTTTGATGGAGGTAACAGGGAGAAATGCCGAAAGAGGATGGTGTGTGCACATAAAAACATTTATACTGCTCTGCCTTTAGCCATCTGTCTTACGTTGTGCATTTCTTAGCTAAATAGTGCCTGGCTGCCCTGAAAAAGCACTGAAAGTGTCAAGGACTGTATTGAAAGCCTATGATCTAATACAGGTCTAAACCTGGACGAGATGAGCATCTGTCAGGTTTGGTGGATTTTTGTTGTTGTTTTACCCTCTGTCCTGCAGCCTGGTCTCAAAGCTTCCATAAAAAGGGGTCTTTAGATAAGCAGATGTCTAATTTAGCAATTCTTTACTGAAATACATCTTGAATTGGGAGAAGAGAAAATATATCTAATATGAAACTTAAGCAGAAGTGTGCGTTTTGTTGGCCTAGACCACCAGTTACAAAAATTATTGATAGCAACCTTAGCTTATTTTTTTTTTAAAGCCATTCTGTGGGAGAAGATATTTCTTTCTATAAAGCAGCAGCTGGTTCAAACCCCCCATTAATATGATCTTAATTTATTAGAAACTCTAGCTGAAAGGGAAACCAGCTTTTACAATTCCCTTAGTTCAATATCAGTTTCTGCACTGTAGATATTTAAGCCACTGGTGCTTAATTTAGTAACATTTTCAGTATCCCCAAGGATTACTCAAGAACATTTACAAGGAAAACCATTTGTGTGAATTGTATGGGTTACTGATAATTTGGTTTTGGCTTTCTTAATGGTATTCTCTCTCTCTCTCTCTCCCCCCATATATATATATTTAGATAAAATTAATCGCAAAGCTGGGGGTTTTTTTGTTCTTGTTTTTGTTTTTTTAAGTTCATGGTGTACCTCATCTTCATTACACGTGCAGTTCTGAGGCATTAACTCCCAATCCCCGTGTAATTCAGTTATGGGTGGTTAGCCAAAGGATCTCATCTTTGTCCCCCCGAACACCTAACCATTCGGGGCTGTTCCACAATTGCTTTTTTGGTGTCACAAAAATCTGTTCGAAAACCATTCAGCACTTACTTAACACAAAGAAAATTCTGCCACATGTAATCAAGTGGTTCAGTGAGTTACAGATGTTTCATGCAGAAGAATCCCATAATTAATGGTTGTCCAGTACTTTGAAAAGATATTCTTGAAGAGAAATAGCCTACCTTGCAACATTATTATTATGATTATCTAGAGATCACTACGGCTTCACCTGCATTGCAATGTTAACACCATTGGGTTGCTCCAGAGCTCATCCCCGGGACAGTGTCCAAACCCAGAGAATTGCCACATCCATGGTCCTTCCTGCCTGCCGGTGGGAAGTCACCGCTGCTGGGAAGAACGCGTGCTGTGAGCTGATGTTTCTGGATGCAGCGGGGGCACAACATTCCCAGTCACGGTACAATCAAAGAGTGGGATCGCTTTCAGGTTTACAAACGTCGCCTTTTACAACCTGTGCCAGCAGCTTTGGAGAGACAGTACGCCCATTTCCAGTTCCTCTCCCTGGTCTGTCAGCGGGTGGATGCCGTGCTCTGATAGCTCAACACGCCACACTCATACCTCTGCTGCACAACAGTTTAAGCCAAAAACAACCTGTTAACGAAATGAGTGTCTGGTCTGTGAAGCCTCCACACTCTCTCATCGACCTTTGGGCATTCATTTTTCACTGGTCTCCAAATTTTAAACATTTGGACTGCTACAAGGCAATCCTCCTTCAAAATCCCAAAGCTCATTCACCATTTTTGGAAATACAATTAAAAGAAACCAAACTGTTGTATTCCTATTAAGAATTGTGGCAATCTTTCTTTAACAAGTTTTTGTGTCCTATGCCTCCAAAATGTGGCAGGAACTGGACAGATCAGTGGGTGTGCATTTTGCCATCTCCATAAGATTTTGTCCACATTTGGGCACATTGGAAAAATCAAAACTGCTGCATCAGTAAAACAGTAGTTTCTGTAATTATAGATTGAAAGATTTTGACAAACTTGCGTTCAGATGGCCTTATGCCATCAGACCACACAAAAGTCACTGGTTTATATTCTCTGCCCTTTTCTACATTAGAACAGTATAAATGGCCTTCCTGGTCTTAGAAAAAGATCATACCAAAAGCAAACAAAAACAAGCCAACAAAAAAAAAAAAAAAAACACAGGAGTTCACCAACTACAGATTCAGATTTAGAAAACGAGCAGCTACAAGCTGGGATAGAAGTTCTGCTCAGCCTGCGAGTCCTGCAAAATAATGGTGGGCAACAGAAATTAGCTCACAGTATCTTTAAGCATTGCAAAAGTATGATGTTTTGCAGGATGTAAGGAACATTTTATTTTTGTGAAAGTTTACATGTACAGTATTAAAAATTACTTCTCTCATGTAGATGGGCTTGTTTGGTCTCCAGGTAAAGCCTGAGCAAGTGATATAGTCTTAGAATAATGGTACAATCTCCTTCCTCCCCATGCCATGCATGTTTCTGAATATTTGTTGACAACTTTTTCGTTAGTAACATTACGCTTGAACATGAATTTAAATGACATAGGCAGAAATGGCTGAAAAAAAAATCTATAGTCATATTATTGCATTGAATCCAGAAGTAAATTATACAACTCCATAAACATTAAACTGTACTTCAAAAGAGCAACAAAGACTATTAGAAAATCTTTTCAGCTACTACAGTGAAGTGCAATAGTATTGACCAACATTACAATGAGCTCAGCTCAGACACCTACCTCACGTCAGACTCATCTTACTGCATTTCTTTTGTATCACTTGAGCAAAGATCATTAATGGACATCGCATTACAGTTTCAAGGGAAAGAAATAACGTCTACAAAGCTTAAGTATTCTTTTTACTGTTAATATCTTCCCCCAGCCACAGTTTTGAGATAACCAGGACAGAATACTTTGTCCCAAATATAAGCCTTCGACAGCAGCAGGTTTAATGCAGCATCTTCTGAACCTATAATTGAAGTGCAGCCTATTATCAAGATACAGCACAGAGCTTAATTAGAAACAGAAATCAATAAAGTTCATCTAGAAGGTATGAGAAAGGTTTTAGCAATTTTCAGTGTTGGTTCGAATTTCTTCCCTAGAATTGTTTCCAATAATAATGGAAGCTTAATGCAAAAGTAAGAGTCACCCTGACATATTATTCTGTTGCTACACGATGTAATGCACTTTCCAAATATCTGCAATTTCCCATGGAGGACAGCATTATCTCTTATCGAAGCATCAGATGAGATCTCATCAGATGTACTTTGGGAAGACAAGTCTAACATTGTCTAAGATGTTAAGGCTCTTCCTTCCACAGTTGCTTTGTTTTTAAAGCAAGTCTTAACAAGCCTAGCTCTGAAACAAATTAGCTCGCACTGGGTAGTAAGGCATGGGCACTGAATAAAGTTGCTCTTTGTGCAAGGCAAGGAAACTAAAGGGACAGGATGAAATGCTCCCTCTTTGCAGTCTCAAGAGCAGATATGGCAACTGTGACTGATACAGATGAGAGTGACGCAGCAAAGGAACTGGCCAGTTCCCTAGGCAGTAAGTTCAGAAACAGTACTTTTTTCAACATTGTGAGATGTTTAAAAAAAAGATTTGAGGATACAGTGGCCTGTTAAATGGAAAGCAGTTATACCAGATGGTCTAGAGTTCAATCACATCCCGAAAGAGTTAAATAACAGCAACAGAAGATATTCTGGTCTTCAGAGAAGTACCAAAGCACAAATCACCTACAAACCTCAACCATGATTACTCAGCTCAGGATGTGACCAGTACTCTTGGATATCCATACCCTACTAAAACATTGTAAAGGCTCTCTACAGAAGGCAAAGAAAAGCAGAGATGAGCTGAAAATGCACGATCTCCAATTTCATCCGTCTTAAGAAGCAGTCATTCTTAAAACTAAATGACTTTCCTCTTTTGGGTGCACCAAGCCTTAGCCCAAACGCAGGAACTGAATTTCACCATCTCGGATGCTTCCATACGTGACAACGCTACACCGAGGGAGTGATGTTCCAGCTGGTATCGTCTCCGCCACCAACCAGCCACGGTTTGTGCTGCAATAACAATCTTTTCAAATCTGATTTGTCACTGACTATCAATTTAAAATCTACCGGCGAGACAAAATATACACTTTAGCTGGATTTCTTTTATTATCTAAATTACTACCCAGCACTTGCACAGAAAGTACAAAAGAGGTGTTCTCACACTGCAGGAGAAACATCATAATGTATGTATTTTTTGCTAGAATAAGGATTCTTCATTAGCATAAGGCTTTTAAGCTACACTGAAAATATTTTAGACAATACTTTTCAAAGCACAAAATTGGTAATTTTATCAAAATGCTTCTGCATATGATTTTTTTTTTTTCTCCACACAATTTGCTCTGGCAGCACAAACGAGACAGTGATCAGACTACTGCCACGAGCAACCTCAAATTTATCACTAAAGATACCTAAAATAACATTTTCCTTTAATTTTTAGTTTTCGTACATCAACACAGTAAGGCATTCCATGCATGCTATTTAGGATGTGTTCTCAGACACTGAATGCTGCCCTAGATGACTCAAAAGCCAGCTTTCTACAACTAAAGAACACTGAAAGGTTATAATACAGACAACAAAAAAAGGGCAATTTTAAATCTTCTCACACAAACGGGAAGTGTATGGTGATTCATTTTAAAGACTTCAGACCTGCCACATCAATTTTTTAAGGAAAAATGAAAATGGATTTGTTTTGTTTTATTATTTTGAGGTTCAGCATTAACTGCAGTAGATATTTCAACACAAAGAGAAAACTCCCTCTAAACTCATTATCTACAACGTAAGTACCAAGACAGGCGGCAGGAAGCTCACAGTGATCTAACTCGCGTCACAGTATTTGCAGAAATCCCAGGGGCTCTGGACACAGTAATAAATTTGAAATATTTCCCAGATGAAGTATGAACTTATAACCTTCTCAGTATTTCACTGCCACTATGGCTCTTCCAGGCTGCAGGTTGCAGACTGAACAGAAGCCAGCTGACTGCATTTTCAATACATTTACTACTATTTCCCCAACTTTTCTCTCAACACTTTCCACTCTTATCTAACGGAAATACTACAGATTCTTTCATTGCTGGCGAGAGCAAAACAAATTTTTCCAGCGCTCTCAACTTGTTACATGTGAGGTAAATAAATCTGGGACCGAGCACCATTCCTCCTGCTGACAGGAAGGGGAAGAACGCTGTCAACACAGCTAACAGAATCTGACTTTGTACCAAAGGTTTTCAGACATCGAGCTACTGCCTCCCTTAATGGGAAATACTCGACGCTGGCAACGGTACCTGCAAGGCACTTGGCCCGAGACCGTGATGACACACGCGTTTTGTGCCAAAGATTAACTCAAGCAAAAGCGAGCAAGTACGCAGCGGCACACACATCTTATCTGTTTCATACTTGTCCCTGAAGACCATCTCAGATGTGGATGGGATTCAGGAGTGTTAAGCTTCAGCAGTTAGGATCATCCCAGCCATGGATCTTCCCCCAGGATATTCCATGCTTTCTTCCAGATTCAAACCACTTCTTGAACGTGCAAGTCAAAAACGTGATGCAGGACATGTGGGCAAATGAAAATTCAGTTTGTGTACGTGTAACCAGAAACTTCTTTTCTGTAGCTATTTGATGCAGTCTCATGAGCTTGCTGCTAGGTGCCTCCTCACTTCGGGCCAGCGTGCATCTTTCGCTTTTCAAGTAAAACGCCAGAAAACTGCGCTTCCAACAGATCTGTCCCTGCTCAGGCAATTGCTCCCTAACCCACTGCAGTCAAAATGATCTAAAGTAGCTCAAACCAGCCTAAAAACATCTGCTGAAGTTAACTAAAGTTAACTTACAAAAGGCAGCTGAGCCAGTAGATGACAGAAGGGCCTTGGGGAGGAAAGAAGTGGAGAGACAGTGGCCACCTTTCCAGTGGAACAGTTTGGGTTGCTCAGCAAGATATACAGAATTAATTCCTTGCAGCTGATAGAGGCTATACTAAAGACCATCATCTTCCAAGATGAACTTTAGATTTTCAGTACTCTGAATATCCTATGCATTTCTTAAAAAAAAAAATCTCTTCGTACCATAGCAAAGAATATCCAGATATAACAGAGTTGAAATTCAAAGATGTTTCACAGGTAAAGGTACTAAGAATGTTACTAATGAGAAAAACAGGTTTTTCTTTACGATTCCTTCTTTTGTCCTCCTCAAAAAATGTAGGCTGCATAAAAAGCATGCTGTTTCTTCTATCCAAACCCACCTAAAATTTAAATGATTTCTCAACTGAACACACTTTCAGTGCCGCTATTTACTTTTACCAGTAGCGAAATACTACTTTTATCCCATATTCTTAGGGCCTGTATTGCATGGCTTTTGGATGTTCTCAAAACAGTCTTCACCAAAATACTCCATTTTCCATCATCCTCTGAACAAAACAAAATTGTCCTAAATCTAGCTCCCAGATAAGCTTTGTAGATAAAGGGATAGAGGAAAAATTTTTAGATTGTACTTCTCGACACTTAAATAGCTTTTTATAGTTAAGTTGTGTAATCCTTTCCAGTTAAAGCCATTTTTCCAGATTCAGACCCTCTACAATATATGTAAAGAAACTAAATCAAGTAATTTTTTAACCAAATATTAGGACAATGTATGGCTCCTCTAACACTTCTTTTTTTTAATTACAGAGGGTAGCCTGTTCAAAGGACTACCTCCCAGTATGTGAAACAGATGATACCTTTACGTGTCATCAAAATGAAGCGAGTAAACTTCAGTACTTGAAGGCAATGTTTCTCTGAATTCAAGTGGTGCCAAGTTTAACAGAGACATGAATTCCCAGGGCTGTTCAGTTCATATATTTTTATGCAGTTAGAAATAAGCTGTCTTCAATTATCTCCCGTTTACCTTGCACGAAAACAAGCAGCACAGCAAAATGTACCTGTTCCTTGCCAGCCGAGCACAGCACACGTTCATATGCAAGATACGTCAAGGTACCCTGCCCTTTAAGGCGGAGGGGCTGCGATTCCATCCTTACCACCACAGAAGAACAGGTATGCATGTCATCAGTCCAAAGCAGAGGATGCACAGCAGCTTGCTGCCACCGGTATCGCAGCAAAGAGAATGCATGTGAGCTTCCAGGGGTTCATATCCTTATTAAAGGATATAGAAAAGTTGGTCTTGGAACAAAGCAACAATTAATGAGCGCTCTTTTTACTCCGTGCACAACTTAAGCTTACAACCGGATAAAATGGGTTGTTTCCAGCCTGCAAATATCAATCAATCAGCATCTTGCACTGCAGGGAAATCTCAGTTAAGAGACATCAACAGGAACACCATTTCACTTTAACTGTCCTAATGCTGTCAAATAATGCCATCTTACCCACACCTAAGCACAGATTTACAAATGACTCAATGTGTTGCCACTATGAAATATTAATAGTAAAAAAGAAAAGACTGACTGCACTAGTTTTATTTCTAGCATGCTTCTGAAATCTCCAAATAAACAAAAAAAGCCACCCAGGTGCTTCAAGAGATGCAGAAAAATAGATGAGACAAGGGAACTAAACACCAAAAACCTGGATTTCTTCTATGAACTTCTGCCAGACTAATTCCTAAGAATGACAGAAGAAGCCTAAATTAAGCAAAATCATGTCGTTAGTAGGTGATAGAAGACAATTTTTCTGTTCTAGAAGAAAACGATATCATCAGGTAGCAGTTACTCAAACTATTGGACCCTTCAGCAAATTATTATAATGGAAAAATACAATTACTCTCTACAGTGACCTCTCAAAGTAAAGTAGAAGTAAGATTAGAACTGAGAAATAAAACCAGAAATGTAACTTCCAAAATACGTTCTGTATATTCTTCAATATATTTTAATACTGAGGCATTAAGAGAAATCTTTTTTTTGTGTGCCAGGTGTACAAAAAAAGTTCAGCATAAAAGAATTGGCAGAACATATTCTAAATCGGCACAATGGAAAAAAAGAAATTACGTTAGTTTAGATAAGTAGCAAAGAGTGATCTCAAGATCACTTTCATCCCCAAGTGACCTCGCTGTATATCCTACATTAAGGCTATAATCTCAGTCTTATCTTTGATTTTCTTTGCTTAATTGTATCATACCATTAATAATATTAATTTCTGCCATTGCCCATAAAACCGAAAGCCTCATGCTGATTCTGTAAAATAGATCGTTCGGAACTGAATTAAACACAGCACACCGTGAGTTACATTAAACCATCATAAAGTGCAATGAATCATCCAGCCCGTTAAGTACTGAAAAAGACACAGCACCTATCTTCACTCGTCCAGCCCAAGAACCAAGATAAGAAAAATGGCTTTTGCTGCATGACCAGAAGTTGCTTTCAAACTACTTTGAGTCAAAGTAGAGCTATCTGCACTTCAACAGGCCTCACGGAGAGTGCATTTTTCAGATCTTCTTCCCCAACTTTTAACAAAGGGCAGAGCTAGATAAAATGCTTCCGTACCAGTGGCCAGTAAGGCTAAAGACATGCTCAGAAAGCCAGTCCCCAGAGCAGTGAGCAGTAAAACACAAGGTGAAGCCTACTGCGGGTAACTAGTAGGTAAGACTGCAACATGAGCACTGACAGGGTACTTTCCAGAGACTACTCCCTCCGCTATGTTTACGAACATATGCTGCACCTTATTCCTGTTTGGTCCTACACAAAACTGGACACGGTTAAATACAGCTGTGACAATGCAAAAATGCTGCAGAAACTAATAAAAGTCTTCCTTTGTACTCTACTTGCCTAAAAGGGAAGACTTCAGCTGTTCAGTACTGAACAGCTCATTGCTCAGCTCTTTGAAAGCTTGCTGCCCCTTCTTAATTTCCGTATTTTTTTTTCCTCCCAAGCTAACTAACATTCCCCAGTTCTTCTATACCAGAAACATAGCCCTTTTCCTGAGTTCCAGATAAAGCATGTAAAACTTGAGTAAATACACCTCAATTACCAACATTTGTCAAACTTTTATACGTTGTTGAGAGCGGAGTAAGAACTCTGCTAATAACATACCTTTGCATAACATTTCATAGTATTAGAATGTAAAATACAACATTTTTGCCATAAAGGCTTTGTCTCTAGATAAGCCTTCCTTAACAGTTGTTCCACGATTTTTTTTTTCTTTTTTTAATCTCTTCAAGGCTTATTTTAAAGACAAACCTTCTTGTATCACAATCCCTTGTAAAACAAGTCAACTAACCTCTTACGAGGACATCACATATTGTCACCGATGTGACACAGAACTAAATTCTAGCTGAAATATCTTAAATCAGTGTAGAGTGCCAACTAAAAAAATCTTATTTGCACAGAGTATATAAAAGGTTTTTAAGTCAACATTATCAACATTTCACTGCTGGTTCTATTTAAAATAGCTTTCATGGGCAAGCAAAACAACTATACGCACAAAATAAAACAGGTCTTCAAAAAAAAACCTATCTCAGCTCTTAAGTTCTGGCAAGTTCCTTGAAAACAGCAGTATATTTATGATTATGAAAAATACTTTACATTCTTCTTGAAAAGGATGTTACATAAGTAGTATTTCATATTACACGAGCATATGCAACAGCTTTTAAGCACACTCAAATGTATTATATAAGCAAATTCTTCATCTGAATATTTATGAAATGATAAGCAGCTCAATAAGAGTAACATAATAATCAGAGTAACATATAAGTTGTAATATTCATAGCACACGTGTCAGTGGGTTTCTTATTGTTCTTTTTTAAATGGGGCATGAATAAAAACAGACACAGCTGATGAACTCCAAAAGCTTTCACAGCAAGGTCTTGAAATGATCACACAAGAACAAAATTCTTATGAACAATAATCCAGAGATCTGTTGTCTCTGAAAATTGAGTATTTTTCCTACCTTGCACTGTAAGTTCTGCTTGAGCTTCAATCGTCTCATTTCCATTATCCGCTATGCAGACATACGTCCCCACATCCTCTTCCGTAACATCACTGATCACCAGACTGCCTCCCGCAAGCAACAGAAACCTTTCGTAGCTGTGCAAAACAGGACAGAGGGGTAAGTTGATGGACAAATTGATTTGAATGGAGCGTTCACAGAGAAGCACACACAAGTCCTCTGTCTGAAATGGCTAAATAAACTTAAGCGCTTACACATAGTATTTCTGGGTGCCATATACAAGGAGCTTTCTTAGAGAGGGGAATTTTTAACCAGATGCTCACATTCCGTGCTTTGGCATCAGATTTTAAACTAAGATCAACTACTTCAATTCCAGGATTACCTGCAAACAGATCCTAGCTAAGAGGAAAACAGCAAGAAGTTTGTCGTGAAACTATTTTTGGAACCGCTAAGCAGTAGTTCAAGGACAGAAAGTAAGGAGATGGGAAGATCTGTTTTGGATTATTTAGATACTTATTTTATCGTTGTTGCAACCAGAAAGAGGCAGAAGCCTCCTATCACGGACCAGATGAAAAACTAGTACATAGGAAAAACAGGCGCTTTAGTGCAATCCAAGATAGTGAAGGATGATCCTTTTCCTATCTCGAGCAAGAAAAAGCTGTACAAAGGAGCTGTGAACAGGAGCTATCAAGCTGCTATCACACACTCACACCCCCACACACGCCTTGCTTGTATTTTTTTATTGCATCTACCCAAGTAAACTCATTAGATTTAAACCACACACGCTCTTGAAATTAGCACACGCAACAAAACTGAACCTAGAGGCCTTAGCCTACAACGTCTCCAAGGCAAATCTGTTCCTCTGGAGTTTAAGAAAATGATGCTCTCCCCAGTTCTTGAAGCTCTCTGCATCCAGACATCGACAGTCCAGGAACACAACAGTGTTTGGAAAGCCCTTCTAAGGTGAACAGAAAATGCCACTAAAGCTTATTTTGGAAAACAGTACATTAGACATGTTAAGGCTGCACTAAAAGCATGCCTAAACAAACACAAGTGCGCTAGGCAAGTGCCTTGCAATGCTGATTTTCCCCATAGCCAGCCTCCAGAAAAGTGAAGTCACGTGCACATGTGGCAGCAGACTATAATGGTTACGAACCGGCAATTACGATGTTACTAAAACATCAAAACTTACTGGAAGCTGTCACATCAGGCAACAAAAAAAAATTGTCTCAAAGATCTCACTAACTACTTGAAGCATGCAGTACTGTTTCCGTATTTACTAATTTTTAAATATTGAATTTGACCAAACAACTTTCTACTCCAGAGGTTCAGTTTTCCAAGATCCTACACTGTAAGGAAGGCGAGCAGGCAAAATACCCTAATTAGTGTCCTTACACACCTATTGTAAAAGCTTTTGGAGTTTGTTAAACGAACGTTCCTCCTTTGTCAAGAAACAAGGTTATATAGTTCTCAGCCATCTAAATCACGGGCTATGCTTTTAAAAGAAAAATAAATATTCCAGCCGATTATTTTCCTCAAGAAAACCTAAAAGACGACAGTCCATAGTCTACCCACATTGGATCCAAGTTCACTGCTGATAAAAACATGGAAGAAAAAAAAATTAATGTCAGACTACTTGGTGATTCCATTTGCATGCATTAGCTGTGGAATACTTCTGAGCTTAAAGCAAAACTGTTTTTGCAATAAAGTTAAAAAAAATCTTAATTTTGCAAGGATAGCGAAGCATTTCCACAAAAGAGTGAAGCAATCAGATTTCAGACACCAGAGACAAAGAATCAGCTTAATATAGAAGCGATAAAGTAATTTTAAGTGTCATTAAAAACAACAGAGATTGATCATTCAAATGGCAGGGAACAGCAAAAATCAAATTCAAGCCTTTTGTATGTATTCCACACAGCCTTCAGTTATGTTACACACTTATAATACATAATCACTTGAGCTACTTTGAATACCTAACTCGCACATCTTTTTTTTTTTTAAATTTCATTATCACATAATATGTAGTGAACCTTTATTAAAACACTGTAGTCAGTTATAGCCTGAGGTTTTGGCTTTTTTTCCCCCCCTTTTAAAATATCATTCCCAAAACATAATCTCTTCGCAGTCTTGGTGAAGCACAGCAGATAAAATCAGACAGTAAATTAGATTATTTTGTGGAATCTACCACCAGAAAAATCTCTGTAATTACTCTGCTATGTTTAACCTTCACCAAGTTGGGCAAATATAATCCACTTAATACAAATCACTCAGTGCCTGGCAAACAATGATATCTAATAATTAAAAAAAAAATTACACATTCATGTGACGTATTAAGGAAAAAACCCTGCATTAAGAATGTGTTCATACAACTAAAGACTTTATTTTAATGCATACAGCAGTAGCACAAAATTAATGCTGTACATGCAACCTTAGCTTTGCAATTTCTTCACTTTAGCATATGATTAACCACACAACCAGGCTACAGTTTTCTGTAGGCACTTCTTAATAATATAAAATTTGGCTAAACTGAACAGTCCAGTAATACTGAAGAATTAGCTGTAGCCTTAATACAATATAACATTATTGCTCCGCGTCATTTCAATTGTTTATTTTCAGATTAGCTATCTCATTTACTGTAGCTTTTTTTTTTTTAATAAGAGTTTCTTGAAACTCATGCATATTTCCTTCCATATATACGTCCAAATATAAATTGAGTTGCGTAATACGCGCTGCCTGAGCACATACTAGCGGAACACTGAACCGCACACTGCGCAAAGGTTTCCAAGCAGAGTGTCTGAATATTTGAAACTCAGTGCCCGTCTCTCAAAAACCGAAAATCCATCTCGGCAGCCACTTCAAGCGAAACCTCACTTTTCGACTTCAGTATTATCAAAAGCACAAAAATCACTCCTGCATTTACTAACAGACCCTCACACAGTAGGATCCTTGGCCAGACACGTTTCTGAAAAAGATTTATCAAAGGTTCAAAGTCAGCAAAATCTGAAAAACTATTCAACCTGTACACAACATTTCCACTAGAGCCTTTTGTATCAGATTAAGTTGGTAATATGGCATACTGCACTTATTTAGGAAAAAAAAATTTTTATTCTAATTGCTTTATACTTCAGTGGCTTTTCCCACTTCATTTCTCTCACTATATTCTATGTTCCTGGCAGAGATGTTACTCATTCCGAATTTATAGAGGAAATCCACCTGAAAAAGAAGAACGCACATTCAAATTGCTGAACTGCACATATGACAGGGCAGGTGTGCATCAGTAAGGCCGATCCTAAATGGAAGAACTATGAGCAGTGTCTCCTATATCACAAGATTATACACACACAAATTCACACAGTGGGTTTATTTCATCTGCTTCGGTCTGAGTGTAGAGGCTCACTTCACGTTTTGAACCTCTACTTTGGAGCTACAAGAACCAGCACCATAAATTCACATGGAATTGGGGGGTTAACCTTTTCTTTCCATTTCAAACAATGTAGTTTTGAGAAAATAATTAAATATCATGAAGATTACGATCTGACTTACTAGTCGAGATAAATGAAAAGCTTTCGTCAAAAGCAAGATGCTTTCCCAGTGACTGGTTATTGGGGCCAATTCTTAATTCTGTTTCTAGCGATTTTTATCTGTAAAACTGTTAATACATTAACAAAGGCCTTAAAGGAACAGACCGGAGGTCTGTGCGGTGAATTATCCTGCTTCCCCCAAGGTGTCAAAGAGCAGTGACTGGAAAAAGGGCACAAGGATGGTGAAAGCATGGAGAGCCCCTTCCCCTGCACAGCCTGTTTCTCTTCAGCTTCTGAGGACAGACTTCCCCAAGCCTTGGCTATTTCAGTCTTTGATGGACTTCTTTAGGTTACATTATTAGGTACCAAAAAGTCTAACTACCACTTATTTCTTTAAAATCTTTAAGTTCTGAAAAGACTTCTTGAAGTTAATAACAGTTTTACAACAACAGCGACTTATAGCATTGCATTAACTTTATCTGCTTTTCATTCAACACTCAATGCTTCCTCCTCTCTCACTCAAGTTAGTTTGGAAAATATTATGAAATCAGTTTGCTGTGATAAAATATATTACATTATAGGCTGCCTATCTGAACAAGTGTCAAGACTGTTGTCATTAAAGTTTACTCATACTTATCCATTAACATAAATCCTGCTGCAGCCTTTTACTCCATCAAAACAAAACACCTTCCCTTTTTTGTGATTTTAAATATTTATTTCCAAAAGTCCAGCACCGTAAATCCTTAATAATAATCTGTTTCTCTTAGAACACAAGCTCCTATACAGATTCTCCTCAGAACTACAGCTTCACGATAAAACATTTGACTTTATATTACACAAATTGCCACAACTAAAAGACAAAAGTAAAATTACAAGACTATGTGCCTAACCCATTTAACAAGGGGCAAAACATCAGGGATACGCTTAACCATGCTGAGTTTTGTTTCCTAACCTCATAGATACACACACACGTATAAATATTTATACGTGTATGTATACGTACATTTTTGTCTCTGTATTGCGTACGTATAGACAAAAAAGTTTTAAGAACTTCTGAGAGGCAGAACGTACATTAAAATCTGTCCAGAGCAAAAAGATTTTTTTTTTTTCCTTGGGATAAAGAAAAGCCATGTTAATAAGAAAAGTCATACTTTATATAAAAAGGGGATTTTAATACAAATTAAATATGATTTAATTTGTTACTAAATTAACAGAATATGCTAACAAGCTAAGGTACCTATTTTGCAGCAGTCTAACTGCAAGCTTTACTTCAACAACACCTTAATTTTTAGTTCCAGAGATTTTTCAGTTCCTCTATTCAAAAGAGCAATATGACAGCTGTCAAGGTAAAGTTTAAGAACTTTTTGTTGTCTCCTGTTTGAGTCGCTTCTTTGTTAAACCATAGTCACGAGTAGTAGGCTTAAAGTGATCAAACTGTGCAGAAACTCCTAATGAACTATGAAGCTAACTTCTTCCTGCAGAGCGGGTGGGTGGGGAATCAAATTTTCTCCTCTACATACCTTTAAAAGTAAACTCTATAATGAGTACATATTTCACTGTAAGAGGAAAAAAAGCTGTGTGTTGTAACACAAGAAAATAAAAATAATCAATTTCATCAGCAAAGCAAGGTAACTTTACTCACTCACGTTCAACTAGACCAGAAAGATTGTCGTACGTTAAGTCAAACCCAGTACAACCTTTTCTTACCCCCTTTCTGGTTCTATCTTTGAACAGCAGAAAACATCTATTTCAAACTGAACAGGAATATTTCTTTGTCTTTTCAACTTCACCTCCTCAGCGAGTACATACCCAGAAGACGTGGCAACCAACAAACTCCAAAAATACACACGCACATGCAGTTTTCCAGTTCAGCAAGAGGCTTTCCTGAGAAGATGCGTTAACTCACATAACAGCGGGGAGAAGGTGCAACACTGCAGGCCTGTGACTAGTGACTGGGGCTTGGCAGAGAAATTGCACAGCTCAATTGCTGCAGGAGTAGACAAGTGCTCAGTAAAACAGTGCTTGGGAAAACTGATGGTCTTGTGGCTCCTGTTCCTGCCTTACCAGAGTCCGTGCAGTGATGGAAAGATGCTTATGAAACACATGGTTTAAAACCGAGCTGGTCACAGCACAGAGGAAGCGCTGTTCTGACTGCCCACACCAAGAACCCGACATGCTGTTTATAGAGGGATTCGTACCTGCAGCAGAAGTCAACTGGAAACCACGCTTGTAACAGAAGTGACATAACGCTAAAAGTTAATGCTAAATACGCTGAAAAATCATGTCACGCACGGCTCAAGTTGCGCACATACTATGATCAAATACGTCTACTAATGTTATACCTCAGCCTGCCAGCTGTAAAAATTTCTGAGTTTTGAAAAGAAATAACTTCTGAGGTCTTTCCAAATGTTTTATCACAACAACCTGCACAGAAAAGCTCCTGACGGACTTAACAGCACTGTATCCAGAGGAAGATTTGACGATTTGAGCTCTAAATTAAAAAAAGCGAGCTCTCTGGGATGTGAACTTCACCCTCCTTGTGCACCGAATGTGACATAACCTAGGGAAGGGTGGGGTAACAGAGGCGGGGAGGCAGCAAACATTTGTAAAGATATATGTAAAATGACGGTATGTCATACGAAAAACAAATTAAGATCTTACCAGGCCCATTTATTCTGACATTTCATCATATTCTGTTGTGCAATTCTAATGACTCTGTACCATCCTTTCTATGAGAATGATTTCTTATATTTACAAAAAATGAATCAAATAAAATCATGTGCCGTCAGATTGACATCAACACAATTTCTCAGAGGCATTGCAACCGTTAGTCATTACCCACAGAAGCTTGCATTTTCCAGATAAAGACAGTTCAAATTACAAGCCCCTAGATTTTTTAATTTAAGAGTTGACAAAAAAAGGATATATTGCTATCGCTGGAGCTGTAAAATGACTTGCATATTCCTTCAGCTGCTTCCTGCTATATCCATGCCATAGTCTGCAATACAACTTTACCCCTCACTGTTTCATGACTAGCTTGTTTCTCCATGAATCTAACCAACTTCAAGTGACAGAACATCCAACTATCTGGTCATAGTTTTCTTGTTCTCCATACGATTTGTTCTGCTTTTCATATATTTTTTGACCATATTGTTTTGAATGAATACACCAGCAATGACAATGCATAATAGTTTTCATTTAATGCATTCTTGAAAGTCTACGTTTTTTTTAAATAATGCCTAACATTTTAATATTCTGTTTTAATGAGAAATTATGAGATTCATCTTTAAACACTTATTCTTAAATTCCTAAGAAACACATAGATGCATAGTGGACACCTTCATCACAGAAAGATGAATGCGACTGCAGGAATCTCCAAAGAGATAATAGGACAACATGAAGACGCCTTAGCTTTTCTGCCATGTCCTCATCCCCTTAATTGCTTCTTTTACTCCAGTGGCAATCTAAAACTAATTTATTCTTAATAACCTTCCTGCTTCAAATAAGATTTCTTGGTTTCAGATGTCTGTAAAAAAGGTAAAAGACTGTTCTACAAGTCTCATGAACTTCCTTGTCACAGCACTCAGTCTAGAAACCCTCCAGCATTGAAACCTAGCATCAATTTTACCAGTTTAAAAACTGTAAAAAAAAAAAAAAAAAACAGTAGAAAGCAAATTGTACGCTTATCTAAAATAGTAACTCTGGCTCAGTTACCAGATTCCTACTCTTACATGAAAAATATATTAGCCATTACTCACCCTTCTGTGGTAAGATCCTCTTCATTTCTTGTCCACCTGACATACGGAGTTGGAAATCCTACAGCAACGCATGGAAAAACCGCACTTTGCCCAGTAACTTTAGTAAGTGAAGATGGCTGCCTCATGAAGACCAAGCGCTGTGGCTCCTCTGGGTCTGCAAATATTTTGTAAATGACAACAAAGTTACCAGATGCAGAATCAGAAGATGATCATAGTAATAAAAAACAAACGTCTAATTTCTTTCCTGCCTCTTCACAGGACTGAATCCTCCTCTTAACTATAAGAAGTTTTCTGCAAGAGACTCCTCCCAGCCTCCCACATGAAAAGCTCTTTACCATTTCCTCCAGACACGCAAACAGATTCACCACGGTTGGGATTCTGACTCCTCAAACTGCCTGGGAAACAATTTCAGCTAAAAGCTACAGCCTCGAATCTTCCACCAGCTAGTCAAGCTTTGGTAAAGAAAGAAACAGGTTTGATTTTGTCCAGCCAACCTGTGGCCATCACCCAAGCCACAAGGCTGGCTGGTAAGAGCCTACGTCTAACAAAATTACTTCCTGCTCTGGGGCTGAAAGCTATGAGAGGTTAGAATGCCATTATACAAATTCATGATCATCTGCATGGATTACCCTCACCTTACTCTAGCCATCCGACCCAGGAAGATACTCTACAGAAAGCACTGGACTCAGCCGACCCTGTTATGTCATACTCGACTCTATCAGGTGGCTGCTTGAGAAACTGCTGGTATGCACTGGAAAATGAAATTACTGAAGCAGAAAGGGAACCCTAAGCGAAAGCAACAACAACAAACTAGACAATTTGCACACTGAAGTAAAGCAAGCTTTATCCTAAAAAAATAATATACCACGGTTTTCCACCCCTATAATGGTTAATCCTTTCAATTAGTTTTGGTTTTGCTTTGATTTGGGCTGGAGAGGATTTTGTTCCTTTTTTCTTCTCTCCCTCCCCCCTTTTAAGAACAAGCAAAAGCACAGCGCATATTTACTCAGTCTTTTACTACAAGAAAAGGCCACTTTGACTGTAAGAACTGAAGACGTACCCACCAATATATTCGGAACAAAAGGCTATTTTCTACTTTACTAAAAATATCTGTATTCAAAACATAACCTTCAGAAAAAGGTTCCAATATCAACTTTAACTAGAACTGAAACCAATTCATTAAGGGGCCTCAGTAACACCAGGACAGAAGAAAGTGCCATTTATACCCTTTCCCTCTGCAGTAACTTCGGCACATGCCTTGTACCGTAATTTGAAGTAAATGAATTCCTACATACCAGAGACAGCATTTCTGCTATGTTAATTATCGTAACTCTTTCTACTAACTGCTCAAAAAAAACTTGTGTTTATGTTGCATTAACTGTTGTACTCTCAATACTCAGATGCGTGCTTATCGATTTGGTGCCAAGTAAGCTCTAGAATTGGACAAACCCTCAACCTTTCATTGAAAAGTTAGCTTCGACCACCTGAATGCAGGCAGACTACTCTGTACCCACACCACTTTTCCTCCCTGAAGCACCCGCTGTGTCCATCATTCACAGTATTTGGCCCCATCTCACCTGGGACCTACACAATACTCTCAGGAAACTTCTTGCAGTTGTTGGGTTTGGCGTTCTTCAGTTCAACCTGCTAAAAACAATCACTGAGCATTTACTGCCCTGTGCTAAGGGCATGCGCGTCCTCCAATGTGTAACATGAAGGGGTTGCCAGAGTATTCAAGAGAACCAGGCCTGACAGAAATTATGCTTCAGGATTGCCCTAAACTGAGGGAGCTAAACTGAGAGCGATCCTGGATCACACCATCTGTCCTCAGGCCCACGCGCAAACCATCACGACGGCTCTACCCACATCCCCTATTAGAGGGACTAGTCAGCTTGCTCCAGAAATAACACCATGTGTGAACAGGCGCGTACACAGTGAGAGTGACCCAGAGAGGCATATGGAGCAAACCAAGTTGTAAAAAATAAAAAAAATAAAAAAAAACAGATTGCCAGTGAGCAATCATTTCACTGGGGAGAGGAGTTGATATGATTCACTGGAGACAGAGAACTTATCCTCTCAGCTCACAAAAAGGAGTTCAGTTCTCAGGTTAGTGGAATTGGGATTCAAGAATTACGTGGTTACTTTTCTTGCATTCCTACACTTGAAAGTACCTGCAGCAGAGCTGAAAAATGTGTCCTCCCGCTTGGTGGCAGATAAAAGGCAAACTGAATGCTCTAAGAAAGCTTGCTGTGAGAAGAAGGAGAACACTGTCCACAGATGCAGATCTGTATGATGCAAGTGGGTGTTGGGCATATTTCAGAGATTTAGAAGCAGAACGCTGGAGTGCCTGTCAGGCACACATCAGACAATGACTTAAAATTGGAATAAAGCCAACGAACAGCAGATTAATTCAAATCCTTCATTCAAATGCATCTCAAACCTAACAACCAATTATGGGGCTCCTCAAGATTAAGAGAGCTTTCCGTGCAACAGTTTAATCCCACTAAAAAAAAAAGCTGCTGGGGGGCTTCACAAAACTTCACTGTCAACATTTTCAGACTCATGACCAAGTAAGGAATCAGCATTATTTGTATCCCCTAATAATTACCTTAAGTCACCTTTAACTAACACATTACAAAAGCAAGTAAACTGCATCTGGAACCAAAAGAATTCAGAAGATCAACACAATACAAAAGCTTATTAGAAAAATCTCTCATTGCCAAAAAATCAGAAAAATCTTAAGATTTCTTTTGAGAGGCTGTAGAAACACCACAACCAAACCAACTAAAATAATTCAGTTTAAGTGCCTTCTGAAAATGTGCTCTTCTTCAAAAATTATATCCTTAGCTGAAAGAATAGGAACCTTTCTTTCCCAGAAGTGAAGAACTGAATGAAAAAAATTCCTACTTTAAGCATAATTTATTTCCTAAGCCTAGCAGATGCCTCAACTTTAAAATGGAGACAGTTGTTGCAGTAGTAAAATTGGGGTATTTTAAAGTACCTTTCAGCATTTTAAACAAAAAAGTGACACACTCTAGAAACAGAAATACTCATTGAAAGGGACCTCCGAAGACACTTAGTGTGGCCACCTGCTTGAAGTCCACTGTCGCCAACAGTAGGTCAGGTGAATCATGACATTGCCCAGCCTAGCCCTGAAAACCTCCAGAGATGGAAATTTAGCAACCTTCTCTGGCAGTCCTCCAACCAGTAAAAATTGAATCAGAATTCCAACATGAAGACTGAATCAGAAGAGACAACACAAAGCTCTGGAAATCATTAAGACGACCCATACAGAACACAACCCATATTTCCCTAGTTTGGGAAAGTGCGATTCCCACTCCTGTCTTATTCTTGGTCGGTTTTCAAAACTTTGTGTAAGAACATCTGGTGAGACACAGCTCTGTACAATAGTGCAATACTGCCATTAGAAAAAGAACACACTAAGTGTTGAAACGATTTAAGTGAGAACTGGACTTCTGTTCTCACTGAGAAAGTCTAAATATTTCAAAACAAAAAGCATAGCTAAACCTTACAAAATAATGGGATTCATGGTCATCCCCTTTTTGGGATATGGAAACTTCCCCAAAGGGTCTGCCATTTAAAGAATCAAAAGTTCCTAAATACTGGAATCATTAAAAGTGCTTCAGCATCCCAACAGCAAGGGACAAAGCAACAATCTCCTTTGGAAACTTCAGCAGTATTTTAAACAAGGGATTCAAGCCTGAGAAACTTACACATCCCCACATTTATATTCAAAGGGTCAATTCCCTCTTTGTATCTTGTCACAACAGAACCATATCACTCATGACTTTTTAAGAGAAATCTTTCCCCAAAAGCCTTTAATATCCAAACCATCAAATATGGCAAAAAGCATTTGCATGTCTGACCTATTTTCAACCACTGCAATGAGCTCAGCACTGATAACTGATTTTGCTTTTCTGTTTTCCAGCTGCACAATATAGGTTAGTCTTCCCAAGGGCCAAAATACTTTTGTTTAAGTGCCTGCAGTCATTTTAAGCTACTTTGAAAAATAGCTTCCACAACGCACATTACACTTAGTCCAACTTTAAACATACAAAAATGCAACACAGGGGATTCTCACTTGTTGCCCTTTGCAAGTATTCTTGTTATGTTTGGTTGGTTCCCATCACCCCTACTCCCCACACCCCCCATCAGCTGACTAATTTTTTACTTCTTTTTTGAAGAAAAAGAGACTAATACCTGGAAGAATTTTGAGCTCTGCCTCATCACTGTATTTGGGGGTCCCGCCACTTTCAATGATGCAGCGATAGAGTCCTCCATCTGTATCAGTAGCATTACTAATAATAAGGGCTCCACTTGGTAATTTATATACACGATCATCCAGAAAGACTGGCTGACGATCCTGCTCCCACCTCACAAATGGTGCCAGGTCAACATTGACTTCACAGTTAAGGATTGCACTGTTTCCTTTGTAGACAGAAGATGATTCTGGCTGACTGGTGAACCTGGGAAGACCTGCAAATAGAAAATACAAAACTTAGAGGTATTCTGAAGGTGACACCAAAGTTTTGAAGTCCAGGTCAAGATGCATGAACCTTTTTTAAAAAAAAAATTAAGCTGCACTCCAACTCTTTACAAATCTTAGGGCTTGATAGCTCAGTGGTGTAAAGGCAAATAAAAACAATAATTAAATTACATTTGTTTTTAAATCAGTTCTTTTAGAAAGAAGCAAATGCTGAAAAACAAAAGAGAAGTCTTCAGAGTCCTCACAAACAGGAGGAGACATGCCAGTAACCTCTGCTCGCTTCTCCAGCGTTGCTGCTTAAGGAACGTACAGCATAGAAGTACAAAAATCAAGACAGTATCTCTGCCGTGTGCATGAGAATAAATACAGTTTGAACCATACTCTGTAAAAGCCACAGATTCTCATACAGTAGAACACAGATGCCCCTTAATACACACTGGGACATCGTGACAAGGAACAGATGATGCTGCAGAAGAGAAGGCTTTGTGTATGCCTTCCACTCTGAAATTCACAATCCAGGCGACATCTTAATTTACCACCTACAGAACTATTTATAAGGAGGGGTTTTTTTTCCCTGTATTTTTAGATTTCTAATATTAAAATTAGAAGATTAGCAGTTAAGAATTTAAGCCAAAAAAGTTGAGAAATCTTTTCTACAACTTTGCCACCAACCATGTATAAGTAAAGGTTTAACTTCACAGTAAGTGAAGATTCAGCTTCCCTGTAATTTAACCAGGCCACAGAAAGGAGTCTGAGGGCATTAAAGGACCAGATCTGACTGAAATTCAATGGAAAAGTGATATCCCTTTCAAGACCTCAGCTCGCAAAAGCCTTAAGCATAGTACCATAAGGTAAAAATTGTATTTGTACCTTACGAAAGAAAATAAGAAAGTCCATATGAAAATCTTTGGTTTTGCACGTTAGTACCTTTGAGAACCGAGCCTCTTCACACAATGAAGCTATGGCCGCAACACCGAAACAGCAGCTCTGTGCAAAGAACGTGTTCACCTCCCAAATAAAAACGTTTTCCACAACAACCTCCTTCACGGGATACGCGACAGACCCTCTGAGAGGAAGACCCAAGCCTCTGAACGGCGTTGCGTTTGCTTGGGTGCCCATGTGCTGGTGCTGGCAGTGAGGCGGCC
>VXAL01016216.1:260890-334608 GCA_013399475.1 Chauna torquata | reverse complement strand
CAGAAGTGGTTATGGCTGGCTCCATGACAGCCCCACCATGGCCAAGCCCCTCAGTAGCCCAGCTGCAGCAACAGTCTCTAAGGGGGATTTTTGGTCTTATTTATGCTCACACTTAAAACTAATATTGTCACAGAAACAGCCTGTCGGCACTCCTGACATCTCGTCTTTCCCTCTCCCTCCCTACTTCAAGTAGATTTTAATGCTTTTTCCTTTCAAGTCACTACACTGCGAGCCCTCCAATGCAGGAGATGAAAAGCAGGACTGGGTTACACAAATTAAACCATTCGAGCACAATTATTCAGTCATGTGATCACAACCGGCCAGCTCTGGTAACCTGTAGCTCAGGGCTGCTGCCCGCAGCCATGACCCTAGCGCAGAAAGCACCAACACTGGCGTCTCGCAGGCTCGGGTCAGCTCTCACCTTCTTCGCTTCCTCCAGCGAGCGTAACACTGAAGCCCTTTATGCACAGCTGTCACTTACAAAAGTTTGACCTCATCGGAAAGATGAGGTGCTTTACAATTCTTTCTTCCACTGTCTGGAGGCTCCTTCCACAACTTCACTCCTCTGAGAAGAAGAAAGTTTCTAGTTTCCACTCCTAGTATATTTGCAGCCAACTTCTAGTCCTTTGATCTCGACCTTGTTTTGGTATTAATTATTTTGCATCTCTGATATTTAACCATTACTCCTCCCTCCCTCTACAGTATTGCATGAATAAAAATCATAGCTTCTTTCAATTTTCCTTCTGCTTAGTTAATGAAGCCACAGTCTTTAGTTTCTTTCCTCATTCCCCTAACCATCCTAGTTATCTTCTTTTAATGACTCAGAATCACAGAATCATTTGAGTAGGAAGGGACCTAGCCAGTGCAGGGTCAGCTACGACATCGGAGCAGGTTATTCAGGGATTTGTCCAGTCAGAGCCCAAAAATCCCCATGGGTGGACGCTGCACAACATCTTGGGCAACGTGTCGTGGACCTGCATGCCTTCACAGTGAAAAACTTTCTCCTCAAATCCAGTCAGAACCTTCTTTGCTTCAACTGGCATCCAGCACCTCAACACTGGCAGAACAACAGACACAACAAATTGAAAATGACTACTGTCATTTAAGATTTGATCACAGACGTCCAGGTTAGTATCACAAAACTGTTTCCAAGTGTCTACTGAAAATATCTTCCCAATACATTTAAGAATCTCATTAGCTGTCTGCACACCAGCAGATTATAGTCTATCTTATAATCAACCAACATAACTAGACTTCTTTTCTCTGTAAAATCACCAATCCCTCTGTCCCAACTTAATACAATACCAAGGATATTGCTGCATCTTTATGACTTCGCACAGCGTCAGTCTATATCATCATTTCATTCTTCCAATGAGATCACTGAGGCTTCAGCAAGAGTAACAAGGTCTTCCAAAATTTGCCACATGTGCTAATTTTGCAGGTATGTACTTCATTCTTACACCAAAATGATGGATGAGGATGCTAAACATTATCTTTCCAAAGCCTAGTCTCTGAGGCATCTTTCCATTCTTAAGATTTCCCTCTCAATATAAGCCATTAAATTTTCATAATTACCTCAGATTCTTATCAATCTCAATATTCTCATTTAAATTTCCATCATTTTGACCTTTAATAATTTCTAACAGGATAGTGTATCAAAAAGCTGTGTTGCAGCATGCCCATGGTATTATGCTGCTCTAAGACATCAACTGATTCATCAAGAAACCCAGATGTAAACCACAGACAAAAGTCATGTTACATTTTAGCCTTCTGTCCATTTTCCTTCGTCTTAATTACCCTAGCCTTCAAAATCCCTCTAAAAAGGGCATACTGTTGAGATCAGACTAATTGGTCTAGGATCACCCCTTCCCTTTTTGGACACATGTTCTACATCAGTTATTCTTCGAGAAGAATGTACTAGCCCTGAATTCACAATTCATTAGAAATCTTTACTAACAGACCTACAAATTAAGCCAATGCTTTCAACAGCCTGGGAAGGAGATCTGGACGTCCTCATTTTGTCAGATAAGCAGTGGAACTTCTGTTTTCATCTCAGCTGTTGCAATTTTTTCACCCTGTACAATCACTGTATCAGCAACCTATAGCATATGTAAGAATGTTACTGGAGGACCAAAGCCCTGTGATTTCTAATATAAAGTTAAATTACACTTTATTTTAAATCCCTTATTAGTGCTATTCACTTTTGGGGCCAGACAGGCATTGTATATTCTGTTGTGGGCAGGTCCTCCGTTAAGGTTAAATAAGCCTTAAGATGGCCTCATTACTCACTAGCAATGAAATTACAGTTCGTTTTTCAGGTCATCTTAAATGCCAGTAAAATCTTTATTTGATCATGCTTTTGCATGGTTTTATGATATATAATTTTAACCTAGGTCATTACTTTATCTTAAGAGTAATTTTCTCTATGAGTATTTGCAATTTGCACTGCTTAAAAGTCTCCGCCGTGTAGGAGGACCCTTTTACTTTAACCCGCAGACAACCACAAAACAGTAATGATGTATTACAAGAAACCTTCTAAATATAAGCCTTAATTACAGTCAACTCCAAGACTTGTTTGTAAGTATAGTAACAGGTCCAGAGTACTGGCATACTTTCCTGTAGCAGTATACTACTAGAAAACACTCTGCCATCCATCAGTCTAGGGTCTTTCAGTTAAAGCTTTTCTTTTCCACTTTAAAATACCAGTCGAGTTCCTTGTAAGCCTGCATTTCCCTAACTTTTTAACATAGTTTTCAAACGCATTACCATGTAAGCTAATTCAGTCTACTTCAATTATAAACACATTTTTCAAATTATTTTGCAAAGTTAAATTTCAAGAAAAAATTTTTTTTCTCATAATGGTTTCTATTTCCCAGTCACTTCAATCAACATGTCAAAGTAAGATGATCTATTATAATGAAAAATTAGTTAGATTTCTAATGAGAAAGCAGCACCCACTCTTCACCCACATGTTGCAAGGCATTCAGTTGAAGATATTACCCCATCACTTACTGATGGAACATAATGATAAATCATATTTTGGGTTCTGATATTAAAGATAATTTTTTCATGTTTGTACGTACATTAATCATTCCATGGCAGCACAAATATATTATGTATTGATTTTAGGACACTGAAGGAAAATACTCCTGACCTAGCAGGAACGTGGGTTAATAAACTCAATTTGGGAGGATGATTTTCCACTTGAAACGTTCGCTAAAAACTGGCAGGAGAACACATACGCAATAGTACAATTCTCACATGTATACAATAGAAATCAGATGCACTGCAAACTTCAAATTTTCTGCTTGGACAATGCAAATGCAGGGGTGTGGGGGAAACAACTCTGTCCCTATTTTCTTCTTCCCTTTTGTCTCTGCCCTCACCAAAAGACCAGAGCAACGGTAGGAATGTGAACGAACAATCTACTTAATGCAGATTTGTTCCATTCAGTTTGTATTCCCAGTCTAAGCATTGCTGAGATTTGTGGCCCATTGTCTTGACTTCTGAAAAAGCAATGATGTGCCTGGAAGAGCAATAATTCCCATGCTCCTGGAAAACACAGATGGTAAAAATTCTGGCTGTAGCCTGCTGCCTTCAGCAGAGCCAGTATTTCATCTCCTGTACTTTCTAGGAGAAGAGGAATTCATTACACTGAACCAGATGCTAATCTAGTTCAGCAGTCTCTCTGCAACCACGGGCAGTGCCAATCATTTTCAAGAAGGCTGAAAGAAAAAAAATTCCATAATCAACAATTACTAAACTACTCGCTCATATGACAATGTTCTTCCTGACTTCAGAGTAAATGCTTACCTTCTGCTCTGAATACTGTCAGCAGTCACTGTAAGTGCGCAATTTTATTTAATGTGGATGCTATTACCATACACATGTTTAAGCCTCTTTAGAATCCTACTAACCTTTTGGCATCAATCTTGCCCAAGCAAGACTGCTTGGGCAAAACAAAAATAAGAAGGAAAAGAAAAAAAGAATAACTTGCTCTTCTCAAGGGCAACAGATGGCTGCACAGGAATTCACTTTTTCCCTGCCTGTGACAGGTTGGTACACCTTTACTACACAGTTGCAAACCTGTTGGATCAAACCTTCACGAGCATTTTTGTCCTATGCTCGAGTCTCCTCTATTGCTACTCTACAGACTGGAATTTTATACAACACTTGGTGTAACAATTAAACAGTTCTGGAACACCCTACATTAAATGTTTACACAATTAACTGTTTCCCAAAGCTGGTTTCAGGCTTTTTTTTTCTTTTTTTTTTATATGATATCTCAATGTGCTCAGCAAATGTTTTCCTTGATTTTTCCCTGATTATTTCTGTTGCAGTAGGGAAAAAGCAAAACACTGGAGTAGCTGCAAGTTTTTCCAAACCACTACCTCCCAAATACCTAGCAGGAAAACCCTCTGCTGCCCAATCTCACTCAAGTTTCTCACAACTTACCCGCACCTTAACCACCTTTAACAGTATCATCTACAAACACTGCCACCTTACAGCTAACAGCTTGCACTTTACAATCCTTATGCATTAAACTGTTCTGTTCAGACACAAAGAGACTGAGAATGATTAAACGAACCACTGAGAGTTTTCAGAAAGTTTCACTCCCCGCCCCTCGCCTCTTTTTCCTAATCAAATTTGAACTCGTAACAAATTGGTAAGTCTATTACTATTTTGTTTATTAAAACAGCCTCTTGGGAAACGTGAAGATTTTAGCAACAGAAGTAGGTAAAGGAGCATAGAAACATGATGCCCTATTGTTAGAATCACTACAACATCTGTTATCCTCTAGCGAAGCAGCGGATCTTAAAGATGCCGCATACTTTGTTAGTGCATCAGCTTCACACCCGAACCCTGTTAAAAATTAATAAGTCCAGCCATCTGTGGACGCTTCATTAAATTATCACAGCTCCTTTTCTTCTCCTTTGCTTGAACATTATTCAGCATCATTTGTCTGAGTGGTAGAGGTGTGAAACATGTTTTAAAATACAATTTTGTTAATAAGACATACTTCTTCAATCTCACTAGCAAACAGATTAGCCTTCATAATTGCAAAATGTTCATAGAGAACAGAAGTCCAGCACTACCTGGATTAAGATAAGACCAGATGCTTCTTATATGGAATATTCTTAGATTATAACATGAAAGAGAAGAAAACTTACCAAATGTCTTTGTTGGCTAAACTAAAGCAAGTATGTGGAATACAAAACAGGAATGAGAAGTCTTGTCAGTACGCACTCGGAATTCTGACTTTGCCAAACACAGCCTTGGTGGGATACCTCACATGGCCTATACCGATTTTAAAAGAATTGACCAGAATTCAATAAGCAGGGGGAGAGGGAGAGGATGTCACTATACATATCGGTAACAACAAACACTGATGTACATATCTATATGTAATGTACACACATATGCTAACCTGGTACAATGTCAGACGTTTTGAACAGGTGATTGAACTAGAGATCTCCTGAGGTCCCTTCTGAGATCAATTATCCTGTGATATGGCTGGGGAAACGATACAGAAAGCTACATACAGATAGAGCAACAGCCTCAAAAACATTTCACAATACTGTGCAAGGAGGAACACAACTACGTCTGTCAAAACAAATTTCTAATAGAGAAAGTTAGAGCAAAACTGATCACGCCCTGGAGCACAGCGTCTGATTACACGAATCTCCTCAGGTTACCACCAAGCCCCTCAGACTTGGATCCGAGCTTTGCCACAGAACCACAAATCAAAAAGAACAAAGAAACCACACATACAAAAAGTTAAGAGGGTGCTTTGACTAGTAAAGTACATCAGGATATTCTAAAGTTTTACCTCGCAAAAAAAAGTTTGTCATAGAACTTACTTTAAACAAAAAGTGTATAATTGTCCTCTACGTACCAGTGATATTATTTTGCAAAGTTTAATATCCTGGAAGCCCAAACTGAAATACAACAGCAGAAGAACACAGCCACGTAGACTGTAGAAAAACTTTTTCGCATCACATTGATGTGACCATGCATGATAGTATTACAGATCAATTCCGATTCTGAAGCAGAACACAGGAAGCTGAGAGTACCTTCTGACCTCAGCCCATCACTGGAAACAAACAAATGAGAAGATCCTGGCTTCTTAAACTAGAAGAGCTCTTTACACCGCATGTCAGCTGCTGACTCCTCTGGTGAAAGCCTGACAAAAAGAAATGATACAAAGATGATGATCCTGGTGAAACCACTAGACTCGTGACTGACAGCACAATATTGAGCAAGAGATAGGTCAAATTTCGAGGAATAACTTTATGATACTACTTTGCCAAACACTACCATTGACAGAAGTCCTAGGGATAACAAAGTATTGAAGTAGACCAAGAAATAAACAACAGACATAATGTATGTCCTGACACTGTATCAACTGGGGTACCAGTTCCCAGCTCAAAAAGCTGGAACAGCTGAGTGCATGTTTGCTATGCTCTGCAACACCACAAATCTGCCCCGAGGATCCAGGCTCGCAGCTCCAGGAGCGGCAGTAGAGGCATGTTATGGACAAGTGAGACTGGCTCTGGGAAGGGATGTGCTTCTGGCTGCTGTAACTTCAAAATGAAAGACAGGGAGAACAAAGAAATGGGTTGATAAAATACTTCGCGTTGGAAGAAAAAAGCCAAGCAGGCTATCAGCATGAAGAATTTCATAGTGAAAACTCATTTATCATTGCTCAAACATATTTGCCCTTTCTGAGCGATGGAAGCGTATTTTGACAGCAGGCCACCAACAGGAACAAAAATTAGACAACCTCTGTCTTAACAAGATTGCTCTGCAACCACCAACATGTCCCAGCAGAATTTCTGATGAAGAAAACTGAGTGTGCACAGGTGTGCAAGTTGGAATTGAAGCAGCTACAGAAAACTCTAATGTGGTAAGGTTCGGCTATATTAAAAACAAAAAACAAAAATGTGGAAGGAAGCAACGTTAAGTGAGAAGCTAAACCAACCTTCCTTGACGGAAGTAGCCTGGAAATCCTTCGGAGGAAAAAAAAAAAAAAAAATCAGAAATTAAGAATTGATCTTGGATAAGGCATTGCAAATTTTTTTCAATACAAGGACAACAAAACTAGAGAACAGACCGAAGTGAAACAAACAAATCCAAATTCTGATCAGGTGACAAGCAGAGGAGATCAACACATTAATTCCAGGAATTAAATGGGAACAAGAAAGGTGATTCAAGGAAGATCTTCAGAAGCACAGAGGTGGCTGATGACGACCATAAACTGCAAGGAAGGCAGGTGGGGCAGAGGGTGTCCATGCTACAGTGCTGCAAGAAATGGTGTAGGAATACAGAAAAAGTGATTCTGCTAATGGAGTAGGTGAAATAATTGCAATAAATTAAATTCAATTAAAATCAGAGACAGGACTTGCAATTAGAGGGGCAAAGAACAGAGAGGCTCCAGGACCAACAGCACTTCAAGGCAGCAAGAAAAGCTGCAGTATCCACAATGAATTTCATCTATTTAGACACTGAGAAACATGGTAAGTAGACACTTCTAACACCACAGAAAAATGAAGAGAGGGGGAGCAAGCAATGGAGTCATTTATTTGATACTGTTGAAGATCATTCTAACAGCAAGGACAATGAAGAAAGCACTGCGGGATTTTAGGAGAAGACCTCAAGATCACATATGCAGATTGCCACAGCATTTAAGAAACCTTAGGTCTTGATCAATACAAAGCCTTAAAAAAAAAGTACAGGCTCACAATTACTCTTTCTAACAACAAAATCAATAGCCATAACAAAAGAAGAATAAGATCTGAGTATTCTGTTGAAAGAAAAGAGCTTGATAGGTTAAATAATTTTAGATCCAAGCGAGGCTATCAATTATGAAAGCTCACGTGAACAAGCTATTCAAAGAAGATTAATGCACAGAAAGGACTGTCATGATAAATTTATCATGAAACTGGAGGAAAGATAAGAAAAACTTTTGCAGGCAACTCTACAGACAGTCAGAGACAGCTGGTACCTGAAGACAGACATTTAGAGATGGGAAGTAATTTCACAGAAAAATATGCAGAGCTCATGAATAGCAAAGAAACCTCTCAAAAAATAGAGTACCTCAAGACTGACATACCGAGAGACATAAATACAGCAAGAAGAAGAACTTCAATATAAGCATTTGGCTGAAAAAGATGACATCTAGAGACAAGGATGCATGGCAGAAAGGAGGAGGAACACTAAAAAGAGTGTAACTAGCAGATCATTTGCCAGAGCTAGGGATCAGTCACAGGGATCAGAAAAACAACAAAGACACGGATTATCACACCACTGACCCTTGAATCATGGAGAGTTGCTAGCAATTAAACTCATCGTACCAGAGAGAATTTTTTTTAAAGGTCTCTCAGTAATGAAGCCTTTCTTGGTTTCATTGTTCGTGTGTTCAACCTAAGAACAGCCACAGAAGAACAGACTGATGGTGCATCTAATCCAGGAATCTGACTTCAGCAGCTATTAAAGAGGGAAGAGCAGCACCTTTATAGAAAACTATAAATTGAGAGATATTTCCCCTCACTGCCCCCCAAAATAGGGGTCGATATATGAAAATATGGAAGGTTGTTCCGCTTGGTTTTCGTTTTTATTTCTAGTATAATTATGTGAATGATGAGGCACGTCCTCCATTTTTAGGGATGCTGCCAAGACCTCAACCTCACTGAAATCAGCCATAGCAAGTTTCATAAATTTTTTTTTTTCCGTATTAAATATCGTTTTCCTCCATTTTGCTTCATTTTCACTGTTACTAAACTACCTCCTGAATTTTTGTTATGAAAAATACACAATTTTATCATACACACCCCCTGCCATGCTCCTTCCTAGCCTTAATTGCTGCTGTGCCATCCTTCATTTGGGTAGGTGTGATGGCACAACTTCTTACAATTTTCAAAACGCAATACTCAGTTGATCTAAAGTCTGAACAATGCCACTGTGGAGATCCATCACTTTTAGCCTGTCACACTAGAGCTGAAATATCTTTTTGCATCCCACACTTTAAGACACAGTTCGAAAAGAACACAGGCAGCGCATGTAACTATCACTTGCCTGACAGTTTGGGATTTAGAGTGAGCAATCTCTGCAAAACTTGTCAAACAAAATTACAAAAGGTATTGCTGGTGCTGACATGCAGAACATAAATAAGGAAAAAATATATATTTCAGTGAAAATATTAACAAATGAGAAAGCTAATCTAAACAACATTCATCCAACTTTATTGTTCGAGGGTGCTGATGAATCATCAATACGCTCTCAGTTTTCACTTCTGTACAGCCATGTAGAATCATCCATCAACAAATCGTCTACTATAAGCCCAAGTGATTTTAGAAAAATGAAATACGGGAGTGAAGCTCCCTTTTACAGAATTCATGCTTCTCCTGAGACTAACCTTACAGCCTTGATATTTTCAAAACCAAAGGTCAAGATTTGAACATATACTGCAAAAAGCTTTTTACTCTTTTTTTTTTTAAATAAAATATGTATCAATGTCAGTCGAAAAGTACATTAATATGAAGCCAACTTTGTCCACTAGCCAATACGAACAAAGGACACCGTTTTTGTTAATTACAAAGCTAATCCTTAACAGTGTAGGTTGCAAACTGGTAAACTGATAAAAACTAATCTTCCTGGTTTATAAGGACATGGAATGCTGTATTTAAGATTATGCCTAATTAAGAAAACAATCTTAACCTAACAGTCTTAATGAATGACCAGAGGCTTTAAAGGTTTCAGTGCTGTGTGTCTGAGAATCAAAAAGACTAGCTACCACAACCATCTTCAACAAGACACCCCACCAAGAAGGAAGACTTCCACTACATGGGAATGCAAACCTGAAGTTTCACCAGTCTGGCTTTTTTCCTGCACCTACCTGTCTAAGAAAGAGAGCCATAATCCCTCCTCCTCTTCTGACCAGGCTCAGTTTCACTGCACAAAACAATCTCCATTTCTAGAAAATACATACTAGGTTGTTTTGTTTTTCTGAACAGTAATATTGTTACTTAAGCAGAAACTTCAGACACAGGTGTTACAGATCTACTTGTGCCCCCTCTCCTACAGTTACAGGAGAGGATTCTTACCCTCCAATGAGGGCAAGTAAGCTCTCGCTAGCTCACTGACCCACACAAGAAGAAGGGACAGGGATGGTATTAGTCAAAATGGGCTACTTGATTTTATTCCACATTAGGTGTAATAAACTTGGATCACAAGAGCTTAAAAACCTGCATTTTTCAACAGAAACTGTGGTTTTAGCATCAGTCAACTAGCAAATTAGCCTCTCTCCACCTACTCTATGACTTGGTCATTAGATATCAACGAAGATTTTAAAAAACAAGCATGTTTAACAAATCCTCCTGCTGTGGGCTTTCACAGGATTGGAAGCATCACTTCAGCTCCACACAAATCACACGGCTGTCTGCTTTGGATTTTGCAAGAAGCTGTCTGGTATTAAATCCTAGCTTGGTACACTGCTTTCATATGAATTGCTGGAGAGAATTCAGTGCTCTAAAAAGAAGGCTTAGTTAACTGGATACGCAAGGACTTAAAATGCGCAAAAATAAGGGGGACAGACCAGTTACTTCCGAAGAGGGAACATATCCTGGATCAGAAGTAACACTCAGTTTTTTCTAGTCTTCCACTGAAAATATGGGTAACAGGTCTGAATCTGGACCTTTGCTTTCAGCCCCAGTCCTAACAAAGACCTTTTTTTCTACTTTAACTGGACAAATATGGATTGTAAGAATTCAGAATTACACATAAGCTAGAACATTTATTGTCCTGTCTGAACTCTCCAGTTTCTACAAACAGCTGACGGCAGCTGTATAAACTGCAGTTTTGTAAGAACAACCTTTCCCATTTACTCATCGTTGAAAAGAAACGAATTTTTATCCAAGATAACTTGTTATAGAATGAAATGGAAAATGCAGATGCTTTTTTTCATAGAAAACGTACTTTTGCAAGGAAAATTTATCACCCATGTCATTTACTTTTATTGGTTAAGTGTTCTTAAGTACCCTCCACTGAAGTGTCTAGGCTCTTAGATTTTTTCCAATTCAAAGGTATAGAAAGTTCTTTATTCATGAAGATCAAGTCTTTTCTTTTCCCCCTCTTTTAAGGGAAATATGTAGTAATGAGTTAAAAAAAAAACAAAATCCGAAGTGCTGTAGTTTTTAACTGCATCTCCAAGGAGCTGGAAGAAGCACACAGTTTGCTCTGCTCAGCAGCTGCGCTAAGGTTCTCTCTTATCCTTCAGGAATGCCACACACACAGTCCGGCAAGAAATAAAATGCTGTTAAGATATCATCTTCAAAGTTAGGCAAACTTTAAAAAACATATGCAAATTCAGAACTATATAACCTGGCTATTTTTTATGCAGTTCTTAGCAGTTACGCTAAAGATAGACATAAAATTTCAATCCAAATTAGTATTTGAGCAAAATCCTTACCTACTCACCACTGCTTATACACATATAAAAAGATTTTGACATTAAGCACTTAAACACTAGAAAACACCACAGATTAAGTTCTCACAACCACAAGGTGCCTCTCTGCTGACATGCCTTGCAAAGACCTACCTTTAATTGCAAGCACACATCCATGCAGGTCCTCCTCCCTCCCACCAGCTGTGCTCACTGGGGGTACTGGACCTTCATTTCTTGGCCACAGCTTTACCTACTGCATACCATCCAAAAATGTAACAGATACAGAATTATTTTTTTTTCTACATGGTCTTCCTCTTACGGTACTCATTCATAGCATCTTGGTACATTATAAAAAGTAATGCTCTAAAATTTATGAAAGACGAATTCTTTTTTAACCCATTGAGGAAAAGGCAAAGCACAGATCTTCTCAAAGTCATAATGAACCAGCAACAGAAGCAGGATTAGGCATCAGTACCTCCTAGCTCCTAATTCAATTAAGTCCTCCAAGCCACGTTACGTTAAATGCCACAGCAGTTGTTCATCAAGGCCTCCCATAATTTCAGTGGTGGTTATGCAGACAACTCTTCTAGTCACCAATTTGGAAGCCCAAAGCTTTATAAATTCAAGACACAAAGCTTAAAAAGGCAATCAGGAGACTGAAAATAGGAACAGATTCTAAGTGAAGTTCTTTCTCTATATGATGTATTGACATCAAGTAAATCACATTGGTCAAACCCAACTCAAGAGCTTTTTCCCAGTTTTTGAGAGGTGCTGTGTAATGTTATGCAGCAAGTTAGAGAACATAGTTAACAGCCTTCCTCTAGTCTTACAGTCTCCTGCTCACTAACGAGCCTCTACTTTTTCTAAAAGTAATTCCAAAATGAAGGTTTGAAAATACAATTTCTATGAATATCTAAATGAGAAATAATAGTACAGGGAGATTACTTAATTGAGGAGGAAGAAAAAAGGTCAATAATTTATCATTAAGTGCTTTTGGAAGGAAACTCAGACATACCTGAAGTTAATATCAAGGCAGCAACACAACTTCCTTTTATATGAGCAACTCATTACAACCAAGCAAATTACAGACAAAGCTCAAAGCCAAGTATTAGCAAATGCAAAGATAAATGAAGAAGAGGAAGAGAAAACAGAGACTCACTTGGGAAACGAGACAATAGATGAAATACATATTTTAGTGAACAGTCTACAAGTGGCCATATAAAACCAGTAAATCCTTACGATGAAACTGCCACTGTCACTTTACACCTTCTAGACCTTTGTATATCCATTCTCTCAGTAAAAGATTTACAAAAGGTTTAACTAAGGATTAGTAAATAGCGACTGGGAAAAAAGATTACCTCAGGGGCATTTTTAAATTAGTATCATACTTTCCACTAAAATACACATAAATTTATTTTTTCAAGATGAATTACAGATGCAGTTCCCCAAAATTTGTCTTTTTTTTTTTTTAAATTTGTTTTGCAAAAGCTATTGCAACCCTCCACTCTTCTTAAGGCATAACTAGCACTTAGGTATCAAAGCCAGATTTGCATTTCAAAAACCAATTAAGAACACACATTGCAGTAAGACACTGATAAAAATGTTGCAGCTTTACATATATTAGCAATTTCCTTTGACTCTCCCTAGTTCAAATCCATCATAATAATGGATTTGAAGAAGAGGAAGAAAAAAAAACATAAAATACATGAGTTATACAACTGCCATACTTTAAAATCCCTCCCCTACTCTGACATTGGTGCAGTCATTCTGGTTTGAAAGAAACAAAACCAAACCACTTTCTAAAAATGAAGGAACCGTTTCACAAATACATTTAGAGCATGATAGCAGTTTGGTTTGCACAGCAAGAAGATAAGAAACAAAGAAGGAAAGAAACCCTGGCGATGACAATTTCAGCCTGCATTTGCTAGGAAAAAAAAACAAATGTGGAAGCTTCATAGGAAAAAGAGAAATATATCTGAAACTACTAATCATTACAGAAAGTTAACAAATCTGCTGTTTGCATTTTTTTAAAAAAATCAAAGACTTTCTACCAGAAGTATAGTAGAATGGTAAATAGCTTACTATCAAGTTGCAATAGCACACAATTTCAAATTAGAGGCAAATCATCCTGATTTAAAGTATTTTTCATAATGTATTTTTCTTTAATCATAGCTTCTGACAGTTTGTTTTGTTTTTACAGTCACATAAGAAACCAGTTTAGAAAAGGGAAAGATCAACTTCCTTAGGAGTCAAGAGTTGCCACAAAAACTTTGAGTCTTGCACCTGAAAAAAGCCTGAAGAGTGAAGGCTTCTCATCTACTATCAAGTATGGAAAAGGTTCTTTAAAAGCACATTGTTGTCAAACGCACTACAAACATCAATTTTGCCATGCCGTGACAAGTTCATAGCGCTCTGTCAAAAACATAAATTGAAGCAAGAAGCCAAGAAAGTAGATCTCTAACAAAAAGCATTCAGTCACTCTCTGACACATTCGACACAGGTAGTGTGCGTGTGCTTCAGTTTGATTCTTTCATGCAATGGTTGACTAAGCACCTCTGTCACCTTGCAACACCTTGCATTATCAATACCAGTCGTCCTATCGGCAAGAGTTTCAGCTTCTGGTGAACAAAGATTTTAGACCTGTCAAATTGTAATACATAAAAAGTCCTTTAAATCGTTCCAAAAATTTATCAAAATTTATCAGCCTGTTAGACCTTTGCACAAGGTTCACTGCAGGTAGATTGCTCAGCGTTATCAGCCGTTAGGGAAAACAGCGCAATTATAAGACTAAAAACTCAAAACCTATATTTATTCACACACACAATGTAACACCGGCTGGTTTTACTGCTTCTTCTATGCCCTGGCCTCCCTTACTCACCAGAAGTTGCCATTTTCAGGTAATGAAGTTATTCGATGATTAAGTAGCAGTTAAAATGTGCATAATATTCTCTGTTAAAGAAATTAAGGGCATCACAGTACAACATTCACACATACCACAGGAATTCAACATAGCTCTGCTCAATTAAGAAGAAAATGAGCTGCCTCCCACTGTTATCTGAGACCAGGGAGAGACCTTGCCACACTAACCATCCCCACAGCTAATGCGTCTCGAAAGCTTCCAATTACAACAACGATGGGGGAAAAGAAACATTAAGAACACACCTGATAAAACTGCGGAATTCAAATGAGGTCAATAAAAACAATATAGCAGAGCTAAAACTAAATATTCTACCCCTTCTTCCAAACCCTGTGGCAACCAAAGCTACTCCTTCCCCTGCCCTCAAAGGTTCAGCGTTGTGTGCAGGCTTGCACAGCTCTTGGCACTGGACTCAATTTATAAACAGGCTTTCACACACCTGCATTTGACATACATTTTGGAGCAGCAGAACAACTTATGCACAATGCAGCCAGAGCATGCTCTTGTGCAGGTTTCAAACTTAACAGGAGGGCGCAAGGCAATGCAGAACAAGCATCAACAGCATTTTGCCTAGTCCTGAACAAAAAAAAATTACCTCTTGTATTCCATGTGACTGATCGATATTCTGCTAATACAACCGTTAGGCCAGTATCAGAGAAGAGGAAACTCTTTGTGTACTAAATGTTTGCATTAGCTTGGATTAGATTATATTTGTTTATGGTTTTCCAGTATAGGTTTTCTGAACGCAGAACTCACTAGAATTTATTTTTAATTAGTACAAGGCTCTTGAAGATTCCATCCTTCTAAAAACTATCAGTTATGGCAGTATTTTCTACATTGATACCAAAAAAATGAACTGGAAGTTTTAAAGACATTTTGGAGCATCTTCCTTTCTAACCCCGTTACCCTTAGCTAATGATCATACACACCAGAATGATAACATGAGCATGACACTAAGCGATCTCATGTGGAAAGCAGCAGAACTGAACACAAAAACAGCAATGCAAGAAGGTGGTAACTGCCTGAGATAGAAGTGTTAGAAATGCTGCTATTGTCCTCACTGCCAAGAAACTTAGAAATGTGTTTCTCATTCAGAGAGACTCTTAAAGTCACTCCTTTAAGGTATAAGAAAAAAATGCAGTCTTTTTTTTTCCCCCTATTCACAACATTCTGATGTTTCACAATGCTACACGCTAACTCAATAGAAACAACATCTGAATACAAATGACAACGAGCAGCAGCTCTGGGAGATGCTGCAGCACTAGTCAGGAAGAATTCACTACCTGGAGACATTTACTAAGCAAAGAAAAAAAACTGTTTGAAAAGCCGGCAAACCATTAGAGAAACAAAAGAAAATTGCTTCGCATGGGTTTTTTCCTAGTTACATTGCCTTAGTTTACCTTTTTTGTTGGTTTTTGAACTCTCACTCTTACAAGGTGATTCTAAGTCTCTTTCAGCTACAGTTTACAAAACATTTATACAATCTGACACTCCTGAGCCCTGATATAAGCAAAACTAAGCAAATGCCATTCTGGAAACACATCACTTTACCAGTCAAATTCTTCACACTTACCTGCAAAATTCACCTGCTTTTCAAACTTTTGAAACTTCCTTAGTCACACCCGATACTCAAGAGACAGAAAAATACAAACCCCAGCGTTCATGCTTTCTCCACCAGTCTTCTGGTTCTTTGGGGATTCCACATGTCGCTAGCTTTTTAGAAGCTTCCCAAATGTTTCATGACACAGAGGGCAGAAGTCTCAACATAAAAGCTGCCAGAGAAACTTATCTTTAAGGGTATTTATACATAAAGTAGAAGCCCACACTTTTTTTTTTTTTTGACTCACTCTAAGCTGTGGTAAATCTTTTTAGTGATTACATGTACCTGACGTTTTTCTTGAACCATTCATTGTAATTTTGGTCATCTTCAGTATTTCTTGAGAAATACCCACACATTAAGTCATTTTGATGAACAGAATATATGACAAATTTCAGCCAGTTAAAAAAAAAAAGATACACACAGTCCCAATTTCATTGATAAGCATTGGAACTAACCTTTCCTTGCTTGGAAAGCTCCTCTTTTCTGGAAGGGAAGAGTATACTTCCACATTATCATGCTCTTAGTTATACTTTAAAAAAACAGACCAAAAAAACAAAACAAAGCAAAGAAACCCTTACCTGCTACCGTGAGCTTTGCTGTTCTGCTTACAATGGTCCCCAGGCTCTCCACAGTTGCCACACACTGATAATATCCTTCATCGGGTTTATTATGCTTGGAATGCACCACACTGTTTATTAATAAAGACCCATCTGGGAGCAACTGGCGACGGTCATCTGACACCAAGTTTAGAAAAGTCCCATCTTTTTTCCACTCAATTTTTGGAGAAGTTTCACAATGAGCTGAACAGTTCATTATAACAGACGCCCCGCGAACGGACAGGATGTCCATTGGCTCCACCAGAAAGTAAAAAGGAGTGAAGGTTCTCACAATGGATCCTGTAAAATACAGAGCATATGAAACAATCTTGGGGTTAGCCTTCTGCATTTTCTTTTTTTTTTTTTTTTTTAAAACATAAAGCACATCTTCATTTTTAAATATTTTAATGTGCACAGAAACTATCCTTGCTTGACGTATCATCTCCCTAGAAATAGCTTGGTCAGTATGGCAGCATTTTCTGCTCTGACTACTTACACCAATGAACTCCTGAAATTAAAGTCAAATGTTTCACGCCAAAAACATACTGGTTTGCTCATACCAGAATCATCGTGGTTAACAGCGCTGAGCAATCCATTACACAGAAATCTGCCTCATCAAAACTTATGCTAAGTGTTAATATACGTGCCCGAGTAACGCATTTATACAAACGGCAAGTACTCTGAGGACTCTTTTCTTGGCCTTTGCAGTCTGGGTGCCAGTAACAGCAGTGTAGTAATTTGTTTTGTGTAACGAAGGTTACAAAACATTAAGAATAATTCAGCCCTCAAGAGAAAAAGAGTCTCCAATTCTGAGCTTAACACATCACGCAAGTGCCATAAAACACTTTTTACTTCTATTCTAGTTCAGGATAAACATGATTATTTCTCCATTTTAAGTATTCCCAAAAGACATCTATAGTTAACATCTACTTTCCATTAAGAAGTGAATTTTAATTACTGTATTTCTAGTGTATTTGGTCAAGCAGAAAGATTGCGTGTCAATATCATTTAAACTTGTCTTAACTTAATCATCCATAGAAAACAGAAGGAAGAAAGTTTCTTTCAGGGAAGAACAGCTTTACAAATCAGCATAATGTTGATTTTGAGAGCAACCGGGGTCCTTTTCTTGTGTTGTTTTGTGTTTTGTTGTTGTTATTTTATTTTTTAAAGCCAACCTTCCAAATAACATCCAGGCTTCCCACTTGTACTCTGGCAAACTCCACCTCAACTCCACCTGGGAACTACGGGTGGGACACGTGTACAAAACACCGCGGTGATATAAATGGGAGTATTACTAGCTGTCTACCAGCAAACCAAAACTGAAAGCCCATGGAATAAAAGGTTAATAGGGCTTTTGACGCAAGCCAGTTCAACCCAGGGCTCCACCAATTCCTCCTATCTTTATATAAAGAAGGAAAGCTGTAAAAGAAAACACCTGAAATAAAAATGGTAGCTGAAAAGAAACAAACAAAAAAATCAAACTTGCACAAGGTCTTTTGCAAGAGCTGGAAAATAACTATTTCCAGTAGATGCAACAACTGAAGGACAATCCTAATGAGTATTCTACAAGCACCATGTCTACTACTGTACTCTCAGCATGAAGTGACACACTCAACCTACCCTGATTTAAAAATTTTGAAAATAGCTTGAAGTCACACACTGAAAGCATACTGTACAAGGATGTTCTTTAACAACTACAGGAAGGAAGTTCGACTTCACATAGAAATGGGCGTGCGACATTCCCCTTTACAGAGCTATTTACAATCACTGAGGAAACAAAAATAGCTTGCAGCTAACAAAAACCCTACGGTTTTGCAAGCAATTTTTTCAGTAGGCTGTTTAGAGACTGGAAAGGCAATGACACGGCTATCACTTCTTTTCTTGTTTCTTTTTTCTTTTAAAAAATAGTGCAAGTGTTTTTCTTCATTAAGCTATTCGTTAGCATGCGATCCAAAGAAAACATGGGAAAAATCAGTCGGTCTTTCAAGCCTGCGTACAGGTCTTGAAAGGGGAAAAAAAAGTCTCGAATATGCAGTGCGGGTGTTGCTTTTCAATCGTATACAGCCTTTGAGTTGAATATTCAGACAATATAATCACAGAATCACAGGATTGTCTAGGTTGGAAGAGACCTCCAAGATCATCTAGTCCAACCTCTGTCCTAACACTAACAAGACCTCCACTAAACCATATCACTAAGGGCTACATCTAAACGTCTTTTAAAGACCTCCAGGGATGGCGACTCAACCACTTCCCTGGGCAGTCCATTCCAACGCCTAACAACCTTTACAGTAAAGAAGTTCCTCCTAGTATCCAACCTAAACCTCCCCTGGTGCAACTTTAGCCCATTCCCCCTCGTCCCGTCACCAGGCACGTGGGAGAACAGACCAACCCCCCCCCTCTACAGCCTCCTTTAAGGTACCTATAGAGAGCGATGAGGTCTCCCCTGAGCCTCCTCTTCTCCAGGCTAAACAACCCCAGCTCCCTCAGCCGCTCCTCGTAAGACTTGTTCTCCAGACCCCACACCAGCTTCGTTAATAATAAACCAGCGAAGAAAAATCTGTCCTCCATTTTACTGCATAGGTAGCCACCGCAGTACTTTTATCTGGCACTTGCGTAGCAGAGCTACCCATGAACCCGTTTACCTGAGCTGGCAGTAAGCAACACACACCACACTAAGGTTGTGTTTTTCCTTTTAGGCAATTCTCCTAAGAGTTCAAAGGTAACCTGTAACACTCGTGAAAGGCATCATGGAAAAAAAAGGGTTCATATGCAATCACAGATACAAACTGAAGTTTATACTGCACACACTAAACCCTTCAGAAAGCGTCATCAAAATACCCATTAAAAATATTTCACCTTTCGCAGTAAGGTCAATACTGACACGCTTAAATATATTAAGAGGAATATGCATTTAATAACTAGATTTGTTTGAGTAAGTGGTAGAATAACTATGATGCTTGTGTTTTTAGAAAAGCATAAACAGGTAGAAAGCCTTTAGTTGTAAAGAAAGTCTGTCCTGTAAACATTTTAGCTTCCTCAGCTGCTTGGGTTTTTGGTTTTAAGAGATCTACCTTCTAAAATAGCCTTAATTAACAAATTGATGCAACTCTGTCTATCACTGAAGCACCCAGAAAGTCTCTCGTCTCCAAAGAGACTTCAGCTCCCCTTGGAGAGGGGCTCAGCCTTCTGCACAAAGCCTTCTGTGAATTACGAGTAGGAAGACAGTAACTCAAAGATAAGGCAGGAGGAGAGGTGTGAAAGAAACAACAGATAAATTACGCTTTTGTTATATCATTCAGATGTTCTTCTACCTTCAAGAATTCAAAGATGCAATAAGACAGATAGAAAGAGTGAGGCTTCCCCAGTGACAATACCGGTCTCAGACAAGATCACATCTGCTATGTCAGTATCCAAATCCTTGAGATTTTGTCTTTCTTGATGATAAAAAAAGGCAAATAACACAGAACAAATTATAAAATCTGTATGTGCTTATGTTACCTTGCACATGCACACCTCTGTGAGCACGTACTTGATTCTGTGTACAGAGTTGTGCATTTCAGCTCTAATCTACCAAATGGCAGAGAAGAAACTAAAGTCACCAGCAGTATGAAAATATTTTTAAATGTTTATCAGTATAATCTCACCCATCATCCCAGAAACCTAAAGATTTCTTCTAAAATAAAGATTCAGTCTTTTTGCCCCAGGTCTTCCAATAGGAAACCTTCTATCCAAGCCAAGCTACCAACCTTTTTTTCCCCAACTCACAAACTTTGTACAGTAGAGTTTCAGATCCCTACCTACACTGCAGAGTACGGAGCAGAGGATGTCAAGAGAGAGCACGCCAAGAAGGAAGAGCACAAAAGGGATTAGAGACTTTCCAAGAAGAAAGATTCTCAGCCAGGTTTCAGAGGTAACATTAAAAAGCTCTTGCCAAGAAGCCTGTGAAGACTTTGCACAGTCTGCTTCAACTCCTGCACAGAAAGCAGTGGATAAAAAATAAACAGGTTGGTAAACGCATATGCTCTGTGTTAAAGGAGAGAAAGTTAAACTAGCATTGAGAATTTTCCAGCCCATACTCTACAAAAGGTTTTGCAATTTGGAGTTCGGGGCATGCAGAGTAGAAGTGCTGGTGGAGCTGCATCTATGCTCCAGCCAGCTGATTCCGTACCTCATTTAACCCTTGATTCAGCACAGAAAGGCTTTGTACATACAGGAACTTAATAAACTTCTATTTCTGTCAGCCATTCCTCCCACTCCATCAACCTACTTATTATTCAGTTAAACTGCACCACGTTACTAAAGACCGGTGGATTTTGTGGAGGGAGTCCTTTTCCATGCATTTATCTTTTATCAGTGGCTTGCTTTGTGTTAATGTTGGCCCAAGAAACCTAAATAAAAAAACTCTGGTCTTTTCCTTAGCCTTTGCATTTCTAGCTTCTTCAGTCATCTCAAAGGCTGTGTCACAGGGCTCTGATAATTCTCTGAAGCCTCTCCAACTGGCCAATGTTTTTCCTGCAGTGCTGTGCCCAAAACCCGACGGAGTGCTCCAGCAGAGAAAAGCAGAGCAGTAAGTGAGGATACAGCGTCACTTCACACATCTGGGAGGCTCTACGACTCCTTCGATCATCTCGCCCAAGATACAAACATCAGGTTTAGAGCAGAGGCACAACACCTCTGCCTCCAGTGATCTGTAATCCCTCCACTACCATAATCCCTAGATCCTTTTCTCGGGAACGACCACGAAGCTGGTTCTTCGCCATTTCTTACCTGACCGGCTGATTACTCCTGCCTAACTGTATTAACTCGCACTTGGCTCCTCCGAACTTTCCTCATTCCAGAAAAAGTTTACCAGCTTGAACTCTAACCCTGTCCTCCCTCTTTCAGCTTTGTTGTGCGAAAATCCAACAAATATAGCTTCCTCTGTGTTGCAGGCTGTGAATGAGAGACATCTAATAGAAATTTACCCAGAACACACAAGCGCAAAGTCCCCCACAAAACACCTTTCAGCACCATTGCTACTTCTCTCTTATCCAGCCCTTTTCATAGCATCCTATGTCCGTGAAGATCAGCTTTCCCTCCTTCGTTAGGAAAGCGTTCTTGGAGGGTGCTGGCAGAAGAAAGAATAACTACGACTTTTCTCCAGGAAACTTCTTCAACCATCCAACCGTCCAAGGAAACTAGAATGGTCTGAAAATATTTGCTTGACAATTCCACACCAATTAACTCTCATACTCACGCTATTTCCTAAAGATGTTGGGAAAAGAAAAAGTTTGCTTGTTCACTCATGAATTTTTCCAAGCATTGAAGCTAAGCTGACTTCTTTTACGCACCCCTAGCTCCTTCTCTTTCCCTGTTTTAAATATTTTGGGTTTTTAATGGTCCTCCTCGTGCCTCACCTCTCCTCCGTTTCCCAAAGTTAACCAACAGTTTTGAAATTGTTTCAGCCAAGACGAAGTTCAGCATACACAAGCGATTCGAAGATATTAAACAACGAAGCACTTTTAAGCTACCCTTCGCTCAGCCTAGGGAACCTCTTATTCTCTAGGTATTGGGACCAGTGGCCGGAAGCATGCCACTCCGCTCACTGAAAACGGACCAAAGAAAGCACATTTAAGACATGACTGATTTAACAAGATTAAGGTGAATCTGCGTGAACCTCTCCTTCCAGCATGCTTCCCCAAAGACCATGACAAGCCTTTTAAACTCAAAAGAAGCAAGTTTTAGTATACTACTTCCCAGTTAGAGGGGTTTTTTTTACTGCCAACATGCCTACAGAAGGATTACTTTTATTTTTCATACGTTTTACTAGATGCGTCACATTTTGTACAGTGGTACATCTTTAACAAAGCTGCAGGTGAGGAAACTCCTAGTACAGCAAACGTGCACGTGCGAAGCAGCGTCCCTCCACCAGCCAGCTGATTTCTGGCAGAATGCTAAGTTAGGGCGACCAAACATCTTTCATCAAAAGTATGGGACTTCAAGTAATACCCAAGGATTCAGTTGTTGGAAGGAGTCATACCGGGCTTTGATGAAGAATTACTTACATTTACTTGTTGCGGAAAGACGTATCAACTGGGAGGCATGATACTGGTCCTTCTGAATTAGACTCCGAAGTAATTTAAGAGTAAATATATAATCCCCCTGAAAATTCACATCCAAAATAGAAGTATTTGACAGAGTTCTAATCAGACTGGTAGGAACTATTATAGAGCCTTTTCTTTTTTTTTTTTTTTTTAAATGTATTGAAAGTCAATGATAAAAGATCTAAGCTCTCTTGCTGAACTTTAAAAAAGCTTTTCACCAGAATTTAATTAACATTCCCACTGGCCCCTGTAATCCTAAAGACAGCATGTCGTGCCCTTCCTAACCTAGATCATTAAAAACGCTGTCTTCAGGAGTCAGATGAATGTTTTTTAATTGAAGATGCTACAAACATTGTTCTTTGCAAACTGCCAGTGAGAGCTCACAATGAACCCGTTTTGTGGTTTTGTTGAAATATTCATTGCTAAGAAGCACATTAACTATATGGATAAATTGCTAGGTGCATTAATCTCTACATAAAAGTATGTATTAGCAGGTTGGTAATTTTTTTTCCTTGACAACATCAGACATTCTGCACTGGCCAATAAGCAATATTTATATGTGGTATTATAATATACCACAGCAGAACTAATGTATAGGCAAAGATAGATTTTCTTCTTAATACCGTATTTTTCCGTTACGGTAGAACATAGACCACCTGACCAAACCAAACTGCATACGGTTACAATACACATCAGCTGACCACAGATTTCTTGTGATTATTTTTTTTTTTTTTTCACAGCACCTCCAAAGCCCAGTCAGATACATGGTGGTTCAGAAGTTCACTCCTAGTGAAAAACCAAGGACTTCTCCAAACTGCATGCTCTGAACTCCATTTCATTTCTTTCTTTGCAAAGACTCTACAATCCATAAATTAGGAGACAAAAATGATACTACACTTCAGCGTCAAGAAAAAAAACTAAAAAGCCTTAAGAGCTAGCCATGATGGCAGACATACAATATAAATCGTGCTGGTGCTTTAATAATTCCAAAGGAAAGCTGACAGTGGAACCTAGGAGAGCAAGTGATGTAACATTATGGAATAAGTAATGCCACGTATAAATCTAGACTTCCCCAGACTTACTAGATTCCTTTCTCCTTCAGTACAAGCAGATTTCCTCTTGTAATGATTTAATACACTATAACAAAGATATTCATCAAAAAGAGTACCTCATCTGCGCCCCAACGTCATTAAGCACTGTGGGCTAGCAACGATGACTGAAGAACGACGTGGTGGCTCAGATTCGCTCCAGCCTGCATGGGAAGCGGCTGTGTTCTGAGGTCCATAAGGGAGATGCATCCTTTTCTTTGTGATGAGAGAAACAACCCGCACAGAACCCCTCTCCCCCTTTACTAAGAAGGGTTTATTCTGTGCTGCTACAGGAAGATAACTGATAACTGCTCGTTCAAGCAAATCCTCCTGAAAAAAGCATAAAGCTGGATGCTTTTGTCCTTCTCTCTCTAGCTGTCCATACTGCGCACAGGTGCCTTCTTACAATACAGACCAAGCAGACAATATTGAGTGAATACCAACTGCCTAGGATAACAACAAAAAAAAAAATTGTATTCTCAACCGCTCTCCTCAATAAAATCTTAAGTTTTGAGAAAAACAGTCCATTGTGAAGAGCATCTGTCTTCATACCAAAAGGCTGTCACCAACGCAGAGAGGTGTTTGCTTTCACTTATAAGGAACTCTGCTTTTTAGCTCCTGTGTTTTTCAAAAGGCATCCATCTAGAAACACAACGTTGTGAAAAAGCTACGCATTTCTGCACGTCATTCTCCCGATGGTTTAAGCTGCAGAGTTGAACACGTTTTCGACACCATGTACTAACAAGAACACAAAAGTCAGAGTACTCATCAGCGCAATACAAATTCGTACAACAGAAAGAAATAACTTGTTTCAAGGCTGTGTCTTTAGTGCAGCTAGGAGTGTATTTGCCCTTCAGGAAGCATTGTCAATAAACAAAGAATTAATTCAAGCAAAGCATACTGCACTTTGCAAAGAGGCTTTTCCAATTTTGTCTATACTGCCAGCTACCTTTCTCTTGTTAATGACAAATTATCGGCTTAATCTTAATCGACCTTCCTTAAAGATCTTAAGCAGGAAATTATAAAAGCACAGCAAAAAATAAATAAATTTAGCCCATTAAAAAAATGTATGCGGAAATAGCACTGAGAACAAAGCACCCAAACAGTGTGTCTGCAGTAAAACATGAACAGTAAGTGTCCATGCATTTATTCTAACTGCTCCTTCTGTAAGAGATACCATCTCCTCATATATTATTAAATAATGGGAAGGAAAACAAGACAATGATCAACAGCAAAATCCGAACACAGATTGTAATTTCAAATAGCAAACGTCATAGGAGATGCATTCATGGCTGGGGCTTTGTTGCACAGCCTTTCTACCACCTGTAGGGAGTCAGAAACTTTTAACTGATTTCTGAACATGCAGAAGCAACGTCCCTTGCAGTGTTGCTGTTTTCAGCTGCCAGAAGTTCTGTGACCGTGCCTCAAGTAGCCAGCGATCAAGCGCTGCCGCGCTGAGCCACAAGTGTTGTACCCCTTCACTTGGGGCACCGCAGCTCTATCACGCCTGGCAAGCTGAAGTAGAAAAGCTGGCACAGAGTCCTCCTGCAGCAGTTTTCCCTGAAGCCCAACTCACTGTAACTGTTTCTAGTGGTACACCTGTGCAACTTGGCCAGAAAGATATCCCAGCCAAGGAGATCTCCAGTCTGGAGTTGTGCTGCCAGCAAGTTACCTTCCGGCAAGGGCTTGTTGATCCGACTTAAACCTACACTCAAAGCCAGAAAGGTGTCAGCCAGCCACGCTTCCGAAACAAGTTCTCCTGCGCTTTTTATTCCTGGTGTGTAAGGAAGAAGAATGCTTTACAACTGCTCAGAACCAAAACGTGGATTTTTTCCCACGTTGCTTAAAAACGATCCTTGGGTTTTCTAGAACTCATATCTAGGAGCTGCATCCCACATACCTCTCACCCTGTGAAAGGAGCATCCTTTCAGAAAGATTTTGCTTTTACAATCACCCAAGGAAAAGCAAGTCAGACCATCTAATGCCATACTTTCAGTTTTTTCTTCAAGCCAGACAAAGAACTACTCTAAATATCCTTACTGCAAAATGTCTTTTCATAATCATTTCACAGGAAAAGCTTAGAGGATTTTATCAACTTTTTTTTTTTTTTAAACAGAATTACCAAAGCCATTTCTCTCATTTCAGAAAACTACGAGTTTTCATTCCAACAGCTTATCTCCTCAACTGACACATCCCCTCTAGGCTTGCACAGGATTTTAAAATGGTACCATGTTCTACCTGATACAAAAGAGAAAACATTCTTGCATGAGATATCCCCTTTCTATTGCTATTAATGACAGAAATAAGCTAGAACGATAGTAAGGTAAAAATCTTTTTGACTTAAACTCCAGGGACAGAAGTTACCTTAATCGCAACCTCTTGGGACTAGCTGTTCAACGTGTGATCTAACAGCAGAGCTAAAACGCTTTCAGAGCGATGACTGCCATCAGCGTAACAAGCACGACAAACGCGCTGTGCACTCTACCCTCAACAAGGCCTTCATCCAACGTCACATTTCTCTCTATTCTCATCTGTCAAAATAAGCCAGAGTGATTACCTTTCATATGAAATTAACAGTATGCCAGAAGATTTTTTTTTTTCCCCTGTTCCAGCCCATTTTTTGAATGCTTTATGTGGCTCTTATTCCCCTTCAATTTTCTTCCTCGTACTTCAATTCTTCCAGCAACCCATTTTCCTTACTTTACCAAACTGGTCTGACAAAAGAGCCATCTAGCATTTCTACAAAAGCTTACTAGAGGGCACTGTGAAGACACCTACAAAAGAAAAAGAAAATTTATTTCTGTTCATCATTGTGAACAACAGTACCTTGACTTTTTCACAGAAATAGCTACCATATGTTAGCTATTGACAACGCTACGTTTGTTACAGCAGGTGAAGAGGAGTTTCCATTTTTCCTGCTGGAGAAGTGTCCTTCCTTCCCCAGAGTTCCAGCCTTCTGGGCACTCAGGTACACAATTCGTCTCTTCAGATATGTGCAATACTGAAAGCGAGCCATGGCTTTCAAGGGGTTAAAAATAGAAAACAAAGCCTTGAAAGACTCCAAATACATACTGCACACAACACAGGCAAGATGCTAGAACATTTAGCCGTAACTCCTCTGTCTTACCCTCCCTACAGCCTAGTTTGGCTTAGGTCAAGCCCCCAGTGCTTGCCCAACGTGCTGGCTCGCCCGAGCCCTCGCTGCGGCTAGGCGAGCGCTGCACCTGCCTGTAGATTCCCCCGCTGCTCTGCGGAGCAAACCCAGGTAATCAGGCAGCAGATTCCTTGCCTCGGTTGTTGTTTTTTTTTTGACCAGACTGGTACTTCAAAACCCGTTTAGAGCATAAATACTGAAAAAAATCCCGCACGCAATCACAAGAGAATTATTTGCCAAAACCAATTACTTAAATATTTTCCAAGTAGTAAACATGCTGCAGCATCCAAGAACTCTACATGAAGGGTAAAGCAGAAGTACTGTTTTTCACAAGCCAACAAGGTTACAGGTCACCCAACAGAACATATTCGATGCAGCAAATTCACTTAAAGATGCACTTTAAGTTGGACGAGAGTTGCACTTCAGTGAATGATCTTCCTGCACGCCGTGGATTGCCTCCAGCCCACCTATTCAGCTCACCGCTTCGGAGTGATTGCATGGATTACAAAGCACGCTTGCAGAAGAGTGAAGGGCAAAGGGGAATGCTGTTACGAAGTCAGGAGTGCTCCCCATGACAATGGGCAAAAACGGCATACAGAAAGATGTATGAGGAGGAAAAGAGGGGAACCTGGTTTCTGTGGGAAGTTTGAAGACAAAAAAGGGTTGAACAATAAAGACGCAAGCCAGAACCAAACTGAAAGCTGCTGAACATCATTTCCAGCGTCTCTTTAGAAAGAGACCTCTGGCATGCTTCACGAGAGGGAAAAAACCTTAACAAATACCTTTAATGTTAGATCAAGCAAGGATTATCTAAGGGGACCTGGAAACAGAAGAACAGTCACATCCGATCAGAGGAAAAAGAATCCCTTTCACTCAGTGTCTTGTCACAGTTCAGGCGAGAACAAATGCCAGGTAGCACCTAAGAACAGAGTAAACATATCAAAGCTTCCTTGATTTACCCTTTCAGCATCTCGTGCTTGTGAGTGAGGGACGTCCGCAGCCAGAAGTGGGTTTTGCTCTTCAGCTCCACAGCTCTTGGAGAACAAGAAATCACCAGCAACCACTGCTGGCACCTCAGAATAGACCTGGGGGTGCGATGACATAAGCGAGAAAGGTATGTGGAGAAGGGCCCAACCAACCAACCAGGATAAAAAAAAAAGAACAAAAGTACAAGGAAGGTCAGTTCCACAGAAACACAGGGACCAACTGACAGCTTCTCCAGGCCCTGAGAAGACATGCCAGCGGGACTACCGATACCCTCCGTCCTCCAGTCTGGCTATGTACACTTAAAGAACAATTTATGCTCCACACACACGTTGCAATGCTTAATGATGTTTTGAAGTCATTTTAGCCAAAGAAAAATATCAATGCTAAGAAAAAAATCCCTGAATAATCAGTCACACAAACAGGATCAGAGCATCCACACGAACTGAACATTAGGCAAAGCATTCATCAGATGCTGTGTACTCTCGCGTTCTCAATGTTTTTACCTCCTCATCCATCTTTCTGTTTGTTTTTACATTGAGGGTTAGACTGCTCATATTTGAAGACCCTACCAGCATTTTAATAACTGAGGTAGACAAATGCCTGGGGGTAGAGCATCTGACGGTCACTAAGGAAAAGCGACAGTAATTAGAATCAAAGTCATTTCCCCAGCTAGAGTGAAAAATCATGCATTGAACACCCACTGAATGACAGAAAAATAAGCAAGGTGCTTTACACTAGATAAACAGAAGATGAGAAATTTGCATGACTTCGACCCGTTGGAAAACATATAAGTGACAAGGTTAATTCTTAATGATGTCTTCCATTCACATGGACAGCAGAGGCAAAACCCATCCGGACTCTCCACCCCGGCAGCACGGAGCTACGTCCCGGAGCAGCCGCGTGCAGCGCAGCCTACGGTCGCAAGCAGCAAGTCACGCAGGTGAGACGCTGCCGCCGCACGTCCAACAGCGCTCAGAAAACACGTCAGCAAAGAGAAGAGAGGAAAGGGCAGCTTTACTGTTAGGACTTATGCCTAGACTAACAGTAAGATGTTGCGGTGCTTTTCAGTAAGAGGTTATACTTCGTTGTTACACTACTATACCGCTCAGCAAGAGCACTGGAGAGAGAGACAAGGAAACAGCTGTACGCATCAAGCAGCCGTACCATCCCCTGGCACGCACACCTTACGGTGTCAAGCACATGATGACGCGGGTACCGCTGCACCACCACCTGAACGTGAGTTTCTGTGCAGCGATACGATCTTTGGCAACGATCTTTTGGAGCTGAACATTTGCAGCAGTAATAAAGCAGAAACCACTCAGAAGGCTGCATCAACTACCCTGGTGGATTTTAAGTGACACATCAAGCCACGTACTCCATGCCTTTCGGTTATTTTTATTTATATTTACATACACACAGCATGCAGTACATTAACCATATATAAATGCACCCTATACATATAATATACATATACAGTCATGCACACCTTCCACTGTTCTCTGTAACAACTGATTATTTTTCATACCCCTGTTTTTCAAGACAAGCATTTAAAAATGACTGATCAAAACCACCAAACATCTTATTAGCACCATTGATGCATCACCTATATAAAAAAAATACAAAACAGCTTACAAAACCAGAACATTATTGAACCAGATTCCGGGAAAACTTATCAGATCTAGAACTGGTTATAACGTAGAGATATTTGAAGATGTAGAAGTTAAAATCTGACACCCAGATCAGCTCTGCTACTAAAACCAGAGGATAACTAGTGACAAATGAACAACATTTCAACCATGGCCAAGAGTACAGGAAAAGACAGCACTCACCTATGTCACAGACCGGCATCCGTCAGGAAAATAGTTTAAGTGGTAACTCAAACACATCACTGAGTTAACAACTCCTCAAAGCTACATTTTTTACTGCAAGCAGTAGGTAAAATTCTCCTTTTGTGTCACCTCAACAACACACTGGTTTTACAAGTTTCACATCTTTTTTTTAATCCTCTCAGCTGTGAGTTGTGCACATTGATCCTGGAAATATTCAATGCCTTTTAGACAATTTGGCTGGGTCAAGATCAATAGCGGTTAGAGAATTTCGTCGTGCCTGAAAACCAGCGGAAGGCTCTGGCTACACTAGCACTGCTCTCCCAGCGGGGAATATCCACCTACATCAGCCCTGTCCCACAGCGCACTCGAGTCGGGCTTTGTACCAGTGACTTCAGACAGACTACATCCGCGCAGCAGACAGGCTGGCCCAGGAACAGAAGCTTCATCACTATAAATTAATCTCGCCTTAGACCCCAAGCCAAAATATGACAGAAGTATTTGCAAGTCATACTGACCTTTTACTATGAAACGCACAAACATGATCTGGAATCACAAAAAAAAATCCACAGGTCTTATTTACTGCAACTTAATTATTTCAAGTGCACTGAACATACAAGTAGAGGAAACTATTGGATTGTTTATTGCTTTTTTCTATATGAAATCAAACAGCTATACTTCAGGAAGGCAAATGCAGACTATTAACAACATATTTGTATTCAAAACAGATCTATGAACAAATCTAACTGCACTAGTCCTTCATTATAACTTTGCAGCCGTGTTATTCTACCCAGCTGACATTTTTTCCATAACAGATTCCCACCAAGCTGTTAGCGAGCACTTTACAAGTCAGAAAAACTAAAAAGACAAATAGCCGAATGTCTCATTTCACTCCCAATTCTCGACTTCTTCCTCAGAAGAAGAGTGGCTGGTGTACGGTTATCTCCGCTCATCTGTTAAGGAAAGGGGAGAAGTTAAGCACCAGGGTAAACACCGGCACTCCTGCGCCTTCCTGTAAAGCAACGGAGTTGCACCTAGAACTTTAATTGAGAATAGAAACCATGTGATGGTAATGGAGCATGCCTAACTGCCATCATTTTCCTCATTTGATCTCTGTTGAAAGTACAGTAAAATGAACTGAAAGGCCAGTTTTAAAAGCTTTACGCACATTTTCTTGTCTTTTCTGAAAGTGTACCAATGAAGCGGCTTCCTGTTTCATTTTCTAAAGACAAACAAAAGCTTTCACCTCGCTTGTTTACTCACTTAACCTCCCAAATTCCCATGAAGCACTGTAGCTTTGGTTGGCGCAGTTTTTGTCAGAGTAAAATAAAAAGCATAACTGTAGCTTCGCAAATATATTAGCAAAAATATCTGCAAGTATTAGCTTTGCAAATGTTACTTAGATACGCGAGGAAAAAATAGATTTATCTGTTCATTTATAATACAGATTATTCCGTCAAAGTGGGAACGTAAATATGTTTAAAAACTTACAAAAAATGGAAATACAAATATTGCATATATTAAATAAATTATCATACCAAATTATAGATACGGACATTACCTGAATACTTAGTCAGAAATGCCTACGAAAAGCAAATTCCTAAGTCATCGCTGAAGGAACTGGCGTATATCCCTTTTTTCCCTCCCCCGATTTCCCCCTGACAGTGAAAGTTCTCATCTCTCTCTCTCTAAATATTTAAAATCTTCTAAACAATCATTTGACTAAAGAGCGCCAGAAGGGTTTAGTGCACAACTTCTCCCTGCGGTTCATCTGAGAGATGGCTCCTTTCAGCTGTGTTCCTTCTGGTTGTTTGCTTTTTCAATGGGCCAGAAGAGCCAACACAGATGACCTGTTACCCAAGACCTACAGACTGCTGGCAGGATCGGGGTTCCACGTAGGTACTGCAGGCTCCTGTGACGTTCCCCCCAAGACCGCTTTGGGCTAAACGAGCAAGGGCCAAGCAAGCTCATTTCAGCTTAATCAAGTCTTTCACACTGACATACTGGGCTCTGGTCCTGACATTCCTCTTTGCGTTACGAATTGGCACGCACAGATTGTATGCCGTGCTCTGACAGCTACCTGCCTGGCTATTGCAAAGGTTCCAGTTCAGGCTGCTTAACGTGAAGCAGAATTTTCATCTCAAATAATATCAAAACAGGACTCGGACCTGAACTCCGTGTATCGCATTGGAAGACGGTACTTTACTCACACAACTTCATGTTTAAGTTGCTAAATAAACAGACCCGGCGCAGTATTAATTTGATCGATTATGGCAACAAAACCTCAGAAGGAACTAACAACTCCACAGAAAGAGCAATACCCACTTCCAGCACTGACAACCGTGCAAGTTTCCGAAGCGTAACAGATGGCTCAGAAAAACCTGTGCAGACTGTGTTGATAGCACCCTTTTGCTTTGGCTCTGCCTTCCAAGTTTGAGGACGCAAAAGCTCACCTGAACAGGGAGAGCTGAAGTACAAGCTACTGAACAGAACTTAAGTGAAGATAGACACGCAGTATCCATACTTGACATTCCTTCCAATTCATGCACTGCAACCAGGTTTCAAGTGCTCTCGCAAGAGAAACATTTACCTTCATACAACTACAAGCTCTTCGACCTGCCTGGACAGTGGAATCCAACTAGCTGGCTACTTACTGTCTGAAATAAAGCTTCAGCTGATAACATTTCCCAAAACACAATTTGGAGGCAGTTCTGAACCTCTTTCCGTACTTTGCAGCTGAAGGAGTCGCATGTCCCAGAATCTCTGCAGATCGTCTCGCCCGGCCGCCTGCTCCCAGCAAGTCTGTTTAGATCAGGTTGCTCGTGGATCTGGCCAGCCAAGTTTTAAGCATCTCTCCAAGGATATGCATCAACAGAAGGCAACAAGCAAGAAGTGTACACGCATCCAAAGCGGGAAAGTACGGTGAGAGATATGCCCCCAAACTTGCTTTCCAGTACTTCATTTCTGACATAACCGCAACACGGTTAAATATCTTCACATTAAAACCACAGAAATCCCAAGCAGCAGCACGTAAACAAAGCCGTAGCAATGGCAGCACTAGGAAAGACGTTTTCTGAGGAATCCAATAATAAAAGCTACATAACGTGACAGATCCATTTGTTACCATACTTAGAAGCAAGAAGGAAGACACGATACACCAATACACTCTGAAAATCAGAACTTCGACACATTCGGACTGGCGACAGAAAAACAGAAAATCCCTTGCAGAATGCCACTCTCAGAAGTGCACCTTCCACCCATCCCAGAAGTAGGATGCTGCAAAACCTATCTGGAAAAAGCTACGCGTTCCTGGCGGAAACACGAGGTTGTAATGCAACCTTACTGAATGTGAACGCCCTCTCGACTGTCAAGCTTGCTGACTGTTCTTACGGTTTTGCTCACGCTGACAATGATGTTCAGTGCATTGTTTTGCCACTAAGACCACAGGACACAAGTTCATCGACCAGGAGACTCCGTGAAGACTCCAGTCTCAACACAGAGGTGCTAACCACCGTAACGTCCTTCAGTGTCCCCAAACACTCTTTACATCAGTTCTCGACTCCAGCTAAACTCCAAACTGCAGAAATTAATCTGTTAATCTGCTGTGTAAACTAGTTCAGATGTTTGCGGCTGCTTATCTATCAGCTACACCGCACAACCACAGTGCGGAGCGAGCCGTCACTGCCGAACAGCTGCAGGTGCGGAAGGACAGCGTGCTACAACTCCAGATGTGGCTGCCCACTCCAAGGTCACCGGTGATCATCACCGTGCACAAGGAATACACGGATCTAAACACCCTGCAACTGCGGCCTTTTTCATTCCCTTTCTGCTATGTCCTGCTATACATTACCAGGCCTAGTTTTCTCCTCTCCTTCAGGTCTCCAGCTAGCTTTAAGGTAACGTTTTTAGCATATCCGTCACATTTGCATCATGGTCGATGCCTGCTGCAACAAGCTTTCTATTTTAAATAACACATGCTGATAGAACTGCATTAAAATACAAAGCAACTTGCACAGAGAAGTTAATTCACGCACCGCGGCACAAAACAAGTTCCGAAAGATGCTACAGGCAAAGCTTTTCCCAGATTCTTTACGAATTTCTGCTGTAATTTCTCCCAACCACCAAAATACTACCTCTAAGACAAAACCACAAACATTTTCAGCTGAAGGGCAGATCTACCCCGCCTAGGCATCCACCACTGACCACTGTCAGACACTATTATAAAGCTAAAAATTCCTTTGGTCTCATTCTCCGTGTCCGTTCTGGGGTTTTATGTAAATGGCCTGCACAACCTCCTCCTGAGAAACTTTCTAACTCATACACACCTTAATCTCCGTGTAATCAAAAAATTGTATCACAGTCCCTGTAAGTCTACTATTAACGCTCAAAAGTTATGCTTAAGTTTAAACAAAGCTCCCCCCCGCCTCCTGTTTCATTCAGTTCAGAGTACATCATGGCTATCACAAATGGGAATCTGCTTTCTAGCAGAGCAATTTCCACTTTTCAAAGAAAGATTCCCATGAAAAAATGTCCATTAATGTGTGTGTTGGGTTTTGTTTAAGACCTACAACCAGAAAACAGAACTACTGAACACCTTCTTCTGGCTATAAAAGGGATGAAGCACAGCTTTCCAAGAAAGCCGAGCACTCGCATCACCTTTAACCATGACAGACTCCCAAACAAGAGCATGTCAAATCGCTGTATCGGCTCCGTAACAGAAACATCCACTGCTACAGGGCTGATTATCAAACCAAGTGCTCGTAAGAAGAGGGATATGTGAGGTGATGCACTTCAAGAACAGCACCAAAGTGCATATACAGATACGTTCTCAAGCATATGAATATGTTCACTTAATGTTTGTTTTTTTAATCAAAAACGATGAGGTTTCTGTCAAACATTGCTCACCGCAGTGTCTGGCTTTGAACCACGCAGCACACGCACTACACGGGTCCTCCTTCCCTTACTGTACTGATACCTGACTTGCACGTGAGAGGGGATATAAATCACAGAATATTAAGTCCAGAAAGAAGCCGTGCCCTTATGTCATTAAGATTTCTTTGCAGCAGGATTTTCTTACAGCCCAGATTAAGATGTTATTACACTGTCTCCCAAAGTTTTAGAATATACAGCTTGCATGCATTACAAGTGGTTTTCATCTTTGTAAACAGAATAGAAACAGGGAGGGGCAAGTAATTCACATCTGCACCCTTACCAGTTTCAGGTGTAACAGTGTCTCCTGCCCAGACCAGTACATCCAGCCGCAGCAATCCAGTGAAGCCTCCCTCCCTGCTCTGGCTGAAGACAATGGAAAAGTTGGGGGCGTTAAGTATCTGGGACAAGAGTCTAAACGTCGGGGATACACAGCCTTACGGAAAGTCTGTGAACCACACACCAAAGCCGTGTCGGATCCTACAACAGTTGCACTCCGGGCGTTTATGCAATACCAAAAGCCTACAAGCCTGCCCTGTGTGACTCAGCTGCTGCGAGGAACTGCAACCAGGGCAGCCAGATGGGCCACAGACTAAAAATGTGTCGGGGAACTTATGAAATAAGACATTACAGCACTGATACCTAATAATCCAAGTGCTCAAAGCTAGGTCCATTTGGTGCCAAGAGCACCTCTTCCATAAAGCATCGCTTCTTGCGTATTTTCAGTCTCATGCCATGCGAGGAAGTCCACCTGGGCTTCTCACCAGTTTAACTGGGTTCAAGTATACAGAGAAAAAGGCAATCCTGGATACCAGTGCTACCTTTTTTTAAATGGTAATTTAGGTGAACTCTTTTTACCAGAATGCATTTCTGGAAAAGAAAAAAAAAAATCTCATGGGGAGCTACAATTATCCAGAGATTTTAGAGAACCTTGGGCTACACAGAAAGACCACATGATGGAAAAAGACCACAAAACGTAACAGGACATTGTCTAACAAAAGCCCTGTCTGGGGCAGGCGAACGAAAAAGGTAAAGCAAAGCAAGGTCTCACGGCCATAAAGCGCAACAGAACCACGACACGGGAAGGACAGCATCTTTTGGTGAGCGCTTAGCATTTTTCTGCACAGATCTGTTTCAACTTTTCAGCAAGAAACAAGTGCGTATAAAAAAAACTAGAAAAGCCCAGTTAATCCGGAGGTTTACCGCTTGGCTGGGAGTCAGAGGTGGGATGGCTGAGGAAACCTGCAGCGCTGCTTCCCAGGCTTGCAGGACAAAGCGCTCGCTATCACAAGCTCATTCTAGCAGTGGGCTGTACCAAAAACGAGTGCCTTCAGGCTGGTGACTAAAAGCCAACCCACCTAACTACAAGCGCATCAGATGCAACGTTCATGTCCAAACAGCAACCTGATGAGAACATTTAAACAAAAGCTCACTAAGTTTGCATAACTTGCTCATGGGAGAAAAAAAAAATAGTATTAACACTGTCAAAGCTTACTATTAGACTAGGGTGCCTGGATATCTCACTGATTAAATTAAATATCATTAATTTTGAATGGAACTCATAGATCATTCTCTAAATACTATGCCAAAAATATAATTGAGTCTTCATTAAGCGATCAAACGGGAAAGGGGAGCTCGCTCCCCACTCTACAACTCAAGGTTAAATCACAGCGCGCACAGGGCTGTTAAGAACTGCCACAGACCCTCACCTTCGGGAACCACAAAAGAGGGGCTGTATTTTTGTCATTCCAGATCCACCTGCTCCTCCTTCCAGCTCACCCGTAACCTTGAGAGAATGAGATAGGTGGAGCTGCTAAATGATGATAGATTTTTCAATACAGTCAAAGGGACTTAAGAAAAAGGAAATTATCTCAAGCTACAATTAAATTATACTACCAGCATTCACTACACTATTTTAAAGTTTAAATTTAAATTAAATACAGAACAAAGCAAACTCTACTTTCAGCCACAGGCTTATAATATCATCTTTGCGATATTGGTGTCAGGACAAAAAGATTCCTAGCCTTACTTTAACACTTAGTATTACAAATATATTTGGTCACTCTTCTGTATTTGTGTGTAAGTTGGAACAAATCTACTTTATGGTATTTCATAGCTAATAACGAGACTTACAAAGAAAATGGGTAATTTAAGATGCAAAAGACAACGCTGGTAAAATATTTTGAGGACAAGGCTTAGATGTCTGATGCAGCTTTTCAGACACATGGGACAAAAGCAGAAGCGACACTGGAGCTCACCATTGCAGAAGACTGAATGCTAGTGCTTGAAAACAGATTTGGAAGATAATTTTGCATAGGGTCATGACTGAAAGTTAGTTTTTTCTAATGTACAAAACAAAATAAGCCCCCAGCTAACGCCAGGCAATGTCAGAGGACAGACAGGAACACGGGCAGACCCAAAGACTGGGGCAAGTGGGACAAGCACGACTGGGCACCGCACTCTGGTTTTTGTTAAGGCTCTTAAAAATTTGCCCAGCACTTCGGTTGAAAGAAATCACTGCTCTGGGGCATGGCCAAGCGATCTCTCAAACATGGCCATTCCCGCCGGGTCGTGGCATGCTTTTCATTTTATTTAAACGTTAAGTTCAAGAAATGAACAGTTGTCCTTCAAAACTCCCCAGGACTCCACACACGCTTACAAATTGCATCTTTGTCTTCACGGATGCTCGTTTCCTTGGCCCAATCTTCTTAAGCAGAACCTCAGATTTCTGCACCCATCCTAAACTTTGTGTTCTTGGGTTACTCTGCAGGAAAAGCAGTATTAATGAAATCTCAGTACATCATCAGCATTTCCCTCATCAGTCCAGAACTACGTTAAGATGCAGCTTTCATGATCTTGTCCTGCAATTTTGCCTCTGGATCACAAGTTTATTATTTTTTCAGCATAATCGGCTATAAAGCCATAAACGTGATTTTTGCAGGAGAAATATTTTGCAGAGATAGTACCCCCCCCACCAGACATTGATCCATGATAAGGATGAAAATACACTACTGATTTTACACTGAACTATTGATCAAACGAGGTCAATTTTAGCAAGATATCCAGGGTACTAAAAATGTATGAGTAAACAGCTGGAACGAGTTATGGTATTCCCAAGCACATAAGTTCCTTTCCTTATAAAATCATATTTGAACAGCTTGCCAGTTTGCAGCCTACTTGCAGGAGGGGCTTCGGCAGCTTGTGTATTGATTACAGTGGAAGACTGTGATCCCCATTTGCAGAAAATACCAAATGATTTCTTGAAACCCGTTTCTGGAGAAGCCGGCAGCTTCCCCTGGCTTCTGCAGGGGAACGGCGCGTGTTGCACAGGCTCACCTGTCCAGCCACGCTCTCCATGCCGCTACAGGTACGGACGAGCGGCGCGCGGGAGCGGTCCCGTCCCCATCCCCGCCGCAGCAGCCCCGAGCACAAAGGCCGGCCGCGCAGCACGAGGGGGATGGGGCGCGCTGGGAATCCCATCCTGCCGTCTCCATGGCTACACCAGTTGAGCAGGGAGCATCTTACAGCAACCAGACCGCCGATTCTCCGTGGTCCCTCTCGGAAGGGAGCGCGAGTCGTCCCCTGCTCCGTCCGCACAGAGGTGTGCGCCCAGAGAGGGGCACGCGAACCCCTGCTCGAGCTGAACAAGCCCTGAGCCTGGCAGTCGCTTTTCAGCACATCAACACAGAAGAAAAATAAAGGCGGGTTATCTCAATTAAGGTGAGCCACGGAGCGTGGTAGGAACTGCAGGAAGTCAGGGGAATTTGAATAAGGGCGAGTGTCAAATATCAACTTTGGCTTTGCCTGGAAGGCGCTTTCATTTGCTATGGCAGGAGTGGGGAAAGAACCATTTCATACACACTTGTACTTTCCCAAGCACTGGTATTCACAAGAGTCACAATGAAGTTTTAATAAAGAACATACGTGCGCTAACTGCCTTTTAAAGAACATTCTTGGGCTCTGATCTGTGGTGCTTTATACTTGAATTACGCGGTTGCTCTCTGAGAAAGCTTCCTTTCTTCTTTTCGCATTTCCCTACAGTCTAGTTTGTGAAACAAAAATCAAAACCGGAATACCTTACCCTAGTACAAATCTTGGGGATGTGTCATATGCTATTAGTTACCTTTTGAAACATCGCTATCTGACCAGTTTTCTGCTACACTTCTTTAAAATAGACTATTATGAGATCTGTATTGAAAATCAATCACTAAGAGCTGCAGGTAGTCTTGGCCTCCTTTTGTGTTACAAGGCACATTAGTCAATCTGAAATAAAGCATTATTGTCTGACTTGCAGCGCGCACCATGCAAATTCTGGATGTGTTGGGCTGTAAGTCCCAAAGATAACGACATCGTCTCCATGCGGGATCTGCTGGAGGTAAAGAATTAGGATAACTTAACTATTATTTCAGAAACTGCAGCTCAAATGCAGATGCCGTCCTCAGAGCAATCAAGAAACAAAAAGAATGTTCACGTGATGAAGCACGGTTTCGGCCATGCAATTCCAACAGTAACATTTCTCCTGCTTTCGGCAGTCAAAAGTGGGAGAGACTGTACACACAGAGCCTGCAATTCAATTCAAAAAGACCTTTGTTAAGAGCAGCAATGAAAAGGAGAAAAAAGCCACAAAATTCCACCACTTAAAGCACAATCTCAAAACATATGCTTACAATCCTGGAAATCTTTGAGAGATTTAGTGTGTTAAACAGCTGCAGCTGAGCTTAGAATGAACACTGCAAATAAATGCTAATGAGATGCTTATAGATCCTGAACAAATTGATTTACTGAGATCTTGTCGAGTGTCTCCTATCAAGGGTTTGTCAGAGTAAACAACCAAATCCTTATAAACAGAAGTGACTCATTCATTACAGCTGGAAAAAGACTTTAAATAAAAATCCAGGCTTTAGTTCAGGAAGACAACGGAGCCAGCCACAAATACATACATGCATACTTGGGGGGGGGGGGGGGGGGGGGTATATACTTGTNTTAATCCATACTTTTGAAACCACAATTATGTCTTCCTGCCTCTGCAGAAGTTTGTCAGCAAGAGAAGCAGTGAAGGGTATCAGTAAAAGCATATGTACGGTTTAGCTCACTAGAAAGTTGCAGGTCATTTTGCAATGCCATGACTACATTTAAACTCACAAGAAATAGTTATCAATGTGAGAACTGCCCTAACTAAAAGAAAAAAAAGTAAATACTTACATAAAGCTTTAGAATAAACCCATGCAAACTAGACGTACAGTAAGCTGATGTTCACGTTTTTCATTGCAAGTTTTTTAGTACAACCTTGTGTGTAATCAGTACCTTGGAAATCACAAAGGGAGTAACTCCATCCTCTATAAAAGGATCTTATTGTTCATAGTACTACATAATAGTACATAATTATGAACACTAAGTTACATGGAAAGAAAAATTAGGTAGAAATTTAGCAGCTATATATCGGTAAGAAAAAAGGTTTCTAGTTCAATAAACTTGGATGATTGCATAGTATTGCAACTGTTCCAGCGTGGAAAGCCCTGCAATTTGTTTTTGTCCATTTACCTACAAAAGATAAATGTTTAATTGTTTTATAATAGTAGGCAGGGAAGGTGAGAACACATATTCTCTGACCGCGTACAGCCAAAGAGTTTTTCCTCACAAAATGAGAGACTTGGAAACTGAAATTCTCCAAAGAATGGGGATAAAAAGCAAGGGTCAGTTTATTAATGCCAACCGTCTTTGGGGAGGTTGTGCAAAAAAAAGACTTAGCAGGGAAAACCAAATGCAAGAAAAATGAATCCCTTCACCCTTTCATCCTCCACAACTCCACATATTGAAAACCCTGGCAGCTCTTAGGGGCAGCCAGTTCAGCAGCCTCAGCCTTCCACTCGAGCAGAAGCAGCCCCACAGTCCTATACCAGGTGGCTGCATCCGGTGGGTGATCTACAGAAGGTCCTCGGGAAAGGCTGACATGCTCTGCTTTTACTAGGTACTCTTGCAGAGACGTCCATTTTAATGGTGGTGACTGCTGCTGGAGAGAACTGCCAACCGCCAGCATGCCGGCAGGCAGCTGCCTGCAGGTACGTACAGAACAGGGCACTCGCAGGGAAGCATTCTCTTTCTGCTAGAGGAGGAACAGGAGCTTTTTTTTTTGGCAGTTGTGCCAGAGAACTGCATACCTGACATCTCCATCACTTGTGCAACACGGAATAAAGTCAGTACCTTCGCACTGCTGCTGTCGAAAAGGTAATCCATTACTGGCTAGAAGGAAATTTCTAAAAGTCGTATTTTTAGTTCTTTCTAAAACAAAATTTTCTTTCCAGAGAAGAAAACCCGTTCCCTGAACTCAGCTAACCGGACACCTGAAAGATGGGTTTGCACTAGAGTCCCAAAAAACAAACCTTCCCATTCTTTTGTTCTTGCAAGAAAAGAATTCAGAGAAGTCTAATAACTAGCTCTTCAAGAGCAGCACACCACAGCAACATGCAGCACAGAAACCGTTCAAAGTCTGGGTTTTCTTCTGTTTCAATTAGCACTTTAAAGAAAATTTAAATGAAAGCAACAAACGCAATAACTATAAAGCAGCAACAGCAAAGACAGAATATCCAGATGTTCACTTATCCCAGGAAAACATCAGCATTTTTCGAAATAAGTGGACAAGACTTTCGAGTGTAGCTATGAAAAATCTGAAAAAGGAAGGGCAAGCCCATGCTAACACTCTACAACTTCAGTGCCTTTCACATGTCCTATCCTTTTCACGTCTAACTTTGACAAAGAGCTTACGATTAACTTTGAAAAAGAGGTATATCTGACACGACACAAGCCTGTAATTGCAATTGCTATGCATTATTTCACTACTAACGCATTATTTGCTTTATCTGAAGATGACATGAAGGACACCTCACAAACATTAAAGCGGCAGTATTTCACTCAGGCTAGACAATGGGTAATTCTGACGTTCAGACTGACATTTTCTTCCTTGTAAAACAGTATGGCCTGAGCTTCAGATGATTTACAGCCAAAACATGCACAAGCGGTAATGCACTGCCCATCAATCAGTTAATTTGTAAAGCATTTGTGTACGGAGCACAATAAACACAAAGTACTTCCAGAAAGCAAGTTTCTTTCCACTCTCATCTAGATTTAAAAGCTCTATTTCAAATCCCCCTCCCTTACTATTATTACCAATCACTTGAAATTTATCTCACGCTTTTTTAAGAGACTGTATACCAAGCGGAGCTTCAAGCTTCATCGTTTCAAGAAATGATGCAATAGCATCATTTCAGACCTACGCAACGTCAGTCTCCCACGGGATGCATTCAGCGGAACTGCCGCACCTTCCCTTCTCCTAAGGAAAAGGCTACGACAAGCACTTCAGCCTCAGGAAGCGCACAACCAACTGGCAAGCAAGGCCATCACATATTTTAACACCAGCTCTTCCACTTACTTCTGCCGATAATCTTACTCCTTTTATAGCTTTTACTCATCCAATTCTCATTTCTCATAGATGGAAGTTATCACTGTCCCATTTTGCACTGAGAGAGACCTACGTGACTTTAGACACCTCGAGAAGAGCAGAAAGTAAGTTTTATTTGCAAGTAAGACAGAGGTTTCAAAATTTTTAATGGAAAACATGGCAAACACATTCCAGGTCTCCCCTACAATATTAACTTTCAGAACACTGGAGTTATTCTGCTAATGCTTAAGAAAACTCAGATCCTGAGCAACACTCCAGTGCTGCCAGGATAAACGGAAAAGCACGTGCCATATCTCCCTCTACAGTCAGAATGTCGTACAAATTCAACAGGAACTATGAATTCTGCCATTGATATGGGTAAGAACTTATAAACTCGGATTCATCAACTACAGCATAGGCCAAACTTAAAACGACTTTAGCAGAAAGCTACAAAACACAAGTGATGTAGAAAACCTCTCCAGAAGACCTCAAAGGACCTAAAATTTATGGAGGAAATTAAAAGGCAACTCAACCACAGTAATTATTTACACAGAATGATGCCATAAAACATTAGAGTATATTTCAATTCCTTGCATTACCTCTGTCCACAAGCTTTAATTGGAGATGTCATAGTTTTGAGATGAGTAATTAACCACTTGACTGGATGACCAACCAGTGTGGGCTTCGGATCAAACCTGGAAGACTCTCAAGGCTAGTATTTGCCACCACAGAACACCCTGCATTGTACAGGCACAGCTGTTTCAGGTTTTCTAGGAAGCAGTCACACATAAATCCTGTTATTGTTGGTCAACAGCTACAGAATGTAAAAAGATTGCAGATCTGGTAGCGTATCAACAGCTCACATTGCTGGTCATGACACTGAAGGAGCGATACTCCTGCTCTCTTACCGATAGGATACAGCAGTATACCTTCAAAAAAGAAACCACTCCTTGCAGCAAAGATTCAGACTGTGAGTCTTGTGTCACACTTTGTGTCACACCAGTTCCAGAACTTGGAAGATACAAAGCTCCACAAATGGAGAGCTGTAGGAGCTATATCGTAAAAGCAAGCAGAGAAATGCACACATCATTTAACTGCAAGTTTAATTTCTGGAAGAGCAGGATGCTTTTCCTAGAGCTGTATCCACTTTGGAGAAGAAAACATAACACCACACTAGGTGAGACCTACAGTCCAGATTCCAACAACAACAGCAGAATGATTTTTAGTGAAGACACACAAGCCTGGCCACTTTCTACAGTCCATCCCCTTGTTCTCCTCCAGTACCTACAACTGTTATATGGGAACTGTAAGGGGTGCATGACTGCTCAGGCTTTTGCATTCCCTTCAGTGATCTACTGTTCATCAACAGGTCTAGTGCTGTCCAAATTTCATGTCTGCCTCATCTTCTGTGGCAGCAAGTTCCAGAAGTTCAATCCCCACTGTGTAACGTGGTTCTTCCTATAATCTGTTTTTAACTATCCTGCGAGTTTTCTCAAGTGACTTGTAGTTGTAGTAGTTCAGGGTTTGGTGAAAAGTATCGTGCACTCACCTGCATTCTTCTCCAGCCTCAGCATTCTCCTCCCCAAACCGACTGCTCATAGCTTTTCCCTTCTCAAACTTCACTAGTTCCTTCCTCAGATGCAGACGAGAGACTAGAGCTGCACACACCACCAGTGTTCTATATAGTAGCAAATGACGTCCTCAATAACCGCTCCCTACTGAATGAGGCACTGCACTTGATGGACTTTTTGGCTGCCACTGCATGCGGAGCTAATGACATGAGAACTGTCACCCCTGACTCCGCAAGTGCCAGCGCTCAGCTCAGCAGCGGCCAGCTTCAGTCTGGATTTCTGCTCCCCCCAAAGCTATACGTACACTGACGTCCACCTGCCGCCTTTCGCTTGCTTGCTCGGTGCTGAGAGGTCCTTCGGGAGCTCCTCGCCGCCAGCACAGCCTGTGATTACCCTGATCCGCAATCTGGCACTTTTCACTACACAAGAACACAGCGGAAGAAGACACTTAACTGCATTTTCCTGTACTTCATTTCTACAGCAGCTAAACATATCCATCTCAAAATACTGACATTGGCTTACACTGGACTCTGTACAGTCAAACACAACAAAAACCCAGGAAGTTTCACTTAAGAGATTCTTTTCTGTTACGTACCCAAACACATGTATGCAGTTTAGAAACACCAATACCCACTGTGACCATGTTTTCTGACACTCAATCACTAAGGAAAGAGTTTTTAAAGAGCTGCTCTGAATTACATGTTGTTCCCAAGGCAAAATACATTAAGACAAACTAACAGGAAAAATACTTTAGAGCCATAGCAACTGCATTTTAGGACCCTCACAGCAATTAAATATTGATGCTGTTTTGTATAATTTAAAGCAAACTACAATGACAAGTCGTAGTAACACTGAAAAATAAAAGCGATATTGAGATGATTGAGATGTTGCAAAGTGCTCATTTAGTAACTAAGCAGGAAACCTCAACACTTCATTATTCCTTCCCATAAGCAAGACTAATACTGCTTCTCCTCATCAGCTGTCCTTGCAAAACGGTGGATGCTTTTAAATATCTATCTTTTCAAAGAGAAATTCTCTGTTTTCAGTGTTCTGAGCATTTCAGCACTTGAAATAAAGTGTTTGTGGGATAAAGTCGGATATTTTCGTGAACTAAATCTGTGCAACCTAAAGAAAAGTGCTTATTTCCCACAACAAGTCCAGAAACCTGGTCTGAGATTTAAAAAAAAAGTGAAGAGTAACATCTACAGTACTAACCTATTAAAAACATATATACACATGCCTTTGTCTCTCATATAATTGCTAAAATGAGGGAATATAATTTCACACTTTTTTTTTTTAAATTACAAAGAAAACACATTCTCGAAAATAACATGACAAACGTGATAGAAGCAATCAACACCACACACTTGGGGATTTAGAGAGGTTTTGGCGTTTGGCTTGTGGGTTTTGTTTTTTTCTTTAAAAAATGACATCTTGTAACGTCAAAATTACTTATTTTGAAGCCACTGTTTCAGTAATGTATTGAAGTTTCACAAATTATATCTCACATATGGTACACAACTGCACTTTAAGTGACTTTCTAAAAAAACAGCCTACAGTTGTACACACCAAGAAACCTTTTAAATAGGACCTACTTACAGTATTTAACATTAAAGTGGGAGTTTCTATGCAACTTTTAATTGCTTTTCAAGCCACTAGTTCTAAAACAAAATAATTTAGAGAAAATTAAAATGTTACTTAGTATGCAGCTTTAATTCTAGCAATTTTACTCGACTTCAGCCATGGAAGAGAATTTTTAAGTGAAGCTGCATTAATTCCTAAACATTGAAAATGAACAGCATATGAATAATTTATTGATGGCTTTTGCTTCATGTCAGCAGCTTTGCTGGAGGAAGTGATATTTATGAAGTCCCCCAGGACACCAAGAAGTTAAAGACAGGCAAAGAAACTGTAGGATAACATTACTACCTCTGCAGAATGATACCTAAGGTATGCAGGTGTCATGGGATGTTTCTGACCACGTCGTACAATGCCAAAATCCAGATTTTTCAGGGTGGGAGGAAGACAAACATCAATAAACTGATACCAAGGAAGTTGGCACCTTTCAAACCATTGACAAGCAGGACCGTGATCTTTTATGCACAGTAGGTTTTACAAGAAGACATTATAATTTTGAGTAGTTTTCAACCTCCCCTTTAAACACACTCCTGCAAGATACACCTCGTATCTCAAGAAATGCATCACCAACTCTTAAGCAGGATCATGGAACGGCACATGATCACAAGGATAAAGAGAGGCAGCAGCAGTTCCCAACTTTCATTCATCTCCTCTTTAATCCTCCTGGCAGAAATTTCTTCTTGTCCCATCGCATCACCATCCCTAGCCATTCTGCCCCCAAGGTATTCCCTGCCCACCCAGCAGCCTCTCCTCAGCACCCCATCTCCTCCGAGATGGAGGGCTGAGGATTAAAACCTCCTTGGGCATCTGCAACCACTCACCCGCAGCTCTCCTCCCTACGGCACCTACCGGTTTTATATCACAAGTCCAATTTTACAAGGAACTTTATGGAAATATCACTAAGACCAAAAATCAGGTTCCCCTAACTAATATTTGTCCAAATCCTTTAAGAACTTCCAATTAAAAATCTGCGATCTGCTTTCACGACAGCCTGTAAAGAAAAAGCTTTTTTCCAGATAGGGATTAGATGCTAAGAAATACTTTAACTCAAACAAGGGAACTCCGAAATCCATATATAAAACAGAAGTTTCCTGCTGCTAGTCACAAACAGCAGGTGAAACAGTTCTGAACCAACTCATACAAAGATATAAAACGACTAACCAGTTTATTTGGCATCCCGTACTGGTGGGTGAATTTGTATTTAAAATCAAGGGCCACGATAACAATGAGTCTAGAAGTTCCTCTCAGAGGGAAGGAAATGTAAAACTCAGTGAGAGAATAACCGACTCAGTGATGGGAATTAAATGTTTTAAAGCTACTGAGATTCCAGAATAGAGCTGACTCAATTAAAAAAGAGGCGATGCAACCTTCAGCATCAGAAACTATGCAAATCAGTTCTGTATGCAGAGCTTTTGCTACCATTTCCAGCATGAGAGTTCTCATTTAAAAGAAAACCTGCTTTTGTACTTAGGTGTGAACACTGCACTTCGTAACAGGCTTAGCCAACCACGCTGATCCATTTTATATAAAACGTTGCACCAAGCAACATTTCTACCTTCTAAAATACCGTTCACAGGTATAGTAAGAACCAAATTGTTTTTTCTCTTCACATCATGCTATAGGGTAAATTAATGCCTCAGAATGCAATGGCTTTGGATTAGGCTACTCTTGTCAATAATTAATACAGCTCTGTAGCGCAGAAGCATAGCAACAACCTTAGATTAACCAAAATCCCTTCTGCCATGACACCAGCTTTTTCCCCCCACCTTTGAATATGCATACACAACGCTGCTAAAAAAGGACAAGATTCTTCAGGACTTTGATGTAAGAGTTTTAAACGCCAGGGTTTTTTTCTTCCATTTAAAGAAATGCTTTATGAAATAAATGTTTCTATTGGAACAAGTCAATAAATTGAAATCGGAGCAAATATTATTGTCTCTAAGCTGTCCTCAAGAAATAAGCCAGAATCTTTATCAAGTGAGCTCTTTTCAAGTCTTAGGGACTTCAGAATCCCAACGTAACAAATTAAAAGCACCCAACACAGACAGCAGCAACACTATTCCATCAACTTGGGCACTGTGCTCCATCATCCTAGAAAACAGACGAAGCAATCACACGCCCTCCATATACAAGCTTTAGCAGTCATTCCTCCGCGGACAGACTTCACGTTCCACTAAAATGGTTATGAATTACAAGACTTGCACTGAAGTTTGAATTGTGACTCACTGGCGATAGATATGCAAGTCACACACAGCATTTATGCATATGCACCCTGCCCTTCTCTGTATTTTTACACTGCTCTAACAGCGAAACAAAAGAACTGAACTTACTAAATCTGCAAATAGCTTGAAAGTGAAAAAAAACAAGTTTGCTAATTAGCAGATCATTAAAAAATTGTTTTAACAATCCCAAGTATCAAACTGCATTATCCTTTCCTTCACTCGGTGACTACTCCATCACCACACTCTAAGCTAAGGGATCATTCCCCTGCGCAGCACCTACAAGAGCAAGGTGCACCTGGCAATAATTAAGGATGAAGCAATTTTTTGCAATTAGCCTCAGCTGAACCGGACTCGCACAGGAAGGAGGATGGTGAATTGCTCAAGTGTTACAGGCAAATAATTCATATTCTCTATTCAAGCAAATGTCTGCACTTCCATTCAAATAAAGGTGACTAAAACAATTAGTACCTCTGCGTAAGTACCGTTCACGTATGAAGTACTGGCTTTCTGTCAGGTCAAGGAGAACCGCAGGACAGAGCCTTTAAAAGCAGCATCACTTCTGGACATTTCAGTCGGTGAATTACGCTGCGAGCACTTCCAGGTAACTGCGTGTCTGCCTTCGGCACAGCTCAGTGGAAGCTACCACTGCTGCTCAAGGTTTTGCAAAACGCACCCTTACCTTTAAAGGGTCTCCTGTCGACCCTGACGCACATATTCAATGAGGCACTGTTTAAAAAGACAGTCTGTTAGACATTCCTGACATCGAGATTAAAAAAGCATGAGGTCTTAATGACGGTCTTAGTACGTTCAAATACAAAGCACAAAAAAAATAAGAGTGACCCCCAGAGAAACAGCATAAATCTTGGAGGAGAAAAAAAAGCCGGTTAAACTCTTACTCAGAAACAGGTAGAAATTCAAAGCTATTTGGGGTAAAAATTTTGGAAGCCTTCTAAAGCTTACCTCATCCTCATGGAAAATCTCCCACAAAAATCACCGATGCTGGCACTGTTGGGAACTCAACGCGTGGCAAACCGCAAGCACAACAGTGACTTGTGACAAATCCTGCTGAGCAGGTAGTCCTACCTGTATGCTGTTGGATGCTTCTTCTTTAAATACAGCTAGATCCTACATTTAAAAATTTCCTTCACGCTGAAATTTGCCTTTTTTATTCAAATGCCTTACCCCTGCCCCAAACTACGTTCAGTTAATATTTACTGGACTAATATGCAGTGTAATAAACCAAATTCTTTTCTTGTCCATTTGCTTACACATGCAGACATTTTCCCAACAAAAATCTGCTATAGCATTTGTCCGTGCAGGCTTTAAGCTCGAGGAGGCAGTATGCTCCAAAAAAAAAAATTCAATACATAACCACAAGGGCCACATCAAAGTAATTCAGCATAACCAGAAAACACACCAAGTCAAATTAAACCCCAATCCTTTCATTAGTGGATGGGGAATTCTATTTATGTTCAGGCATTCCCTACTTAAAACTTACCAAAAATAGTCCTTAAAAAGTTTGCTGCCCATTTCCTTAGAGCTTGACTAGCCTCACCTCTGTTGTTACCGTACCCGACGTATTTTGCATCTGTAATATAGCCGAGATAGAAGTCACGTAAGGACACCGGAACCAGTATGTCCCAGCAGCTTGCATCGCCAGGGTTGAGAGAAACGGTATTTTCACACAGCCTGGCTGACATCAAGACCAGTCTGTCCTAGGGAGTCTTTGCTGTGATTCAGCAATTTCTCAAGTCTTTCGAGTGATCATCTCAGCTAGCACAAGCTAGCCTCTCTTTGAACTTATTAACTGCCACGTACTTCTGGACACGGGACTTTCCTTTCCTTTCCGAATCTGTAGATACAGATATCAGTCCTTGAATTCTACAACCCGAGGCTCAACACATTGCAAGCTCAGTTCCAACAGAAAGCAACTCAGACACTGGGTAATCCAAAGGAAACTATGGACTTAAACGCAGTAAACCTCCTCCCAGGTCACCAAACCTGCTTACGTCTCTCAGGTGAGCTTAGGAGAGCTGAAGCACCAACAGCAGAACTTCAACTGTTTTCTGCCCCCACAACCCTCTCCTCCTCTTCTCTCTGAGGAGATTTCACAGACCTATGCTCAGGAATACAAGAAATTTCAGCTCTGCGTAGAACATTGGTGGACTACACGCTGCAACAATTTTATAAGCAAACATATCATTTCTTTCTCTAAAATGTAGCATTTCAGAGAGTCAAGTGAAAAACATTGAGCACATTACAGTCCTGAGAACATGATCACCTCCCAAGCACCGCTTTGGGGATTTGCTGAGGATTCTCACAGTAGCCAAACCCTGACCAAAACAGATCCACGCAAAGACGAATCTGTACTTAAGCTGAAAACGGACTTGATCACTACACCTGCTGTGTAAGTGCAAGAGTTCTTGGCTAAAATCTCACCTCTGCTGTAACACCACAATTGTCTTCTCTGAGGATGAACAGCACAATTCAGAAGAAGACACGCATTTCTAACATCCCAGAAATGAGAAGACATGTACACTGCAGGAGCATACAAAAATTATTCCTAATTGAATTCTTTTCAAAACTCTTCCTGAAGACTCCACTATTCTTTCAGCTTTAAGAGAATATTAGAAATGTGAATTTTAAACTGCCCTCACGAGGCTGTTTCTAACTCTTGCACAGCAGAAATCTATAAATATTGGATCAAATTCTAGCACCACTTTTTACATTATTAATCTAGAATAAAATAGCTTTCAAAGTTCTTTTGCTTTATCAAATTACTTTCAGAACCCAGGAGAGGGGCCGGGAGGGACGAGACAAACCCTGCACGTTTAAGTACTACTTACACTGCACTGTGCCTGAAGGCTCCAGAGGTTTGGATACCACCGAGCTTAACGCTGCCCAAACACACTTTACTGCACGTCCTGCAAAGTTTCCAGTTTAAACAGGAATATGTGCGGAACGAGGGAAAAGAATCAAGTCAAATGACCTCCTGGAGTTCATTGCCATGTACTTAGATTTCTGTTCTCTTTGGAAGTAAATCAGTTTAATCACACTCCAATTAGCTCGGTTTAAACGAACGTGGCCAACTACTATGACACTGCACATAAAACCAGATTTGAGGTTGCTAACTCATTCTACAATCTGCTAAAACATCTAAACTCACTGACAGGCCAAAGCTAAAAAAGTACCAAAAAAACTATCCACAAAGTATAATTTAGCTGAGCACTGAAAACAATCTGCATGTCAGAGCCGGAAATAGCAAGCAAATCCAAAACCCTCCTCTTTGCCAGCCATCAGCCACTCCTATCACTGGTTCTAGCTGATTTTAAGTAAACGTGGCTAATGTGTATACGTACATACGTATGTGCGCACACAGTTCCTACTTGCAAAGACTCTTGAGTACATATTTGTGAATTTTAAGCACATTTGACAGCGGAAATTATTTCAAAGAGTTCCCATGAAATTAATAAAAAGGTAGTCAAATCCAGGAGGAAGATTTACTGCTCTCAGGGGAGAAAGGCTGCATCAAACCCCAGTTTTTTAAGCCATGAAAAAGAAAACCACATGGTACTTTAATGCCACTAACAAATACATTGGAAGAATTCGATATAAGAATCTTCAATTGTAAGATTCATTATGTCGCTCACAGAACTATTACTGCCCTCCTTCTTCCCGGATTTGTGATAGAAATGAAACACCAAGCAGCAGAAATGCTGAACACTACTTTTTGAGACTGTGGAAACACGCTCGCAGTTCGCATGGCAGCGCTGACGACAAGCGTGCGGCACAGGGAGACGGATTCCCAGTGCAGATGCAACCATCTCATTTCCCACTGGGCTGGACACCAAGCGTGCCGCCTGCGGCTAGCTCGGACAACCACCTCTTCCCTTTCCTTCCGACAAGGGCTTAACCACAGCACCCTCCCAGATTCCTCTTTAAGCTGCAGTCTTCAGCCTGCTGCATTTACAGCTCAACTTGAAGAAGGTCTTTAGCAAACACCAAAAACGCAGCTGTCCACTCCCTCCCAGGGCTGAGCTGGCCAAGGAACAAGGAATAAGGATAAAGCCCTGGCTACGCCAGAGACAGAATTTCCATTTGTGAAGCACCATTACAGCTACATCCCTCGGGGATAACACCTCCCAGCACGAGCGCACCAGAGACACCGTATCTTCCCTCTGAGTAGTTACAGAATTATTTCTAGGAGGAGAGTCTGCAAACTCAGCACATTTAAGGGCAGTCGGTCTCTCTTACTTCATATGGCTGCCATAATCGATGTCTCCCTTACTCGTGAAACCTAGTAGCTCACCATCACTCGGCGGGAATACTCCCAGAGTCTTGCCTCACGAAGAAACAGAAGCAAGAGAGATTTCGCAGGGCCTACTGCAGAGTTCGCTCATTCTCTACACTGGTACCTCACCGAGTTCAGCCAAGTTGTAGGGAGAGGAAAGAATATGGAGCAGCTGGGCAGGGATTTCGGTAGCACGGGCAGCAGCAAAGCAGCCCAGAGTGGACTGTAGAATTAATGTGACATATGCGGCACTGAGCGGCCTCAAATTTTCAGTTCCTTCGCTAACTTTCTGCTGGAGTCTCTTCTTAAGAAGTGAACAGCACCTGTGCTGAATGGAAGAAGTAATGCCATAAAAATAGATGTACAACCAACAAGGGGTAGGGGAGAAGAGGGAGACGGGTAGCTTACACACCAGTTGGGTTGCTCTATGCTAACATTTTCCTCACACCTCCACCACCAGAGAAATTTCTCATATTTGTCAGTTCTCCTCACGAACATTTTCATATTCAAGAGGCACTTTAATATCTGTATGTTTTCAGATGCAGGAAAAATCTGAACTCAAACTTCCTCAAGTTTCCAAATTGCCACGTTCAGATACAAAAAAAGCTATTCCTCGTCAACATCATCATAAAGGAGGACAGACCGATTTTATGCTTTTATGCCACTAAGTCAGTTACTAACCAGCTCCACCTGACACTCCGTACTTCCATGCTGACAGCTCTTATTTACATTAATAAGACAAAAACAAGAAACTGCTTCTGTAATAGCAGCCAAAGAACACACTTAATCATCTAAAATTTTCTTTGTTATCATAGACTTCAGTTCTCCGCAAAAAATACAAAAGCGTGTTTAATCAGACGGAAAAGAGACTCCTGTCTTTTAAAACAAATCAAATCTAACGAGGATAAAACGCACGCAGGGACAGCAGTGTCCCCCTGCATCAGACTAACCTGGTCTGGCTGCTAGGTGAGAGCCAGGGCAGGGAAAAAACAAGACAAAAAAACAACAAAAACCACATTACACCACTGCCACTACTAAAATAAGTGTTCCTAGAGAGCACAATGCAGGCACCAACTGGAAGACGCTTTTCAGACACTGTAAAATTTAAACATGAAAAACCAGGGGACCCCATAAAGTCTGATGGCAGCACACAGGAATTCAAGTTGAGCTTCTCTTATGTCTCCATTTTCAGGCCTGTACACTTGCCCGGTATCTTCTCTATTCCTGCCTCTTTTCCCCAGACAGGAGCATGGTGAAGTTGACAGGCTGGTGCTCCAAATTAAAATGGGAGCAACAGGAAAAATAATGAAAATTAGATCTCCTCATGGTGGTTACGGACCTTTTTAAAAGCCCAAGCTCTAACAGCACTTGATGCCGCATTTCTTACATCCAGTCTCTAGAACAGGCTTCCTATAATTAAAATCAAGCCCATTTTTCAACCTCTGCTATGGAAAAAGCCTGAGCACTTCGTATGGTTAGCGGACAGGAGCAGAAGTCCGCATTTCCTAATAACTTCCTGGATATTTTTACAATTGCTTCCTCTCAGGAAGTTTGCTCAGTCTTCGCAGCTCCAACACCAACAATTCTTGGGGAGAGGCAAGCTGTCCAAGAATATCAAAAGCACATTCCTAACACGCAGACACAGACCTGGCTCTGGCTCACTAACAACAGGTTTTTCTTTTGGCCGAATCAGCGCCTCTAAGAAAGGAGAAGAAGAATGAACTCATCAGGTAATACCCCACGTCTCTTTCTTTTTTTTAATCTCTTCTCTAAGCAGCATGGTCTCCAAGCCTGAAGGAAGAACAGCAGTATGCAGTGTATCACCACAAACACAGGAGGGGAAGAAAAGGATTTTTTCATGTTATGTTTAACCTGATGCTGCTTCTTGCTCCAAAACCCTGTTTTTCCCATTTTTAAGGTAGCATAATTCCTTTGAAAACAGTAATGTCTGCACACGCAAATTTTTTTTTATCACATTTCTTCCATTTTTACATTATTACATTTTTTCTGCAACTGATCTTAATGCGCAATACGCTACTAGCTACTTACTAAAAATCACCCAGCCATTGTACTTTATATTAAAAAATTAGGTTGCCAAAACTTTTAAGTCAGGACTTTGTCAGGTGGTGGCCCTGCAGTGCTTAGTTAGATGAAATGGAAAAGAAAAAAATACCTTCTAGTAGTTCCAAAAACCAAGAAAACTGAGTATTGTTGTGTCATCCCCCTCCTGTTTCAAAAGTACTGATGTTATTCATATTAACCGTCTCCCTCAAAGCAGGGCTGATCATTTTCAAGATGATCCTGCAACCATCACACCAAGCCTTAATTTTTGGACCAAGAGAGATACTTTATGTATATCATTAGGCAATCATACTGCTTAAAACCCCTCGGCATTACTTTTTTTTATGTTATTAGATTAAAAAGAGGTTAACACTATTACATAAGATTACTTAAGTTCCATGTCAAGCTGCTCTTCTAGAGAATTAACTTTAATGCTGTAAATAAACATGGAAAAGTTGCTTGCCTTTTCTAAACAACAGACATTAAATACCCTTGACTTACAAGTTTACCATATTCTGCACATTTAAGATCTATCTGTTGAACAAAACACACTACAGAACAAAAAGGCTTTGATCACAAGGTCCTGTGATCTCTGCTTCTCGCACGCACTTTTTAATTTACAGACTGGAACAGAAGACATTGTTGTCCTGATTTTTCTTTTCCTTATGAATACTTTAAGGTTGTGTGGTATCTACTGAATTTTCATTGAAACGAGTGTTTGTTGCACTTGCATAAAGCCTGATACCTGTCAGAATCTTGATCACTTAAACTCCACCTCCAGCGCTTATCTAGCAGCATCCCCCTCCTACTCATATGAATGAGGCTTCCATTCCCAGACTATTTAGTTATGTATTAATATAAAAGTTGATTTTAAAGTAGGCAATTTATTTTTTTTTTTTAAGAAAAGCATGATTAAATGATTATCTAGTGATGAAACAATTTTTTTTAGCCATTTTGCTAGAAAATATTCAGATAGAAAAAAAACAAAATTAACAGGACCTAATGAGTCAGGAATTACCCGAAAATGAGATCTCAAATTTTGTAAAGAGGGGAAGAAAGTAGTGATGATTTCTATTATTTTTTTTTTTCCTTCAAACTTGTTATTAGTAACCGAATCCACAAGGAAAAAAAAATCACAACTACAAGTATTTCTGTGAATAACTACGAATTTAAACTATTTTGCCATGGACGTTACCCATACCAGTCACCTCCTTTGTGCGTTCATCAGTCTGATTAACGCTGCCGCAGGATGAAGGCTGCTTATCACTTCTGCAGCACTTGACATCTTCAAAGCTCCGTAATGATGCTCACCAGTTAGCAGGAACAAGATTATCCTCTTGCCCCAAGTTCCACTAATACACAGACGGCAGTTTCAACATCAGCTTTTCACAAAGGAGCATTTATGGTAAGCTTGGACAGCAGAAATACACCGCTAAAGCAGTATTAGGAAGTACACACGTTGCTATAACATCCTACTTGCAATTATGAAACAGCAAGTAGACACTAATTTGTATCGCTGTTCTCTAGTCAAAATAATTAAGAAATTCATCTTCATTCAGCTGGCTCACAGAATACAGTAGGTCTACTTGAACACAAAACTGGAGAAACAAGGAGAAAGTGAGATTTTCAGAGAATGCACGCGCAAAAGGCCTGTGCCCAAAGCTCTTAACGTTAAATAGATTAATGGAAACTACGTAAGTTGCACAACAAGCCTAAAAGTGGCCAAGGAGGGAGCAGAGGGAACATTAGTGCCACGTTTCAGTAATTGACTGTGTACGCTTGCTCTATCTTTCCCCTCAAACTACATTTTGCCTGCATATGGTTTCTCTTTCTTCCACTTTTAAAGTGATTTATTCTCTTCAGAATGGGAATTAGGCCTTATTTTGATCAAATATTTAGGGCCTTTTAGACACTAAAAGCCACAGATTACAAAGAAGAAAGGTCAAAAAGAGTGAAGTAAGATTAAAATTGAAGACAAGCCACAAATCCTATAGTAAGGAATGAAAAAAAAACTAACTAGCAAAACAAAATGTGAAGAACTAAGAGGTTTATCCACCCTCCTTGCACTGTCTGGCTCCTTACTGCTAAATACTACTATGAAGGTCTTAACCACATAGAAACAGATGAAAGGGGGCTGAATATAGGTCAGCAAAGGGTTCTGCATCCAGCTACGGACACTAATTAGATCACTTGCAGTTATTAAAAACAAGAGAAAAGACAAAAAGAACTCCAAAACAAAGGGTTTACGCTCAAAACATTTTGATTTTCTTTTCTCTAATTGTCAGTGGCTTTGGTTTGAAAGCAGCTGGTTGCCAATGCCCCAGACCTGAAATTACACCAGAACAGGCGCAACATTTCAGTGACCATCCTCAGTGGGAACCTCCAGCAAAAGCAGCACTGAGCAACACTGACAGCAATGCACAGAGGTGGGGGGTTCTTTAAATATGTTTTCAAGATACAGAAGAATTCCCTCGCTTTTCTAGGAGAACATTGACTGTTTTGTTTGACGCTGCCAAAACCTACAAGGCAAAAAAAAAAACCCTACTTTTTTTTTTCCCTGAAGTATACAGTATAGCTCAGTTCACATAGGGTTCCTTGTACCAGCTTGTTTATGCCTTCTCTTCTGTGAAACAAGCCCTTCTGTCTCCATAGTGGAAAAACCCACTGGTTTATATCCTTTTCAAGATGTATGCAGCCAATTAAATTGTAAAGTAATACCTGTTTCAAAGTCTAACTCAAAGAAACGATACATTCCTGGACTGGGATCAGAGCCAAAGAGGTCACCTTACACCCTGCGGTCACGTGAGGATATTCAGGTTTGGGAATCTGGTATTTTGATTTCCATATAAAGTAAAAGTGGAGCTTGAAAGGCTGAAATATTGGGTATTCTGTGCACGCAAATTGTGCGCGTTGCTCAAGCGATAAAGACAATATTCTGAGGAACAAGAAAAGACAGTTCAGGAGTTCACAGTGATTTCAAGCCATTCAGAAAGACTCAGGAAAGCGACAACTGCTTGTAGCTCTACATTTCTTCTCCAAATTAACGCCAGTTTTAGTTATACGAATAAACTATTATGTGACCAGACTATATGCATAAGAATGGTATAATCTGCACAAAACAACAATGAAATGACACATTACAATAAAATCCACCCGTCAAAGTAAAAAGTCAAGGAGATTTATTTCCATATGAAAACCACGGTGAATCGACTTACACGTTATTTTAATTTCTAGCTTTCTTTAAAATAAACAGCATGCATGCAAAGTGCCTGGTGCCCCTGGAAACCCACAAGAGATGGGTGCGCATGGTGTACTGTGGTACCCGACCGACTGCTGATACAGGTTCATGTCCTTTAAGCCACACAGCAGCCAAAACACACAGAGATTTAAAAGAAAAATACGCTGTAAAAGGTAGCAAAAACTGCTAAATAAAGCAAGACGGGCATTCAACTGTAAGTCAATTAAGATTTGGTGATGTGACAAAGTACGGCTTAGCCTCATCACCAGGTGCTCATTATTAAGGGGGTGCAGTTCCCTGATGGAAAGCGGTACCAAAACCTCCCATCGCAGCCACTGCTTCCAGACCGCCAGACACCTGCACGCAGCACCCGACAGCTACACCTTTACGCAAAATTCAAAGAACCCAATAATACCTAAAAAAAAGTCTGCATTTCACAGAGTAAGCAAACAGAGCGGCCCTAGAGATGAAATCCTATTGCTATTACCAGCGCACAATACACTGCCAGCTCGCAGGCTTATAAAAGGGTGCGACTAAGGAGGCAGATGAGCACCTTTTCACCTACCCTGTATCAGCTTCTTCAGTACAACGATCATATTTTCAGCAGTTTACGTTGTGCTGTGCTGCTTGTTACGCTTTGGCCAGTAACAGCCAGAAGTTTGCATGCCATGTATAGGTTTGGATGGATCCTACAAGTTGAGTAAATTCACCAAAACGAGTACTTATGTCTTCATGACGTGTCTGATAAGAGCTGTCCAGTCAAATTCACAGGCTGCATTCTTCCGAATCAGTGAAGTGAGCGTAATTGCATTGCTTTCTTTGGAGCTTTCAAGACATAAGACAGCTAGCTGTGCTGTATTCTCACAAACTGATCTGTTTTAATATATTTAATATACTAAAACCTATATTGTTTAGCCTTCACGAAAAAGCCCTGCAATGACTATATACGTTTAGTAAGTTCACTCCCTTGGTCAGATTCCTGCTACGCCATAAAACTGATACCCACATAAGAGACACTTCTCTACCTGTTTGCTAAAATAACATTCCAAGAAACCAGGAAAGCTAAATATAGATAAGGAGTATTAAAATCAATTTGTGTCACAAAAAAATATCTGTATATTGATTAGCTACTCAGTTTTCACAGAAAGTATTGATTTAATATCGGCATCGTTAACATCTAATGGCAAGATTCATACCGCTTCTCAAGCAAAGGACACATCAAAGGCCTACAGCACCGACTAAACAACTTCTAGAGCACAGAGCTGCATCTCTGCATCATTTGGCCACATCCCGGTATTTTTCAAGTGTTCCAGCACAATATTTTAACTGTTTAACCCCAGACATCAGAAAAGTAAATCCTAATGTTTAAGTCGCATGTGAAATCAATTGCGTTGACGGAAATATCATTTGAACACATTTACTTCTTACAGACTTTGCTGCATTTGTCTTTGGGTAATGAAATTCATTTCGTTTTCATAGCATACATATTTTTCTTGCCAAGAAATACAAGTCAGGATTTATTTCTATCTCTGTATAAATCTACAAAGTAGCTCTTCACCATGAAAACATTTCCAGTGCAAATGTGAATTAAAATCAGTGAAGCACCTAAACAAACTGCCACAACAGATTCTGGAAAGCTTTGCCTTTGATATCCACAATAGAAATAACAGTTTATGTTCTTAGTTTTTCTAGAATTTGTCACCACTAAAAATGTACATCATTTTGATGCAACTGTTAGCCAAAAACTGGTATCAGAGCGGCATGGCACAGCAAGAGTCGCTCCAGGTATAAACCAATTAGTTGCAGTCCTGGTCCGTGGTGCTTAAGGAAAGGAAATTTCTCGAGCAAACAGAACTGCATAAATTCAGCCTTCACCTCGTCCAACACCACAAGCCAAGAGTGCTGCATCGTGTGTAAATTACTTCTTATCCTAAGAGGAGAAAGCTGCTCGGCTCTAACCACTTCTTTTCGAATGCAGGGAGCGCTGCAGCCTCTCCCCGATCCCAGCTCCATCCTGGCTGCATCGACGGCTCGCAGCTTTCGCCAGCCCCCCGCTGCGGCCTCAGACATTCCTCTGCTCTGTCAAGCAATGAAAATATCAGCAACAGGATTAGAGCGAGCCTCTGAAAGACAGACTAGCTCGCTAACATCCAAAGCCTAGGAAAGAACACGGATGTCTTCTGGGGTTCACAAAGCTGGTAATCACTCTAAATTACAACCGTTAATGGCATTTTTTTGAGCTTCAAACAAATGAAGACCTCGAATTCGGCGATATTCTTGCATCATTAAAAGGCCTCACATTCGTGCAATATGCAGCCGAAGTTTTGTAAGTATTCATTAGGCATGGCAGGCTTCTGCTCTTGCACTAATATGTGCTAGGAAAAAAGAGAACAAGCTAAAAAAGCAGCAAGACTTCCCTTACCATTTCAAATCTCGGTGCAGGCACTGCCAAGCAACTCTATTCTTCTATTCAACTTTGTACCAGACTGGTCAAGGGTTCAAGCATTTAAGAAAAGCATTAAGAAAGGAAAAATATTTTTTCTACACTGAGGAACAAGAGGAGCACTTGAGAAAGGCTCTGAGCACTACAGAAATTGAAAGAAAACAATCCTCCCCACCCCGATTCTCAGGAGCCCCATTCCCCCGTAGCTCTGCTGAGCTGCCTCCATGTCGTCGCAGAGCCTCACAGCAAGTCACAGCGTAAAAGCATCTCCCTAAGAAACCAAATGATATTTCTGTAACTTCAACGAGTTAAATGCTACTTCTACAAAGCACGTACACATTTATGCATTACATTAGCATTAAAGACGCACAAATTTCCAGTTTTTAAAAATGCAGATAACTGCGGGAGCTTGCAAATCCAGCAAAGGTGTAAGGGACTTGTGCACAAACGCATTGCTCATCCACAGAAAACCCGGAGCTCGGCACGACGTGGTACTCATTCTCACTCCAAGGTGGATTTGCACAGAGAAGAGGAAGATGCTAAAAGATCATCCGACCCTTTCACTACCATCATCTGATACATTATGCATGTCAGCGCTGTTGCCTAACAAGCATCTGCGGTGCTTTATAGCTCAGCTCACCTCCTCCCTGCTTCCCCTTACGCTCCACATCCAGATTGCATCCAACCCTGTCCATTTTTCTTGCATTTTGTGTACGTTCCTCCTTTACCTAGATTTGTGCGTATATTATCTCGCACAACCTCGTGCAGATGCTGCAGGGCAGAGTCGGGGGACGCTAAAGGGAGCCTGGTGTCTTCTCAGGGTAGAAGAGTCCATCAGCAGATTTATACAGACAAGTTTTGATGAAAATTCTACCAGGGATTTTAAATACAAGACTAATATGCAATTTCTTACTTTTTATTTAAATTCAGCCTTGACCACGTTCCGGGAATATAATATAAAATCCTTATTTTTGTACGCTAAAGTTATGAAGAACCATTTTCCACTATATTTAAAACGATACACTCAAAAATATTTCCAGGTTGTCAGAGTAGTTTCTGGAAAACTTACAAGCTTAATTTAAAATGCCCATCCCGTTAACCAGAAACGTTTAGATTTTCTGTGATACTTCTGATCACCAGATTTCCTTTTTAGTCAACTGTAGTGAGGCAAAGAACGTTGCCAGATGTCACAGTTTTAAACAGATTTTCACTATAAACGATTTTATTGATCATTTTCTGTAAAATAAAGTGTGCAAGTACAAAAACATGTAAAGCAGAGGAATTAAATCAGGCCCAGCTCTAGCTTTATAAAGACACAAAATTAGACGTAAGGATGGAGAAGCCACAGCAATTAACCACTTATCACAAAGTTGTGAAATCGAGCATAGCAGAAACTTCAGAGTCAAATGCTGTGAAAGGCACTACAGAGTTTACACAAAGGGGAGGGGATGGGAGGAGCTAGACTGAAAAACCAGCAACCACCTCCCCCAAAACAGTTTACTAAAGCAAAAACCCTGGCATCGAAGCGTAGCTGTGCACGATCCCACAAAGGCATTATGCACTCCTTACGTAAGTTACCGAACTTAAATGTTGCTCTGTGGTGAGCTAAGTGATTTGTACAAGCAAAGTTGCCAAGTTGCTCAATAAAAAGTTAGTGAATTTAAGTGTTACCTTCCGGGAGGTTGACCTGTAAAAGCGAAGTTGTCTCATTGCTCTTCCCCTGCATCGAAAGGCTGCTAAGGAAAGGAACGCTCAGAGACCACACTTACAAGCCCTTGGTGCTTCTCAGCGAGAGCCTTCTTTCCACCAAGCATTAACAGCACCTTAATTTGGTTCTGAGTCACATATACACTCATTGGTATAATATAATGCAGATCAGTTACAATAAAAAAATTGCTCTGATTTTTGCACACCTGATTTTTGCCTAATTGCTCTATTCAAGGGGTGCTGCCCATGCCTTCATTTTGGTCTGTAAAGCCAAAGCAGTAAAGAACCTGCAGAGTACATTAAAGCTACCTTCTTCAAGCAATTTTTTTCACCCTACGTGCAAACCTAAAGACTTAAAAAAACAAGCGCATCTATTACATTTTTTATTCTGAAAACATTTACAAAATGGTGCCTCAGAACATTACTTCTACAGTGACACCAGTGAAGTCTGCATTATAGCCCCGGAAGAGTACATAAGCAATTAAGGAACAAGCATGGATGTTTCTGATTCAAACTGCCTTAACAGACTGCATAATTCTCAACAGTTATCGTAGAACATGGAAGAACGAATCAAACGTGGATCTACTAATACAATGACAGCCAGGTATCACTTGGTCAACATCTAAAGCCTTCCCATCAATCTCTTGGAAAACTGCCTGAAGAGAAGTTTTCCAAATGATGAAGCAAAAGGCATCCTCTTTACTACAATTCCAAAGTGCTACCTAAAAGGCTTCTGCAAACGCTTCCACAATTTAAAAAAAAAAAGCACCTGCGTAGCAGTAAGTGCACAGGTAACAATCCCCCACCCACACAGCACCTTTGGCAGCCGTGGAAGAAGATTAAGTCACATTTCTGGAGCCACAAATAAGGAAGTTATAGAAGATAAGCAACAACATCCAGGACAGTAACCGAGCCACTGGGGAACAGACCATTACCACATCCCACCACTACCTCTCAGGTGTTCTAAGCAACGACAGCCTCTAGCCTTCAGTATTCCACAGATGTGTGTTGGTAGGAAACCCCAGACAACAGCCAGACGACTACAAGGAAGGAATGACTACACACGCACGCAGCCTCTCCAAAGCTGAAACCAAAAACTCTACCTTTTTCTGACACCGTAGGGCAAACCTAAATCTGTCTGAACTCCTCGAGCACGTTTCTGTATCTTAAAACCATTTGTTGATTTTGTTGCATGGCAAGAGTCGCACATTTTCAAAGACGACGCATAACTCTTCAACCTTGGGGTTACTGATTAAAGCCCTCAACTCAACCTACAGTTCACTTTCCTTCTTTAATACACTAAGACTGCACAAGTTCCAAGAAAGCAGATGCTGGTGACAACGGTAGGTCACAATATGTCGTGATTTGAGCTTCAGCTCACCCATTGAATGCAGTTGTTTTGTATCCCACAAGAAGCACAGTCAAGCCAGGCTGCTGACTCTAGCTTTGCATCTGGTAATAATCGAACAAGGCACTTGATCCCACCAGTAGCTGTGAGGCAGAACGGACAAGAGACCATCAGTTCTATTTTTGCTTGTTTGTTTTAAAGAAATAAGACCATCGCCCCTATCACACCCTCTCCTCCAACTCCACGCACTTACTTAAAATAACCAACAGCCCTTCCGCATGCAAGTTCATTGATAAAATGACTCACATCACAGGAGCCGCAATCAATACGCTCCATATATTAATATGTAATTATAACAGAAACAATCAGCTGACAATCCTTCAAAGCCTCCTGCAGAGACAGGGATGACCTGTGTACACGCTAAACCGGAAAAAAAAGTTACGATCACGCAAGATAGAAATAAGGCAGAAATCTATTTCTTGCAGATCCTTTTAATTTTAATAAATTATCAAAGGACATGCCTGAAGGTGCTAAAGCAGTAAAGCCTGTACTTGACAAATATGAATGCCAAAGAAGGTGAAACTACAAAGCACGGGCTCAGACTCTGCTCTGGAGTCACGACCAGTAGTTCCACAGAGCAAAAAGCAGGGCAGATCAAACTGGAGACGCAGATGACATCTAGCATAGATAGGTTATTTTCAGCTACTGTGAAAGCTGTCTTTCTTCCTTTAGATTATTGATTTCCTCAGTAAAAAGAAAAGCTCGACAACAACATTAAAAAATAAAAACTGGAAAACACTACTTCAAAAAACAGCACTGCACATTTTAGGCTGATAACACTGTTACCATGAGCACAAGATACTCTGAGCTAAGCCAGAAAAAGCCTTTACGTAGCACCACCCAGAAGTCAGAATATATCGGATCCTGCTCTGGGTGCACCTGATGACTTCCTTCCACACTCAGAAATCAACTCTTCCTCCACCTCCAAAAGCCTCAAATTTCAAGCATGAAAACCTCTATTTGTACGCTGTGGTGTTGCCTTCCAGGTTCTGCCTCCTTATTTTCAGTTATTTCAGACGAGAGCCACAGCATTTGCGTCAGCTCTAAGGAAGAGTACTTGTTTATTCTCAAAGACAACAAATGTAACAACCGAGGTACACTCATTTACACCCAGCAGCACAACTGGAAAAAACACAGTAGTTGCAATGTGGCCCTACATCTCCTGTGGCTACGCTTTGTGTACCTTTTCTTTCATTTGCATCTCAAAAAAGTTGCATGAAAACCACAACGTTGAAATGGCTACCAAACCACTAGAGACAGCCGAGCTGTTTCCGACCTCTTTTCTTACCATTTAGACTTTTCTCAGAAACTACCATAGCTTCAAATACAGGGATAATAAGGAAAAAGAATCCATAACAACAGGAGAACTACAGAATCTAAAATTAAGGCTCCAAAGACCTGCATTAGGTACAAACAACTGCATGGGAAGATTAGGATAAATAAGCTATTTTACACTTCAAACAGAAGACAAGCCATTTCAGACTCTAGAAAAGGAAGCGACCTGGGAAAATTATGACGCAGGGCCGTCACACCCCAAATTTGCACTGCACACTCTAATAGCTCTTAATGCTAATAAAAACAGCATGTCCCTTTTTTTTTTTTTTAATTGTTATTTGAACTTGCCCTTGTAAATGAACAAAAAGAATATACTCCTCTCACTTCGGCTATAGCCCCCCAAACCGCCCCATTACCAGCATCTACACAAGTCAAGACGCACTGCAACGTTACTGTGGCTAGCACAGACTGGTGGATCAGCGTAAGAATGATTTCTATCTCTGCGATACTATTAACTCCACAAGCAAAACGGATTAAGTCATTCCAAAAGCAATATATACACGCGCAGCATGGCTCTTATCAGCATATGTGTAACTGGATTAATGAAAGAACTCCCCTAAAGCACACTGGAAAACCACCAAAAATATGCCCAGATAGACCACCGTGGAGGAACAGCAGTTCTCCATGCCAGCCCACGCCTCCTCCCAGCTTCACGGCCAGAGCATGCCTCACCTCCACGCCAGCCCCCCAGCATTTCCATGTCCCTGACACTTAATTTCAACATTAATTTTTCCTGAGAAAAACGGAGCAATGTCATCATTAGCCGTTAAAGTGGCTGGAAGTCTCCACACATCAGCAGTTGCTTTGGCTGCCAAGTATGCTTTCCATGCACCTTACGTAGCACACTGTCACATCACGCTACGTGCGTAAGCTTTTCTTACGCTCCCGACCAGACTTCAATTCAGCGTTCTCCTTAAAGGATTTAATTGCTGGTACAGGGATATTTTAGAAGTCCCGGCCTCACAAAACCACAACAGAGCCGTCAGCACGTGACACCTGGAACGATACGCTACACAAGGTGATCGTCACTAACCGGAGTTTCCTCTGGACTTTAAACCAGCTGCTAAGGCACTCAGAGAATTACCAGGCCACTACCCTTGGCTGAAAACGGAAGCCCCCTTTGGTAATTTTACATTTCTTTTCCTCACGGCAACATGTTTTAAGATGAGACTTATAGCTTTACTCCCACTTAGGAACCAAACAAATGAGATTTTGGGGGAGGGGGGGGAACAAACCTAAAGCTAAAGCGCAAATTAATTCCAATTTAAAAGATGAACATTCAAGAAACATTTTATCAGAAAATTCAATTAGAAATCATATACATTTTCGGACAAAATTTTAAGTCTACAGATCCGCAATTGATGCGATACAATACGTCATAACATCAAAGACCAGCACGGTGACAGAAGATGCGCACTGTATTTTGTTCACCGTGCTCTTCCGCCACCACTCCCTGCAGCACTGTTCCCGTGGGCTCCCGCCACCCTCTCTCTTCTGACACAAGCATTCACGCAGCCACGGGGTGCAGCAGCTATGGGAACCGATCCAGTTCACTACATCCTCCACAAATGCTTGTGAAAGCAAATGGAAGGGCATAGTACTCAAGAACCGCTGAAACCAAACACGTGAGAAGAGGATTAACATTTGGCAACGGCTTCCTATCTGCTGTACTTCGTATCTGCCCAGACAGATTTCCGATAAAAGACTCGCAAACCGATAACAAAATACTTGGACTTTCTACAACGCGAGCACTGACAGCCCAACCTGGCAAACGCCAGTTCCAACGGCACAGGGGTATACTGCGAGCTGTTCAGGTGTCCTGCCACATCACAAACAACGTTTCTGGATGCAGTTCTACTTTATTTCCAGTTCTTTTGCACTTCCTTCCTTGCCTGTTTTCATACAGGAACATTTGGCTTTATAAACTGCTTTTGGAAATATTTCATTTTCTCATTAATACCCACGCTTTCACGTCTGCTATGTACAGTACTGCAACAACCATTGGTTTCAAACAATTACTCATTTTTTAAATCAATGCGACTGTGACCCCTTAGGAGTTTGAAAGCATGTTACACTCCGCTTCTCAATATGCACTCAAGAGTTTTAAAAGTCATGACAGGTCTAATGACTTAAATGACTTTTGGCAGCCTGTTCTACTTTTAGAAAGAACATCCAAACGCCTCTATTTGTGGCACTCCCTCTTGCTACAGTTACATTATAAGGTTTCAATGCCTGAACCCCAGAGCAGCGTGAAGAGATGTTCAGGTTCATTAACTGCAGAAGAAAACTGAGAAAGATAAAGCTTACCCAGCAGGACCTGACTGCACCTTAGCCCAAGTGGAATCAAGCTGCTGGGCCATTAAACAAAAACTGTGAGCTGAAAAGAAGCTGGAAGTTGCCACTGAGCCCTGAAGTCAGAAGCAGCTGGTAGTGGTGACAGTAATGCGAAGGTGCCTGTCACAAGGAAGAGGAAAGAAATCAGTGGGGCCAAAACGACGAGATGCTGCTTCTACACGCAAGACAATGCAGCAGGCAGTGCTGCATTAGAGACATAACAATACAGCATGTATTCGTAGATTCTAATAAACATGAAGACAAGCTGTGGCTCAGAGTAACTCAGTAAAGAAAACACCAAGTAAAGCAAAATTTCGTAGAAAAACACTCACCATTACCTGGCTGTAAACTACACGCGGAACATTAAATGTATTGAAGCTGTAGCAAAGCTCATCTCTTCAAAATTGTAGCTCTAAGTTAAATATTCTAACTGGCGAGAAATATGAGTTAAACCTACATTGGTACCAACCTCGAACTACAGCACACCATACCCATGCTAGCAGCATTGCATTATTCACCTCTAGGTCAACATCAGCATTAGACACATGTCAAAAAATGTTAAAAGCACATCAAACAGGATAAATTTCTCTGAGTGTAATAATAATGGAAGACAACCGAGCTGGCTACGGACATGCACTTTGACCAACTGTCACAAAATGTGACAGCTTCAATACACATAAAAAAAATCAAAAAAACATAAAATACTAAGACTCCACATGCACGTAAGGGCAGAAACCTAGAAACAAAACTCAGAAGTTGTCCATACTTCTATGCAAAAGATAAAAATACTTTCATAGGTGGGAAAGTTCAACAGAGAGACACCCATCAAGTGGGAATCTGAGCCCACCAAAACCCAACAAAAGGATGTGAAGTATTATAGGCAAGAAGAAAACCAGGAGAGATGAAGCGAGTTTTAAGGGAGCAGGGGGTAGAAGTATAGTAATTTGTATATTTCTGATCACATTAAACAAAACAGCAAAAGAAATTCAGGCCATCAGTGGCAGAAAAGCACAAGTAAGGGATTTCTTTAGCATGGCTCTCCCACCATCACAAAATGAAATCACATCACACGATCCAAAGGGCCAAAACATCTGATGAGCCTATAGGAAGCGGCTCAGCTACTTTCATAAACCAGCACACTGTCTAAGCTTCTGTAGGAAATAAATGAAAGAAAAAAAAAAGCCAAGACACAGGGCTTTTTTTTCAAGGCAGCGGCAGAAAAACATTAACGAAAACCCAGCAGGATTCACTGCTGTATGGGGTAACTTGAGTAAATTAAAACCTTACCTAACAGAACTACGAAGGACAGTTGTATTTCAAGTTCTTTGAAAAGATGAAGCAGTGGGTAATTTAGTCACAGAGGAGGCTTTCCACGTTTAAAAGACCTCTGGACAAAACTATATGACTAGAGGATACTTATTAATTAAAATTATCAAGCTGCTATGCTTGAATCATCAAAACTCATGCTGGTTAGAAAGAGGTCATTCACATGAGCCAACACTTAACCAGTGCACTAAGATCAACAGATTAAAATTTGCAAATGAAGAAATTCAGCCTAAGCAGAGCACGTGAATTTCTTCAGTGGTATCCAGTATCAAGTCAGCTGCACAAACTACTTCATGGCAAAGAAAATTCACTGCTAATGTATGCAGAAGAGCACGTTTTAAAGAGAACATGCAATTCGCTATCACTAGATCAACTTAACTCAAGAGAAAAATCTTACTAACTGTGAGAACTGGAACACCCAAGGAACAGGAGGAATAAAATACTGTCACATCATAAATTAACAGCACACTTCCCTAAAAACGCCATACTTGCTCTTGCTCGCTTCACAACAGAAAGCCAAGGCTGAACCAGGGATGTTCAAAGACTGGCAATGAGAATCAGCACCACAAAAAACAGGTCAGTGTAGATAGGGAGGTCGCTGTGGACGTGAGAACGTACAGCACAAGCCCCACGTGCAGTGAGAAACTTCTATCCACCTTCTCCTGACACGAGCTCCCGTTCCACGCAAGCCTTACGAGAGAAAGCAGAGTGAGCAAGGGCTGTTCTCCTAATAAAGGAGCTCTACTTTATGACCATGAGCTTTCTCTAAAGGTAATAAAAGCCATTCAGAGTTGCATCGGGCCTGACCCCGCAGTAACGGCGGCCACCAGCGGACGACAGCCAGGAGAAGGAAGCGCAGACGCTTCACCAGCCTGCGGCTGTTTGCAGCCCAGCGGGTTCCTGGGCTGGAGAGCCCCTTCTGAAGAGGGCCTTCAGCCACCTGGGGTGAGGGTTCTCCCCACTAACACGTCCAATCACTTTCAGCATCCCAAAACATCCAGAAGCGATGAGCAGAGTGATATTATTTATTCACAGTGTAAGAAAAACTTCTTTTGCTTTGTAGTAATTTACTGCTTACTCAGGTTGTTAAAGGGATATTGAATAATTTTCATTAAAATTAAATATTAAATCTCTTCACTTGCTACACAACTCAAACATCTCATGGTTGTCACACTCCAGGGAATTGTCCAAACTCCCAAGAAATTTATTAGCAGACCACTGCTAATTCTTTCACTCCCTTTGGTAGGGGCAGCTTTAGTGTTTTGTTGTTTTTATTATTATTAAAGAAGACATTTTTTAACTGATGCAAAAAAAGCCTTTACATAAATTGGTAGTCCACTTATTCTGTAAGATTAAGATATTCTCTTTAGCGTGAATACTACATGGTAAAAAAACACTTAGAATTACAGCACCTAACATAGCATATAGAGCTGGGGTTTCAGATTTCCTACAGAAGTCTGCAACGATACACATACGAATCAGGCTTACTTATTTATACGGAATTAATCAGGATTACCACTTTCATCTTAGCAATTTAACTGGAGAACTAAATCAATAGCATCCAATCAGTAAAATATTACTGTTGTTTCCACAGCGCTGAGACATTTTCTCTATTAAGAAGGGTTTTGCCTTATTTTTAAGATCGATATCCTCGGAGCACGACATTTAACTACTCAAGGAACAGAGACCTGTTTCAGCATGACACCCGAAGCAGCACCTCTGAATACCTGAAGGAATCTCTCCCCGCTCAGAACTCAGTACACTTTATGATTTTTCAGGGGTTCAACTCCCAGTTCAGTTCATAACATTCACAGGAAAGCAAATAAATCTACTCTGTAACCAGTATTTAAGTTAAACACATGAGAAACTGCAGTCTTGGTCGTGCAGCCGGCTGAATTCTAATACTGCAGCCACTGAAATCCATAAAAAATGCCCAGTGAGCTAAATGGAAGTGGAGTGAAGCCTCCCTTCCACTCGTTGACTTCTGGAAGCTATGCAGATTCTGTACAGGAAAAAAGCATTTTCAGTTATTGGCAAGAATTTCAGGTATATGTCCTTCCAGACGATGCAAAGTGAAACTTTAAGAGTCCTACTGCCTACTTATAAAAATGAGCTGCGAACATATTGGCATGTGTTTTATACAGAAGATTATTTCCATACCAAACTAGAGATGGTGCAAAAATTTGCTTTCATCCTTATACGACACTCAGGCTGATGCTGCACAAGTTAAATGCTTTTATGGCTCGAAAGTAAAGGTTAACAAACATATCATCTTGCTCTTTGCACAGTTTTCTTAAACTCCCACTCCATTTCCACACTCGCTCCTTATCACCCTCCTCTCCTTAGAATTAAACCCAACACGAGGGAGGTGGCTGTAAACGCTAGGCCAGAGTATCTCACAGAAAGGTGGCCGGTTATGTCAAAACACGCCCACATAGTTTTCAGATTTCTCTGAGGATCGTATCTTGAAGGTCTCACGTCTTACAAATCAGAAGGAATTGATGATCCTCGTGGGTCCCTTCCGACTTGGGATATTCTATCAGGAATAAGCAAATGCTTATTTACAGAAAGAAAAGCCTGCAGTGTGTAATTACCTTACTTAAGTCGCACTGGTAAGTTAGCGGGAGGCACCTGAGCCAAGAGATTTCTTTTTTTTTTTCCTTTTTATGCAAAAAGATGACTCAATTTTTGTTCGCTGTTTTTCACCACAAGCATGTACACACATCTTGCAATTTTTCAATGGAAACGTTAGTTTATCAGGATAGCTTCATAAGCAAGTCAAATCATTTCCTTGCGAGATGACCAATAAAACAAATGCGCACCACAAAAGCCAACGTTCAACTTCGGCACTTAGAGCTGCAGACAAGCAACAAGGCATCACCACGAGCCCCCTGAAAGGTCGCTTGATTCACAGAACAATAGTTCACGCTCGCAAGAAACAGGCTCCGGCATCAACAGACCCTCTTACCGTTGCCTATTTATACATGTGTGTAATCAGTGGTGTTGGCGTGCATGCATCTCAGCAGCTACGAGCAAATTGCTTACGTTAGATCGCATGCAACAGCCAGAACACACGAGTCTGGCATACACCACATCTACACCAATGGGGCTATCAACTGCAGACCTGTGCTGAAGGGATGGAATTGAAACCTGACTATCTGTGCTCTATTCTTAGCTCGTGATATATTCAGAAATAATCAAGAAATGCATGCAGAACAGAAACAAATCACGAAGTTATGTTTCTCAGGAACCCCAAATACCTGTGCTCCCACTTTCTTCAGCTTTCATTATGCTGCTCCCACAACCCACAAGCAGCCCCCTGCACAGCAGCACATGTGGTACCAATGTACCAATCAACATGTTGCTGAACACCTGCTAAGTTCGGGGAGCTTTGCGAATCTTTGATGCCTACCAATTTCAAACTGCATTTGGCTGTGGACTTCCTAAACCACCAGTTCATCCTGTAACAGCAAAATACATACCGATTCCAAGGACTTCGTCAATAGCAGGGAGAGAAGGAACAAGTTTCCTGTTTCCGAATAATCTCATCTGCAATCTTAATAGTGCATACAGTTTATCACAACTTTTCTGTTAAAAATTAAATTTGACACCCACTTCAATTTTATTCTTAATAAGGTAATCCTGTATAGATCAAAGTTTTCATATTCACCTCAAGTCAGTTTCAAAGAGTTACAAGAGGCAGGATTTAGCTTCAGTTGATGCTTGTTCCCTACTACTGATGTGTTTTGGTTTTATTCCCTTAGCTAAGTAAAAAACTCTCCTAATTCTGAAATAAGTAGCTCATTTCACCTTACATACAAAGCAACCAAACAGACAAGTAAACGGACTAAAGTTTCCAGATACACAAACAAATGCTTGAAGTTATACAGACTTTTTTTTCCTAAAATAATTCAGCTACACTCTTTTCTTCTTCACAGAGCAATGACTGGCTATTTACAGATGGGATCAAATGTCACTCAAACATTCATGGCTACAAGCAGAGAACACGGGCTTCCAAATCTCCAACTTCTGCTTTTTTCTGCCATTTTTATCAGCCCCAAAAGGCTTAGAGATAGGAATCTCTTTCTTCCGGACACCGCAAAAAACACTTGAGTCTCCAGACGCAGACCTGAACCAAGAAACCACATGTTCTCTCCAGCCCCACACACCGATCTACCACGACTCCTGAGAGCACGCCGAAGAGCTCAAGCTCCATGCCAAGCCAGGACAGGACAGACGACAGCACTATCACCTTCACATCTAAAACACAAAGGGGAGCGCTTCTGTGCATGACGTGGAACATCTGTATCCGATTCCCTCTTCCACCAGCAGGGAGGGACTCAAATGCGCCTCTCCCACCTGCCAAATATAAGCATGTGTGGAACAACCCACATTTAAGAAAAAATATTAATTATCAGGTGGGGGCTACCGTGAATTAAGATGAAGTTCATCCACTGTGCATGAAACATCTCACCTCTTCATCGAGACAAAGAGCCAAGAAAGGCTCTCCCCCTTCACTGACTCCTCTGAAGAGCTGGAACACGCTCAGGGTCCAGGAAACCCTGGCTTCTGGTGCTTACTGCGGACGAAACGGGGCAGCACATTGGCATGGCATAAAAGCGCATTCCACAAAAGAGAGAGGAGACAGCAGGGGTACACCGAACTTCCAATGCTCCCACGCTGATGCTTCCAAATTCCCACTCTGAGAAACGGTCAGCTTCAACGAATGCTTTCTTTCGTGTGTTTCTGCGCACTACTCCCCCTCTGCTGACTTAACTCACCTATTTAGTGTCATTGGATAAAGCTTCACCTATTAACTCGATGTTCTGAAACCATAACAGATTTTTTTATAAGTAGCAAAAAGCACCCAACACAACTATAACTACAGTGAGCTGTCAACAGAGCAGTAAATACTGAGAAAGCATCGTCACGTGGTAAGGTTTTACACATCAAAACAGTAACTCATCTATTACACAGATTCAAAGATCTTTGTCGAAGTATAACATTTTTGTTTTCAAAAGGAAAATGAAAAAAAAAAAAGCCTTCAGTCCTGGAATCGGCAAAGCTTGTGCTATGTAAGAGGTTAAATAAATATATTCCCAGTCAACAGGAGTCAGCATACGCGATTACATCAGTAGTATCTGAGCTAAGAACTAGCACGCGTGTTTCTGCCTAACATGATGGGAAGCAGGACAATTACACCATGTAACAGCAGGACTCAACCACGCTCACTCTCCTAAGTTACTAAAAACCACTCACTTAACCAGCAGTTTTTTTCCAGATTCCACTTACGCAGAGCTTTTTTTTGTTTTAAAATACCAGGATTCAATCTAAACGGGGGTATTTAAAAAAAAAAAAAAATCCCAGCATTCAACATGCAAGATTTTTTCCAGCTTTCTACTGTTCCGTTGCTGACAAGGGGGGGGAAAAAAAAAAAAGTTTTTCAAGCCGTCATTTTGCAACCAGCAGATAACACTAGTGCAAAACTATAGAGCCTTCTACGGTATTAACAGATTTCTCTGTCGCAAAGGCCTTTTTAGAGAGCTGCCTCGTACACACGCCACGCTTCATCTGGATGATATCACGGTTTTTTTTTGTTTTTTTTTTTTGTAGCCCGCAAAGACCCACGATCCACTAACGGATCGTTAAAGGCCACAATGGTAAAAGGTGCGAGAACCACCCCGAGTGAACGGCTGCCAGATCGCTGCTTTCTGCGCTGTTCCTGCCCGGTTTTCGGGCGAGCTCCTCTCCCTCCACAGCTTGGGGAAAGCGGTAACGAGTCCTCGGCGGCGGCGGACGCGGCTCGGGCCCTGACCCGGCCGGAGCCGTCCCCACAGGTGCTGCTGCCGGGCGCTCAGGCTGCGGACTTCGGGTGCCGCCGGCTCCGCTCGCCCGGGGACAGCCGCCCGCTCACCGAGGTGCGCAGTGGCCTCTACCGGCGCACGCCCCAGCCTGTCCCACTCGAACAAGTGCGGCTGCCCTCCGCGGCACCGGGCAGGGGGAAAGGGGAAAAAAAAAAATAGTAATACTAATGATAAAAAAATAAAAGAAATAAATAACACAAAATAAAATCGCGCGGGCGGTGC